>NW_019280575.1:0-124878 GCF_000648695.1 Onthophagus taurus | reverse complement strand
GAAGATATTCAATGTTTTAAAAATTTAAGACCCAACTTTGAAGGCCTATAACTCCTCAGGAGTACAACTTAGTATAGAGATAAGTTGTGTTAAATCGTCTTAATTTATTATAGTCTACATGTCCCTGTTCTATGTCGGTTCTTATGTGAATCACCCTATATATAAATAATTCAGCATTCCAAAATAAATAAAAATTTTAGTTAATTAAACTAAAGATATATTCTAAAGTAAATCACAGGATAATTATTAATTTTAGTATATATGAATATATTTATATAAAAATTAATTGTAACTATTTAATCTAAGAAGCAAGACATCTTCCAATAAATTTTCTTAAACTTGCATCCCCGATATGTCTACTAGGAGTAGGTTACAAAAGTATTGTGTCATTAAACCGGTTAAAACCGGTAACCGAAATTATTTATTTCGTTTTCAATCATGAACGAAAAATAAAAATTTCGTTTTTGTTTCCGTTTTCGTTCTTATAAATTATTCGGTTAATTTCGTTCTTTCGTTCTCGTTTTCGTTCCGTTCCTAGTCCCTGATTTTAACACTAGTACATCAATTTTGTACATAAAATTCCGGGCTCTAATTATAACATATGAAACCTGCAAATCATCAGCAGGAACAATTATTGCAAGATTTTTAGCACATCATCAGTTTAAAAGAAAATTGAGAAGAAAAATCATTTCGACATCAAAAAGAAACCAAATATCAATGTACTCATTTTCAAAGTAATTAACTTTTATTTAAATTTTTCTAAAATTACATCATAATAACAGCAACTGGAGTGGAAAATTCTTTGAAGGACATAAATTCCTTTAAAAGGTTATATGATACTACTGGACACATACTTTGTAGTAATATTAAGTCCTAAAAGTATTTTTTTAAATAATTTCAAAACAATTCGCAGAACATGAAATTAGTCTTTAATTTTATGTTTTTATTTGCATTATTTCTAGAACTTTAGAATTGAGAGCTTCAAATCTCCGATAGGAGGCATGTATCGTACCATAATCATTTCGAATTGGAACCAAATCGATTTTGACTTATCCTTTGTAATTTACTTTTCAGCGTTACTTAAATTGCATTGCGAACTCGAATATTCGTTGAATTTCAATGTCCTTTTGAATATTCATTCGATAACTCCAACTTTAATTCTATTGGGAACCACTATTGTAACTGATATTAAAACTATAGAAAAGTAAAAATTTTAATTAGAAATAATACGAATAATTTTTTGTAGGCTTTTATTATATGCGTAGGTTATAATGTTGGTTTGAAAATATGACGCACGCGCTCGGATATGCATCACTCGTTCAATGTTATCAACTAATTGAATAGAAGGTCGCCAATTTTAGACACTGAGTCGCTTGCGTGTGCAAAAGAAACAAAGCCGATTTAACTCGAAAGAGAACCAGAATAACCACTGTAATTACATAATTAAATGAATTCTAATTCTAGTTTAAATATTAACAAAGAATTATAAATTAAAAATCTTTAGTTGGAATTTCTGAAATCGTTGTTTGCCCAGAAAAAGTTTTAAAATAATTATTTTTAAGTAAATACACTCACTTCCGAGTTTTTAATTAAAATCTAGGAATTAAATAAAGTATAGCTTATGAAATGTTAAAAGCAGATTCTAGATTAAACAAAATCCTTTGAACCATACGAAAAATACGTACTTTCTATTCAAACTCAACCTTTTTATTCTTTACAAAGAGGTATTTTTTATAGGACGAGCGTTCAACTGCAGTTTATAAATGCTCACTTGGATAGCCCTTGAAAAACCGTACACAAGAACTTCAACTCAACCGAACTCACACAACAAAAAGCATAGAAATAGTGTCAAGTAGAGTTGTTGGGTTGAAATGAAGAGAAATGGAAATTACAACTTTACTATAAAAAATAAATTTATAATACAAAACAATTTTGAATAAAGTCTAAGTAATTAATAAAATAAAGATTAAAAGACTTTAGATTATAATTCAGTATTTAGTTTTAAACTATAAATACCGGCGCCTCCACCAAAATTATTTTTAGTAGACATTGATTTATTTAATGTTTTAAAAGCAGACGAGTGTTTTAGATAACACTAGAAGTAATGGCAGAAAATTTTATAACTTTTGAAATTCTCGATAAAATATAATTTATATCCTGTCTTAAGATAATTTAAAATCGATTCTAAAAGAATGAAAAATGTGTTGGAGTTACGAAACATTTGAATTAAAAAACCTTTTTTCGCGCAAATAGAACTTCCTTGAAAGTAAATTATGTGTATAATTTATAACGTAACCGAAACCCGGATCACTTCGAATAATTGTATCCTAATTCGTTAAAAAATAAATTGCAACTTACTTCGTGCGAAAATACACTACCACCGGGCTTTATTTTAATTTGAAAGCGAACCTCGCTTTGTGTTCGGTTAAAAATTCACACAGCCCAGACGTAAATCAAGGGTTGAATTTAGATTAGGTCGTTCGGCGTGTTTTCGCCGCGCACGGAGCGAATTTAATTCACAATTTCAAAATCGTCTGGAAACCTTGTACGTAAATTGCGGCCATTATTAGTTTAAATTGGAAACAGCGATAAGCCGGTACGCCCCGCGGTTGCAATTTACTAAATTAATGTACCGTGTCCGGTTTGGAGTGTATACAAAAATACACTCAAAAGTAGTAAAAGGCCGATTTTGAATACACGCCGAAATAATATTAGAGTATTATATAGCTCCGCTATTACTAAAGTTATAAGGACCGTCATGTAATTAATGGGTGCCTTTGTGGCGGTTTTCATGTTTGTGTGACTCGCTGAGGGTTCTACCCTAGATGACAAACATTCCATTTGCATATGGGGAGATTCCTGTTTGCGCCGTATAAACATTTTTAAGATCTTTTGTGGTTGTATTTCTCGTCATTTTTCTTTTAATTTCGTTTTGAAACAACACTAAAAGTTAATCGTGAAACTACGTTGGTCCTAATTTTCCTAGGTATTAAAATATAAATAAAGTTTCAATAAAAATGTTTATCCTATAGAACAGTGTTGTCCACTAATTTAAGCCCAGATATAGATATTTCAGATTCATGATTTTTTTGGCAATCGACGTTATGGTCACCACTGATTTAGAGCTTATAAATAAAAAATGGTAATAATTGAGTTCAATCTTTTTATGGATCTAGTCTTTATGGCCCATTACTAAGGTTTTATATATAAAAAGTATTTCCCCATCGCTTTTAGTTTTTGAGTTATAATTGAGTTAATTTTCGAAAATCTACAATTTTGATTTTAATCGATTTAGAGATTATAAATAAAAAATGGTAATAATTGGGTTCAATCTTGTTATGGATTTAGTCTTTATGGCCCATTACTAAGGTTTTATGTATAAAAAGTATTTCCCCATTGCTTTTAGTTTTTGAGTTATAATTGAGTTAATTTTCGAAAATCTACAATTTTGATTTTATTTAGAGCTTATAAATAAAAAATGGTAATAATTGGGTTCAATCTTGTTATGGATCTAGCATTATCGCCCATTACAAAGGTTTCATGTATAAAAAGTATTTCCCGATCGCTTTTAGTTTTTGAGTTAATTTTCAAAAATCAACTATTTTGATTTTAATCGATATAGAGCTTATAAGTAAAAAATGGTAATAATTGGGTTCAATCTTGTTATGGATTTAGTCTTTATGGCCCATTACTAAGGTTTTATGTATAAAAAGTTTTTCTCCATCGCTTTTAGTTTTTGAGTTATGATTGAGTTAATTTTCGAAAATCAACAATTTTGATGTTTAATCGATTTAGAGCTTATAAATAAAAAATGGTAATAATTGGGTTCAATCTTGTTATGGATTTAGTCTTTATGGCCCATTACTAAGGTTTTATGTATAAAAAGTTTTTCTCCATCGCTTTTAGTTTTTGAGTTATGATTGAGTTAATTTTCGAAAATCAACAATTTTGATGTTTAATCGATTTAGAGCTTATAAATAAAAAATGGTAATAATTGGGTTCAATCTTGTTATGGATTTAGTCTTTATGGCCCATTACTAAGGTTTTATGTATAAAAAGTTTTTCTCCATCGCTTTTAGTTTTTGAGTTATGATTGAGTTAATTTTCGAAAATCAACAATTTTGATGTTTAATCGATTTAGAGCTTATAAATAAAAAATGGTAATAATTGGGTTCAATCTTGTTATGGATTTAGTCTTTATGGCCCATTACTAAGGTTTTATGTATAAAAAGTTTTTCTCCATCGCTTTTAGTTTTTGAGTTATGATTGAGTTAATTTTCGAAAATCAACAATTTTGATGTTTAATCGATTTAGAGCTTATAAATAAAAAATGGTAATAATTGGGTTCAATCTTGTTATGGATTTAGTCTTTATGGCCCATTACTAAGGTTTTATGTATAAAAAGTTTTTCTCCATCGCTTTTAGTTTTTGAGTTATGATTGAGTTAATTTTCGAAAATCAACAATATTGATGTTTAATCGATTTGGAGCTTATAAATAAAAAATGATAATAATTAGGTTCAATCTTGTTATAGATCTAGTCTTTATGGTCCATTACTAAGGTTTTATACACAAAAAATATTTCCCCATCGATTTTAGTTTATGAGTTATGATTGAGTTAATTTTCGAAAATCGACAATTTTGATGTTTAATCGATTTAGAGCTTATAAATAAATAATAGTAATAATTGGGTTCAATCTTGTTATGGATTTAGTCTTTATGGCCCATTACTAAGGTTTTATGTATAAAAAGTATTTCCCCATCGCTTTTAGTTTTTGAGTTCCGATTAAGTTAATTTTCGAAAATCAACAATTTTGATGTTTATAAATAAAAAATGGTAATAATTGGGTTCAATCTTTTTATGGATCTACTCTTTATGGTCCATTACTAAGGTTTTATGTATAAAAAATATTTCCCCAGCGCTTTTAGTTTATGAGTTATGATTGAGTTAATTTTCGAAAATCAACACTTTTGATGTTTAATCGGTTTAGAGCTTATAAATAAAAAATGGTAATAATTGGGTTCAATCTTTTTGTGGATCAAGTCTTGATGGTCCATTACTAAGGTTTTATGTATAAAAAATATTTCCCCAGCGCTTTTAGTTTATGAGTTATGATTGAGTTAATTTTCGAAAATCAACAATTTTAATGTTTAATCGATTTAGAGCTTATAAATAAAAAATGGTAATAATTGGGTTCAATCTTGTTATGGATCTAGTCTTTATCGCCCATTACAAAGGTTTTATGGATAAAAAGTTTTTCTCCATCGCTTTTAATTTTTGAGTTATGATTGAGTTAATTTTCGAAAATCAGCAATTTTGAAGTTTAATCGATTTAGAGCTTATAAATAAAAAATAATAATAATTGGGTTCAATCTTGTTATGGATCTAGTCTTTATGGTCCATTACTACGGTTTTATGTATAAAAAGTTTTTCTCCATCGCTTTTAGTTTTTGAGTTATGATTGAGTTGAAAATCAACAATTTTGATGTTTAATCGGTTTAGAAGCTTATAAATAAAAAATGTTAATAATTGAGTTCAATCTTTTTATGGATCTAGTCTTTATGGTCCATTACTAAGGTTTTATATATAAAAAATATTTCCCCATCGCTTTTAGTTGATGAGTTATGATTGAGTTAATTTTCGAAAATCAACAATGTTGATGTTTAGTCGATTTAAAGCTACTAAATAAAGAACGGTTATAATTGGGTTCAATCTTTTTATAGATCTAGTCTTTATGGTCCATTACTAAGGTTTTATGTATAAAAAGTATTTCTCCATCGGTTTTAGTTTTTGAGTTATGATTGAGTTAATTTTCGAAAATCAACAATTTTGACGTTTAATCGATTTAGAGCAGTAGTGTCCACTAATTTTTGATCAAAATCGATTTTTTATATAAATGTCTTGCCAAGATCGGCCGAAGGGTTTAAAGTAACCTTCCTTTTTTTTGCTCTGAAGCCCAGATATTAGATATTTCAGATTCATGATTTTCTTGGCGATCGACTCAAAACTGCTTTGCGATCGACGTTATGGACACCACTGCTATAGAAACTTGCTTCTTTGCGAGAAATAAACAAATTAATTAATATCGACTTTCTTTTAAAGAAAACTAATTCGCAAATATGTCCTAGAATACCTAGAAGCAATTCTCTCAGGAAATTATGCATCCCAGACTCTTAGAAAACCGTCGAAAACAAAATACGAGTTGGGAAAGACGAGGATAGTTCTGAAAATAAAAGTAATAAGAAATCTACGTTGAAAGAATACTAACTTTCCAATTAAAAATAGATACAATGTACTAGACAACCAAACGGATAAAGGGGATGAGACAAAAGCAAGTAATAAAGCCTCCATCTGTGTTCGTACATGATACGGCTACTAATAACTACGTCCTGAAAACCTTAAATAATAACCAAGAAAAAGTGCAATTAAATGCAGCTTAGGATTATTCGGGAATCGTGAAAGCTCTTACTGAAAAGAAAACTAAACATCACAGATCTTAGTTGAAACAAGACCGTGGTTTTCGAGTTGTTATCTGGAACTTACGCAAATTAATAGAGCGAATGAATTAAAAAGTGTATTGGAATCACTGGGTCATCCAAGAACTGAAGTAGTGGTGAAGTAGGGAGCAGAGAGATCACTGCAGAGCAGAGGTTCCGATCACTAGCAATAATTCGACAAGAAGTTTTCACGGAAACGAAACTTTCAGCATAAGAAATCTTGAGTCCTTTTTAGGGCATAGATTATTGTTTAGCAACGCTGAACGGGGCAAAAAGAACATGCCGGAAATACGAGGAGCACTGCAAAAGAACTGGTAGTGGTCCTGCACAGGATTATCTACGAATTGAGGAACACCACAACATCAAAAATATCAAGAAGCGGATGACAACAACGGCAAAGAAAAGAAAAATAACTCAAAAGAAAGAAAACGACGATATCAAAACTGCGCCGAACCCATTCCAGGTTATGAAAAACATCGAAGAGAAAACAAGGAAACCAGGAAAGCGACCAAGAAATGGCAGAAGAAAGGACGGAAAAAACAAGAATGTCCCAAATAATAAGGGATCACAAAGGTACACAAGGAGAGCTAGCCAAAGAGGCAGGAATAAAATATGAAGGCAAAATAAGCCAGGGCAGACTTAAAATTTTTATGAAATAAGTTGAGGACTTCAGAAGCCTTAAAACCGATTTGGAAATAGGCGAAGTAGAACAGCACACTTACCAACTAAGAAGTGACAAAGAATTCCGGGTAGTCATTAAAGGCATACCCACGTCATATACGGAAAATGAAATTCTAGAAGAGCTGAAAAGGCAAAAAGTGGCTGCCATTGCCGTAAAAACAATGACGTCGAAGGGACAGGACATTGATATGGTCATGGTGAAAGCCGTAATAACACCCGAAGAGAAAAGGGTCTTCAACGTGGAGAAAGTTCTCGAGATAAGGGTAAAAGTCGAGGCCAAACGAAAAAGTGGAAAAGCCGTCCAGAGTTTCAAATGCCAAGAATTTGGACACGTGAGTTACAGATGCTCGAAAAAGATGAAGTGCTACAAATGCGGAGAAGAACACGAAGGCAAGAATTGCCAGGAAAAAAACAGATAATGTGCCAACTGCGGAGGAGAACACAGTTCGGCATGGAAAAATGCCCGGCAAATCCGGACAAAATCAAAGAAGACCGCTACAAAGCGCAGCAGGAAATGGCAGAAAAAGCCGAAATAAGACATTTTTGCCAAAATAATGGGGGGAGATAAAAAGAAGGAAGAAGAAAAGATAGAAGATATCAGGGAAATAGTGAGAGAAATAATAAGAGAAGATCTGGTAACGACGATCATGGATATAGTAAGGAATGAACTTACACCAATTCAATACACCAAGAAAACGTTAGAAGAAAAACAAAAAATGACACAATACGAAAATAACTAAACAGGATACCCATATGGGAAAAGGCAAGAACACAAAGACAGAAAATGGAGGAACCTATAAGGTCAAAAAGATTAGCAAATAAAAATTGGAGAAAGCAACTAATTCATAGACAGAAGTCTGAAAATTAGTAGAAAAGTCAGAAGAATAAAATAACTCGGTCATTCAGTTTCAAACCATGCCAACATCAGACAAATAGGTACAAAAATTTACAACTATTCAACGCCAGACATTTGGTCAGCATTAATCACTAACTCTCAATCCATTAATTATACAAATGTAATAAAATCTCATCAGGCTGGCTCAATCGCGAAACATGTTTGATTTCATAGTAACACAGTTGATGGCCTTTACATTTATAAATTGTGTATAAAAGATGTTATGTTAATATCAGAAGCTCACATGTCCACTGAAACATTGTGTATACCACGCCCAACATCTCTCCGGAAAACCACATGGCGGAATTTGATAAAGTGGATATGGAAAATATGCAGGCTATGTCGATTAATATTAACGATAGTCATGAAAAGTTAACAATATCTTCTCGTTGCTGTCTTCTGAATAAATCTACAATACAAAGCTATTTTAGACAATACAAGCTGAACACTATTTTGTGAACTACGTTAAAATTAAGCCTTCAATAGAGTTACTATCTGATAATTTTCCATTCTCCATATCACCAAACCACCTGCTGTAATAAATAAAAGCAACACTCCACAATTATGGCTATAAAAAAGAAATATGACACTTGAGTAAGAAAGCAACTGGAAAAATTAAATGTTTGTTGGCCGACGGCATTATGATACATTAAGTGCAATTAGAAGTTATTTCGTCTTTCAGGATATCCACTGAGCCACGACGTATAATTATATTAAATTTGTAAGCCGGGTGATTTCGTAAATAATTCTATTGTCAAAGACTTATTTCTTTGATAAGTCAAAGAATAGGAATTTGGTTTACAATAGAAAATAACATAGGGTGAGAGGACGTTATGGGACTATTGTAATACAAACACTTTATTTTGACATTTGTACATGAATATTTGTATTACTAAAGAACTAGTCGTCATTATTATGTCTTCGCCAATAAACAACAAAGCCCAATTCGACTGTATACAGGTCAAAAAACATTTATGGCGCAGACATAAACAGTGACCACAATCCAGTCGTGATGGCGATGAAATTCAGCAGGTTTTCAGCAATTTTTATAAAAACATAATAATCTTCTAACATTGTAATTTACAATGAAAGAAATTACGTTAAGAAAATCCTACAGAAATAAGATCACATTAGACGATGAAGAGCGGAATATCAGGAATTCGATCATGAACGTCTTGAAGTCTCATAACTCTCATTCTTGACCTCTCATATTTTAATTCTTTTCTGAATCGTGTAGAATCATGCTGGGAACTTTCTTTCTTTTCTATTACGGGATATTGGAGAGTTAAATATCAAGTTTCAATTAATTTTCATTCTAAAATTATTTACTTTATTTTCTCATAATACAAAATTTAATCATACAACCTCGTCTTACCGGCTAGATCGGGGTTTAAAGAGTTTAAAACGGGAATTCATGTAAGAAATTGTTCTATTTATCCATATCAAGGTAAAGCTTATGTGAATTAATCAAACTCTAAAATATTAAAGAATATTGATTTGATACAAGAGATTAATATCAAATTTTATGATGCGATTAATGATGAAGCATCGGAATACTCTAAAGCTGTAGTTTTAACATTTGCTTTTATAAATTTTGGTTTATAAGGTATCAGAAAAAATGTTCGTTCTCCCCAGGTTCCAACCCTTGTAAAGCAAAAGTTTTTATAGCCCGTATAAAAAATGCGTGAACTTTCTTATAAGATATTCTATGACTACAAAATGTTATAAAAAACGGTAACACCGATGAAAAAAATTTTTGAAAGATCTTGTCACCATAAAATTATTAATTATGCAATTAAAGATTTTTACTACATATTAATTTTAAATAACTATCACCACTTTTATGTCATATTCCCTGAAAATGGAGCGTACAAGTTATCCAAAACAAAACTGTTAATGTCTAGAAAAATGAATTGGACAACTTTGCGACAATATTAAGTTCTTGATGCCGACTGGTTACTCTTTGCAATTCTGATAGAAGTTTTAAAGAAAAATTAATAACTTTAATTAACCTAATAACCCAAAAAATTAAAGTTTTAAGAAAAATCATGTTTGTTAAGTCGACCTTGCAGCAATCACGAGATGATCTATGAAATAACTACCGGAAAAAGTGATCATTTATAGACTACCAGGCATACTACTCTATTCATATTATATAAGCTAAAATACAATTTTAGTATTGATTTCAGGAAATATTCATTTTTGATAAAAATGTATTTTCGCCACGATACTGGGACCGTGGCCTTGGCATTTTGCCAGTCTTATCACCCTATTGTTACGCGAGTAGCTGTATGGTTGTCTAGGAAAAATCGGGAAATGCTCAAATTGTTTTTTTGTTAAAAAATAAAGAATTTAGAGACACCTTCGTGTGTCAACTTAAAACAGAGATTTATACTGTCCCCGTCCTAATTTTGTTGAGAGCGTATAAATATTAAATATATAAATCTGTATTTGTAGGGGTAACTCAAGTTATAGTTTCATTTATGCAAATGTAGATTGAGAATGAGAAAAATCATTGTTCTTAAATTACATGAATTTTTAATCAATAACTACTTTATCATACAGGTGATGTTATTAAAATAACTAAATCTGAAAAAAATTACAATTTTTGAGAAAAACTTCACAGTTTTGTACTAAATTTTACTATCAGTTACCACATTTCAAACTCATATTTGATTGCACAATCTAAGATCCAAAGAAAACGTTAACTTCGAAAATTTTATGGGTTGGAATTTAACAAAATAATGAGGTTTTTTGAAAAGTGGAAATTAGAAATTCTATGATACCTGATAAAATTCCCAAGGGCATAAAATTTTTGGTATATAATCAATAACAAATAACTTATCTTTTTATACAACTTAAGTTACTACAGCAATTTACAACATTTTTTCAAATTGTTATTTTATATTCGGTTTACCGTAACATCCTACGCATAACTATTTATTGAGTGAATGAGTATGAAAATATATCTGGTAATCTTTTTACCAATTTCTGAAGTATGATCATCGAATTTCAAATCAAGAGGGGTAGATGTTAAATATATCATTCTATTAAAGAAGGTACAACTTGTTAGCAGTAGCCCCGTATAAGACCTAATGCCTAATGCCAACACACCATTCATTCTTCGAAGCTACCTCTTGAGAAGTCTGGAAATACATTTTAAAATAAAAACAAATAGGTGGAAGTTTTTATTATTACGATATATTGTCTTCGCCTGTCTTTTTTTAGCATTATAACGGTTATTCATAAAGAGTCACAACCCATTACCTTTACCAGATTTAAAATTAAACTAATTCACAACAAAAGTACCATAAGATTTAATTAATAAGGAATGTTATTGTATATTATCCTTCTAAATTGGATATACTACGAAAATAATAGATCTCTATCGTTGAGATATATGTTGTAAAAATAATAAGTGTGGAAAAATGTAAGTCAACAACGAGGCACTCTTAAACTTGGTTAAGGGCTTCGCAAAGAAACTTATGTTAGACTTAATTGGCATATATATCTACTACTCTCACTAGACTTTCAAGGCAAAACGATTATAATTGCAGAAAAACTCAAGATCATTAAAAAGGAGAAGAAGAGTGGAAAATTGGCTGTAATAGCAAAAAAAGGTAGGGCTAAGTCGATCAACTATTAATACAATAAGGATAGGTAAAGCAAATATAACTTTTCTGAATTATGAAAAGACTCAAGGCAATATTTCTTTGGATCTGAGAATCCAACTAAATTTTCAGCTCACGTCATAGATGGCACAATACTTCAATAAAGTTCAGGAAGTCGTCTAATGTCTTGAACAAAATGGAACGCCTTTTAAAAATGTAGTTGGTTTTTCAGATCCAAAGAAATATTGCCTTGAGTCTTTTCATAATTCAAAAACGGCAATAGAATTGCAAAGAAATGGGACAGAGTTCGCTAATTGGGGATTCTTCAGGAGATTTAATACTCGAGCCAATTTAAACTAACAGGAGAAGCAGCTAGACCAGACTTTAATGCAGCCAATACATTTTTAACAAAACTGTCATTGCTGAAGGAAATTACAGCCCTCAACAAATATTTAATGTTGACGAAACAGGATTGTTTTGAAAAAATGCCTTCAAACACCTACATCACTAAAGTTGAGAAACATATGTCTGGATATAAAGCTTTCAAAGATCGACGAACACTATTTTAGTAATATTTTGCTTTTAAAGTAATATTAATAGTAATATTATTTAAAGCCATTATGGCTAATCAGATCTGCCGTAGGCTGCTTGAAAGAAACTTAAACCAGGAATGGTTTATTGGGCCTACGTAGCAATAATCAGACCCATGGTCGCCTTTGCCTCACTGGTAACTCATAAGATAGCACAACAGCTGGCACAAATCCACTTCATATATACATACAAAAAGAAGCAGTTTTAAGTGCCTTATCACTGAAAACATGCTCTTTGCTCAAATTGATGCAGGGTAACCACAGAGGATATCTCGAAATCCTCAAGGACCCATGTCTAAACCGTTTGATTGAAATTAAAACGGATCTTATACCGAGAGTATATAATTTCGACCAGCAGTGTAAGGTTATATTTAGAATGATTTGACGAAGAGTGAGCCTCAACTTAAAAGAGGAGCTCTTGCCTGATACACCGATGCTTCAAAGACAGTTGGAATCGGAGTAGGTACGGGCATTAGTGGACCAAGTAGCCGTATTAAATTGCCCCTCAGCTTGGACATAACCATTTTTCAAGCAGAAGTTCTTGCTATAAATTTCAGCAATGTTTTCAACCTATAAAAGGGACAGAAAGGTGCATCCATAAACACTTTTACAGACAGGCGGGTTGTCTTAAGTAATTCAGGCCTACATGTGTGAGTCTGCACTGATCAGGGAGTGTACCAGCAACCTGAGAGAATCCGGTAGGGGCAATGATGTTACTCTTTGGTGGGTTCCAGGTCACAGAGACATTGAGGGCAATGAAAAGGTGGACAAGTAGGCCACAGATGCAGCGAAAACACCCTCAATTCGACTCCAACCAGGTTATGGACTACATAAAAGCCACTTAAAACAGGTCATCAAGGACCTACATTTACCTTAATTTTTTGGAGGGCTTAAGTTACAATAGATCTTATAGGTCGCGGTGATGCGAGGGGCCCAACTTACTTTAAAGTTGAAGCCGGCAACAATAATAATAATGTAATATTACTTCTGGATAAAGCCTCTGGGCATCCATAACGCTGGAAGAGCTGTGCTCTAATATAAAAATAATTTTTTGCCACCAAACACACCACTAATCCAACCAATTGACCAAACTGGGACTGCCACATTTAAGAAACTCTATTTAAATAAAAGTATAGAAAGCATAGTAAAGGTCATAGATGTAAATAAAGATCTGTACAGTAAAATGTTATTGAAAAAGCTACAATATCTTTTCTTGTTCTTGTTGTTCTTTCAAATATTTCTCCGAATTAGAGTGAAATTAAAGAATCGACCATGAAGAATACGTGGAATAAGTTGTGTCCTCAATTTAGAAGTGATGAACAAACAAAAGTGGGAGATCTTCAAAATAAAATCGTGGGTGAGATTGTAGAAATAGGGAACGATTAGATCTAAAAATAAATAAACAAGATATTAATGAGTTAATACAATCATATGGAGCAGAACTTTCCATTCAAGATTTACTTCAATTACAATAACCAGTTGATGTCGATGATAGTGATTCTTGTGTTCAAGAAAGCGTTCAAGACTATAGAACATTGAAATTGGAAGCTTTAAATAATAAATAATAATAAAAAATAATAAATCTGCGTAATATCTTTGTCTATTACGAAATTTTATACTTAAAAAAAGTAGTCTAGTCTTGTTTAGGTAACAATGATTCATTTCTAATGAAAGACGTTTCTAAAAATAATTAAATATTCCACATTATCATTTTATAAATTTGTTGTTTACCTTTGTTAAGGCTTTTATATTTTTGGTTTTAGTGAACCTACTTATTTCTGTTATTGGAATCAAAAATTTACTAAAATGTGATCTTTTCCAATTCTGGAAATGTAGGTTAATGCAGATAGGGATGGTACGTTAAGCGAATAAAAGGTCTCAAAATATCTTGTTCGTATCTGCAAACGTACGTTAAGCGAGCGCGATTTAAATATCAATATTTCAGCTTTCAACTGATACATAAATAGTTCCTTCAATTTCATAAATATCTTTCATTCTAGGCGATTTTTCAAACTTTGATTTAGATTTAAGATTATCTTTTCAATGTTTAGATTTGTGTTGAAACGTAACGCTTATATTTTATTTTTTATCCCAAAAATGTTCAGATTAAATATTATATAAATAATATTCAAATATACTACATATTATTATATATCATTATATAGACCAATGTTTACACTTTTGTGTAAAGCAATGCCAAAAATATTTAATTTTATAATAATTTTCATCTGATTTTCAATTAAAACTAAATTATTAACATAATACAAGCTCGTTTTCCAGATTAAAAGATATACAAATTACCAAGGCCATTCATTAGCATCTGAGAAAATATGGATTTTTGCCAAAGAATATATTTTGTATTGGTTTCAAATTAAAACTAATCTTTAAAACCCCAACAAAATTAAAAAAGAAACAATTTAAACCCAAAACCCACAAATTGTTTCATAAACTCTAAACGAAAGACCTTGCAGATTACACCAATTTATTTTAATCGATTGACCTACATCCAGTTTAAACGGTCGCTTGCAGAAATTCAGAAAGGACACACCGTCGCCACCGTCTGGTTTTCAATTTACCAATTATCCTCGATAATAATCGCGTACTATCCCCGCAAAAGGATAAAATAATCGAAGCCGAATATACCTGTTGTAAAATCGACTTATTCCTTATAAAAGAGAAGAGACGACGATGAAAGATTCGAGCAGGATCAGGAATTTCGGCCGGGAAACCGTCCTGGAGCGGGGCGGGGCAAAAACACGGGGGCGCAAGGGCGGCGCGGAGGCTACTATTGATCGCCCCTTGCGCCCCAGAAAGAGGTCAAACGCAAGCTGGCAACAGAACCGCTCGTTCCGTGTTCTTCTTCTCTTCCTCTATAAGTACAGGACAACAGCACACTTCCTCCCGCATTTCAGGATGACACCACAATGACATCAATTTACGTCTCAAGTAATCCTAAATAAAATGAATAATTTTAGCAAAAAGGAAGGCAATATAAAAGCTTTCTTAATATAAGACAATTTTGCAGTAAAGACATTTTGTTTGCTTCAAAGAAATTGGTTTGTTTTAAGAAAAGGTTCTAATAAAAAAAATAGGTTCTTTAGACTCATTTTTGTTGGATGTATTTTAATGACAGGGAGATCTGTTCGTTTCATTTTATGTGTGTTTGTGAACGAGAATTCGTTCAGTAATATTAAATCAGTTCAAAAGGGGATGCGTTCACTACGAGAGCTAACGAGATTAATTTAAATATTTGCTCATACTTTGCGATTCACCAGTAACCAAATTGCCTGTGGGACTGTGTTTCATTTCGTTTTCGAGAACTGAAAATTGGAAAAACATAATAATCATCCTATTATCATTAATATCTATAGATATTATATTATAAAATGATACCTATTAATTTATTTTACATACACGATGGATATTTATTAGCCTAATTAAGTAGTTTTGCAAGTAGGTTATGTTTATTGAACGTGTTTTGTAGTAACTTAATTTTGATCAAATAAAATGTTTTGTTATTAAATAGACTATATTTCTTTTCGATTAGAAAATGAACGTTTTGCTATGATACTTTTAATTTAGCAAGTAGTACTAATCATGCCCCAAGTGGTTTGGGATTTCTTCGACAAACAACCGTATTACTTTTCACTGTAAAAGATGTAACGTAAGTACTCATTGTTTTCTCGTGCTCTAAACATACTTCTCTCATAGAACCCTACTTACTTAAAACAAATATCAAAAATATTATCAAAAAAAATAGTCAAAAAGTAATTTCAAATCACAAATATTTGAATTATTGTTAGCTAGATCTAAAATTTTTGTTAAGATTTAATGAAAATGTCAAGAAAATGTTATTAAGAAAAATTTGTAAAAATCAGTGAATTCAAGTGACCCATTAAACATAAAATATTGTGTTTTTTGAATCCAAAGATCCTAAGGCAAAAATTGTAACATCCATGTATGAGTTGTAAAATGTAATTGAATATGGATAATATAAGTACATCACAAAAAGTAGCCAATCTTGTGAGCAGAACAAATTTGCTCAAGAACCTCTTAAATCACAAATCAGAATCAAAACATAATGATTACATGTCTCTTAACCATTGTCTAACATATCCGCAAAAAGACCGCTTTCAAAGACAATCTCAACGATTTTGAAGCATTGATTTTATTGACCAATATCGACTGAAATTATTTTATAATACATGACAAATTGTTGTATAGTTGGTAAGCAGTTGGCAAGATTAATATACAGGGTGTTTCAGGTTTTTGTAGCAGTACTTTAACAGTCGATAGATCTTTTAAAATTAATACAAAAACATTTATGTGTTTAAAAAATTTTTAACTTTGAAGGTCTATATCTTAAGCATTTAAGAGTTTAGACTAAAAATTTTTACACGAATTGTCATCATTTTAACTCTAGTATTTGTGATTCAAATTATGCCACGACTTACAGAAACACCTGTATATGTATATGTTACGGACAACTTGATTAACCGGGCAGTATTAATATGGACCGATCATTATGAATACTGACCAAGTCAAGTTGTGTGTTTGGTGTCTTTTATGCTTTTTGTTGTTTTATTTCTGATTTTCCATTCGTATTTTTAACTCAATTTTTTTATTGAATTGCATTTTGCATTTCGCAAAATGGCGGAATCCATGGATATGAAAAGACGTTTTAACGAAGAAATTCATAAGTAAAAATTAACGAAAGGGAAAAACACTCAGGTGCTTACTCGCGATGAGTATTATTCAATTTTAACCAAAGTGCAAGTATCTAAAGACAAGCTCGCAAGCAAAACTCCTGAGGAATATCAACGATTGTCGAGGTATGATATACTAAAAATTGGAACAATTCAAAAATTAATCGTCCCAGTGGAACCAATTAAATATTACTGTTATATGGAAGAAATGTTTGATATTATTCACAAAACACACATTTCT
The DNA here is from genome assembly GCF_000648695.1 of Onthophagus taurus. NCBI lineage: Eukaryota > Metazoa > Arthropoda > Insecta > Coleoptera > Scarabaeidae > Onthophagus > Onthophagus taurus. The sequence goes on along the minus strand of NW_019280575.1, from coordinate 107,657 downwards.
ATCGGGCATGGACGTAGAAATAGGATGATGAAAGAACTCAAACTGAAGTACAAAAACATTACAAAGAATTTGTGACTCTGTATTCTGTATTTGTCTCCTTTTGAACCATGTCAAAAAAAATAAAATGTACCAAAGAAAGGGCTAGTGGTTAAGCCTATAAAAAATAGTGAATTTAACTCACGATGCCAAGTCGACTTGATCGACATGCAAATACAAGGAGGCGGTGATTTTAAGTTTATCATGGTGTATTAAGACTATCTCACCAAGTTTGTGATTCTCAGATCACTAAAAACAAAGCGAGCCGAAGAAGTCGCGTATCATTTGCTGGATATCTTTACAATATTTGGAGCGCCATGCATTTTGCACAGCGACATGGCAGAGAATTCGTAAATAAAGTTATTGTCGAACTATGCCAAATGTGGGAAGAACCCAAAATTGTACATGGCAAACCCCGTCATAGCAAATCTCAAGGCTCAGTAGAAAGAGCAAATCAAGATATAGAAAAGATGGTTTTTACATGGTTAGAGACAAATAAAACCACAAAGTGGTCGGAAGGGCTAAGATTCGTACAGTTCATGAAAAACAGAGCTTATCACTCCGGCATCGATCGCAGTCTTTACGATGCCATGTTTGGCTCCAAACCCAAAGTAGGTTTAAAATCAGTCTTGCCATCATTTGACGAATTGCCGGAAATAGTAAGTGAAGAAGACCTTGAGACAATGTTAAATGATGGTGATTCCGGTGAAGGTCACAAAATATTTTTGGAGAGAGCGGATGGTAATAATAGCACAGGCAATAATAACCTCAACCTCGTCCTGAACCGGAACAACCTTCTGCCGATACAATAAATGACGAACCTCAGCCAAAAAATCAACAACATACCGTGGACACAATAAATGAAACCCCTCGACCAGACGATCAACAGCCTGTTTCGGCCGATATGATCAATGAGGAGGAAAATACTGATAATGAAAAGGCTGTATGTTTACTGAACGAAGTATCAAGCAAAATTCGAGAGGTTCATTTGAAAAGCAAGCTGAAAAAATGTTGGTGCATTCAAATGCAAAATTTCCTGTTGCAGGAATAGGCCAAAGCGTTCGAATAAGAGTATCAGATGTAGATCAGGCCAAGACGGATAGTCGTAATATAATTGCTATCATTATTTCTGTGGAAAAAGAAAGCCTTTACAAACTAGGAACGAAACACGGTATTTTAAACCAACTGTACTCCAGAAATGAATTTACTGTATGTAAAGAAAAGTTTATTTTTATTGACGAAGTTGATATCACTCTTCGAAAATGTGCTCGAAAAGACTCTCATTTTGATGGACAAGGCTTCCAACACTGTAATTATACTGGTGACTGCAGTTGAAAACGTTGTAAATGCAAGAAATCAAACATTCTTTGCAATTCAAATAGTCACAAAAGCTCGCCTTGTAAGAATAAATAATTCTTATCTTAATAAAATCCTTGCGCAATTCTAGGATTTCAAATATTTCAGTTAGATTACTAACTAATTTTTAAACTGTTGTTCATAAGTAATATTTTGAACTGCTATGCTGAATTGTTTTTTTTATCTTTCAATAAGAATTATAACATAAACATTACAGTTCATCTGTTTTATTATTTTGCCCAAGATAGAGTAGTCATTATTCATACTGGCCGGAAAAAATAATTAGTCATGCAGTTTTACTTACATTGCCCACTTGATACGGACTTCCCAAGTTGCCCATAACATATGTAGACTGTTAAAATCGGGGGAGATTCGCATTTTTTTAAATAAAATTGAAATGTAGGTTACTCTCATCATTAACAATGAAAACAAGTCGAAATTTACATACTAAAATTAATATTTGGTAGGTCCTCCCTTGGCTGCAAGAACTGCTGCTAATTGTCGAAGCATGGAATCAACAAAATTAGCTGTAATTTTTGGTGAAATACTCTGCCATTCCCGCAATAGTGCAGCTTTCAAGTACTTTTTATTTTAATACGTGCTCTATGGGGTTGAGGTCGGGTGGCTGCGGTGGTGAGTGTAGCTGTTTAGGGACATTATACAGTGCGTTTCAAAAGTAACGGATAAATTCGATAAAATTACAAACAATTTATGAAAAAATTGCTCAAACGGGTCTAAAGATTTAAATTTTTTTAAAGTTATGACGTCATTGAAGTTTTTTTTTAATGGAAAACCCCATTTTTTATATCGGAATTTGAAAGAGGATTTTTTTCTGAATTATGTACAATAAATATTAATATCGGTTACATTAGAAAATAGCAGTAGCAGTGCGTAACCATGGCAACCAATCGTTTTGATTTAACATTTCCAAGTGTCAAAATTCAATTTGAATTGAATTATTAAATTAATTATTATTACTATTGTACTTGAAATAAAAAAGTAGCAATAGCTTCTTGCATCAAACGGATCAAAAAAAAAACGCAAACAGAAAATAAGATGTCAAAAATTAAACATTTTTAACGAATAACAATGAATAACAACAACGCAAGAAACTCCACAATACTACTCAAAATAGTCCCATTAACGCACAACAAACTGTTTCAAATCGAATTTTGACACTTGGATATTTTAAATCAAAACAATTGGTTGCCATGGTTACCCACGGCTACTACTATTTTTTATATCAAATGAATGGGAAATAATGAAACTTTAAAATAATTAATTAATCGAAAATTGTCTTATGTAACCGATATTAATATTTATTGTACATAATTCAGAAATCCGATATAAAAAATGGGGTGTTTCATTAAAAAAAAAAACTTCGATGACGTCATAACTCGTTTAAAAATGGCGGAAAAGATTTAAAATATACACCAAAAAATTTAAATCTTTAGACCCATTTCAGTGATTCTTTCATAAATTTTTTATAATAATTTTATCGAATTTATCCGTTACCTTTGAAACACACTGTACAGGGTGGGCAAATTTGGGTGTTTTTATAGGCTATCTCAGAAACTATAAGAGATACGAAAAAAGTAGGTGCCATGTCCCGGTCTCTTTTTTCGAGACTAACCCAATCCCGCAAACACCAAACCTCTATCTTCTTTTGTTTTTAAGTTATAGCCAAAAAGTAAAATTTTCGTGATTTCAAAAAATGCTCATATTTCGTTTATTTTTGAAATTAAGGAAATGGGGTTGATACGTTCTTAAGGCACTTTTTTAAGTAGAATATACTGCCGATGAAAAATTTTAAAAATATTTGATGATTTTTGAGATACAACACAAAGTTGTATTTTTTTAAATACAAACTATAGTAGATTATGGTGGTACTGAAAAGAGCATATTTTTAGCTTTCCAATAATGTATTGCACGCATGGTGTCTTTGGGGAAACTTTGACTTTTTGGCTATAACTTAAAAACAAAAGAATATAGAGGATTGGTGTTTGCGGGATTGGACTAGTCTCGAAAAAAGAGACCGGGACATGGCACCTACTTTTTTCGTATCTCTTATAGTTTCTGAGATAGCCTATAATAACACCCAAATTTGCCCACCTTGTACACTGATTTGGTTATATTAATCGCAGTAGTTGGCGGATAATCCTTGATCGTTTTTGAAATTGGCCGCTTTAAGTAGTGATGTGTTATAGCTGTATGTAGCCTTTTTTGAGTTATAAATATGATTATGTTTTGTGTTTTTCATTATAAATAATAACTTATGTATTTTTTATGTAATATATTAAAATAATATAAACTGAGATATTATCATTTTCTGGGGTGTATGTAGACTTGATTGTATCACTGTAGGTATTTTTGTTTCATGTTTGCGGTTATAATCAATAATTTATAATTTTAATATTTATAATTTATGTTGCTTTAACTGTTAGATGAAGATTTAAAAGTCTTCTTTCATTTTGGCTGGGCAACGACGACATGTATGTGGCATCGAAATGAATTTTTACAATTAACGTTACATATAGACTATACTTCAATAAGTTTCCCCATATTATTATTTATTTATTTAAAATATTATAAATGTTAATAGTATACTTGAAAACGGATAAATATTTTCCATGTTTCAAGAATGAAAATTTATTTGTGTCCGTTAATTTCAAATTCATATTTCTATTTAATTGCATTCCGCAATAAAATTTTTAGCATTTCAATAGTTAAAATGTTGTTTTTGCAAAATATCTCTAAAAATTATATTATTATTTTATTATAATAGTATAGAAGTATTTGTTATACATATACAGGATGTTGTATACAGATATTAATTAGTATTCCGTTTGAGAAAGAAAAAGTTTTTTCTATAAAAGTTGTTTGACACATTCTATTACGTAAAATTATTTTCACTTATACAGAATGTTCCATTTAGGCGTAACGGAGAGTATGTAGATTTTTTTAAATAGAACATCCTGTTAATTATATCATATTATGAATAGCATTAAATTTGTTTCTGCAGCCGTATATGTTACTAACTCAGAACGTTCATAGTTCTTAAGATATTCAATTGTTTTTCCAAAATGTATCCATTGCAGCATCTTTTTAAAACCGATGTAAAAACGACATATTTTCCAATTTTGCCTTGAAACTATGTCAGATAATAATCAAAGCTAGTAGGTAAATGATAGTATCCAAAGATATTAGATACGCTATACAGCGTGTTCACAAAGCTAACAATAAGTAAAAACTTTTTGTGAGGAATATTAAAAAAACTTAATTTATTTAAAAAAGTAAACATGTTTCGAAACATATATTATGTTTTGTTGTATTTTAAGAAAGAAAACCAAAACTCATTCCTATTTCCAACATATTTAAAATTTTTCCATCAATTTGTAATTATTTCAAGTACTGAAGATGAAACATTTGTTTCGAAACATGTTTACTTTTTGAAATAAATTAAGTTTTTTTAATATTTCTCACAAAAAGTTTTTACTTTTTCCTATTTTTATTATTTAATTTTTGAGAAATATGGAGAATTTCATCCCTTTTTTTACTTTTAATGTTTTTCAAGTGGCTTTTTCATAAGTTTTTTAAATGGAACACCTGTATATTGTGTCGTGGTTGAATTGCCCATCAAGTTACCTTTAATTAATGATAAGTATGTCATATATCAACTTTAGTAGTTTTCCTGATATTTAGAATTTAAAGAATAATGTGTAATAAAATATGCGTTATTGTACTTAATGTTATATTCTGTCTATTTTTATCAGTTTTTTGTTCTTCATTTTATTATTTGATTAATATTTTATTATGTAAAATAATTTTGCTGCCATATACCAGATTTTGATGCGACTTGGTACTTTATGAGACCTTACCTCAAGATCTGTTATACAGCTCATTAATACTTGTAGAAGAGAAAATGGGCGGCATTTTGAACAACTTCTAAATATTAATTAAATTAATACCTACTTGTTGAGCAACGTTTAGTAATTGTTTATAGTTTGTTGCTGCATTTCCTTCAAATAATTTAGTAATTAAAAAAGGGATTTATTGTTCTGCCATTTAATTGTATTTTTTGTATTTTTATCACGTTTTCATTATTTAATTATTAAAGTTTATTTTTTAAATTGTATTTTAATATAATATTACTGATTTAGAAATGACAGACAAACAAAAAAGAAAAAACAAAAAAAAGTGCCAAAAAAAGGACAGAATATATTACATTCTGTCACTTTTTTAAGTACAATCACGACATTTTATTACACATTTTTCTTTAAATTCTAAATATTAGGAAAACTATTAAAGTTAGATATATGACATACTTATCATTAATTAAAGGGAACTTGATGAGCATTTCAACTAGCACACAATATACAGGGTGTTCCATTTAAAAAACTAAAGAAAAAGCCATTTGAAAGAAAAACATCAAAAGTAGCTAAGCTTTATAAACATCCTGTATAGTGTATCTAATATCTTTGAATACTATTATCTACCTACTGGCTTTGACTATTGTCTGACGAAATTTCAAGGCAAAATCAGAAAAAATGTCGTTTTTACATCGTTTTTAAAAAGATCCTCTAATGGGTACATTTTGGAAGAACAATTGAATATCTCAGGAACTATGAACGCTGTGAAATAGTAACATATACGGTTGTATAAACAAATTTAGTTGTATCCATTATACAGGGTGAGTCAGAAAGAATGGGAAATCCGAATACCGGAGATAGTAGACACCAAAGTATGATGATTTAACCATTTAACGTAACATCTCTTATACAAATGTCAGTGGTTTTCGAGGGATAGGGTGTTGAAAGTTAAATTTTTTTTTCGAAATTTCTTGATAATTTTGAAAGTTTTTGTACTATTAACATAAAATGTGGTAGTTTTATGAGCATGAGAAATACGAATTTGAAACTTGTTTTGTTATTGCTCGTAGAGGGCGCTAGATACACGCTGCTCGTTTGATAAATCAAACCATAAGTTTTTTGGCTCGACAGCTACGACCAAATAAGAGCTGCAAATCACAAAGAGCATTCAATTTTACATAAAAAAGGTACTCTTATTGAAATTGTCTAAGTCTATCGGTTTTCGAATTATTTACTTTTAAATGTTTAAATGTATTTTTAACATAACATATTTATTTTTTAACATAAGCAAAGTTGGGTTATCTTTCCGCTTATGTTTCGACAATTGCTTGTTAATTGTCAACATTGATCTAATTTCCGTGTGCAATAATCATTTTTACCAACAATAAAGTTATTACCAATTTGAAAATGCCACGACATAATGAGTTGTTTAATAGTGAGAAATCCAGATTTAAGTCCATTGGATTTTTGAAAATGGTCACAATATTTTATTGTTATTAATTGTTAAATTAAATTGTTATTGTTATCGATTGTTATCGTTACTAATTGCTATAGTTACTGTGTGTTATTGATTTTAAATGTTAACCTTAAAATTACTTTGAAACAATTAAAAGCAGATAACTTGGAAACCAGTAGACTTAGACAATGTAAGCAAGGGTACCTTTTTTGTGCAGAATTGAAAACTCCTTCAGATTTCTGGTTCTAATTCACCATACCTCAACTGACAAAATAGTCATGACTTGATATCTCAAACGTACAGTGTGTATCTAGCGCCCTCTACGAGTAATCACAAAACAAATATCAAATTCGTATTCCTCATGCTTGAAAACATCTAACTACCAAATTTTATGTTAATAGTATAAAAACCTTCAAAATTATCAAGAAATTTCGAAATAAAAATTTAACTTTCAACACCCTGTGTATTAAAAACCACCGACATTTGTATAAGACATGTTAGGTTAAATCGTCATATTTTGGTGTCTAGTGTCTCTGGTATTCGGATTTCCCATTCTCTCTGACTCACCCTGTATAATAGGGTGTTCCATTTAAATAAATTGACGTACTCTCCGTTACGCTTAAATGGAACACTCTGTATAAGTGAAAATAGTTTTACGTAATAGAAAGTGATGAGTCAATCAACTTTTGTATAAAATATTTTTTGTTTTTCAAACAGTTTAGTAAGTGATACTAATAACTCACCCTGTATATTTAATTAGAAGTATGAAATTTGATAAGATTTTATGCACAAACAAGCCTTTGTTTTTTTAATTATCATTTTAATAAGTTATCATGTTTTATTTAAGTTATTAAAACTATAAAGATTTACTGAAACATTTAGATGTTAATTTAAGAAAATTATTTGTAGTGCGCCAATCAATTATTAACATCGAACATTAATTTTTAATAATTTTATAACAAAACCGTTATAATTTGATAAAGGTTCAATTTAGATTTTATGTATAAAATTTAAAAATGTTTGGAAAAGAATGATTTTCGAATTAAAAAAATAAATAAACCATAATGATGTAATATTTGTTTCTCTGTTCGAATGATTATTTATAAATAATTAATATAATAACAATAGATCTATAATACAGTTTTAAAGTCAATATTGAGAAATACATTGAAATATAGTTCAGGGCGTCACATTAATCTTAGAGTTTGGGGATCAATACGATACGAACAGTGTCTCGGACTTATCGCATAAGTAGTCGGGGAAACTTGGCTAAGTTCGAACTTCACCGCCGAGTTTTGTATTCTATTAAGCTCTGGCGAAGGACTCCCAAAAGCTTATTTAATCCTAAACTCGTTTACAACTCGCCTGAAATTTACCTGGCGAACAGTCAACAACACATTGAATTATAAATTTTATAAAATCTACTTCATTCTCTATATGTAACCCTTAATATTCGAACATTAACTAAAACTTTTCTAATACCAAACTAGTTTCAACTTCAATAAATTCTTTACAAACATTCGGCTACTTTCTTAATTAAAACATTCCATTCTATACTAACTGATTAAGATCTAATTAAATTCATTTCACTTTAGATAACAATAAAACGTCTATATATGAAAAGAGTTGTGGCTTTTCGTAAGTTGGTGACCTCCAAAATCTAATTTCCTGCTTAATTAACCACCGCTTAAATGAAACTGGACATACACGATAGCGTCGGTAGCGTTCACGTTTACACGTGAATATGAATACGTACGCGATCTAAAACATGGATGTGTGAGTGTGTTGTGTGTTTGTGAGCACGGTTCGGGTGTTCATGGACACCGGAACATCCACATTACGTCCATCTATTTAATCCAATTTAAAGGGAACTGGCGTGCGGAGGTCGACCAGCGCCCAATTTTCTTCACCATTGTCCCATCTCAAACTTTATTTAACTTCAGTTTTGTTAAGTTTTAGTGGAAACTGTATTCAAAGTTTTTTAATGCCATTTGTAGGATGTAGGTTGTAGGAATCCAGGATTACCTTAATGTAAATTAAACTGCAGATTAAACTAAAACAAACTTAACACAACATAGTTTGGTGACACGTATGATGCGGATAAAGAATGTGCAATGAATTAAAACGTTTACATAAAGTTGTTAAATCTATCAATAGATGCATATAGTGATATAGGTTAGTATAAATGATTATTCGGATTTTTAAAATATACAGAATATATTTGAATAGCAGTGTCAAACATCCTAAAACTCTATTTTCTCGCTGATATTCAAAAATGTTATTAAATTAAACCCTATCCTGTCTGATTCTCTTTTGGAAATTTCTTTTATCCACAAATAAAATAAATCCTACTCGTTAGTGCAGTCATGAACACCCAGATTATAAAGCCAAATCTTTCTGCAATAAAAAGTTGGCCCTGAGGTCAATTTTGAGTTAAGCATCGCCTGTTATAGGTCGAATATACACTTGTTATCTGGATTTGCCTTGAATTCTTCTCCCTGGGTTTTTTAATAAGCTTTGCATTGCAGTCGTGCGACTTTTGTGCAAATTCAACTAAGCTTTCAGTTCCTGTAATTCCTTCTTATTACTTTCACCAGTTATTGTAAGCTTTTGTATTAATTTTATATAATAGCAAAGACAAACAGCAAAACATGTTTAGTACTGTATTTATCGTGTATTATTAGAAAGTTGTGGTGGAACGGATATCCGGCAACTATCCGGTATCCGGCCTATCCGGCCATTTTTTAAATCCGGCCAAAGCCGGATATTAAAAACCTATTCACTATAGTACTCCACCATTCACAGGAATTAGTATCTCTTTTAGGTATTGGATAGGACTTTTTTCATTGAATATAACTTTATTTATCATTAGCAACCTCATTGTAACAATCCCGATACGATATATAATAAATTTTGAAATAATCGAAAATTTTTTCGAATTTTACAATTATCGCCAATTAAGTTTTAAAAATTCATATAAAATCCAGTTCTTGGAATATGAGTGTGAAAATTTCCCAAAGTGTTAATAAGAGTGTCCTCTTTAAAATGAACCAACCCGTTCTAAAAGATAACTTTTAGTTTTTGAGAAAACAATATTTGAAGTTTTGATAAAAATATCGTTGTTGCAATTTTGATCGATAATTTTTAAAATTTGCTATAATATTAATTTCTTGAAGGATCGTTGTGGAAAAATCGCCAATTATTAATTAAATATTCTCTTTTTAATGCAACAAGCCGTTTTGAAAAATCACTTTTAGTTCTTGAGAAATAAATTTTTGAAATAATCGACAATTTTTTCAAATTTTACAATTTTCGCCGATTAAGTTTTAAAAATTTGTATGAAATCCAGTTCTTGGAATATGAGTATGAAAATTTCCCAAAATGTTAACAAAACCGTCCTCTTTCCAATGAACTAACACGCCTTGAAAAATAACTTTTAGTTTTTGAGAAAACAATATTTAAAGTTTTTATAAAATTTTCGTTGTTGCAATTTTCATCGATAATTTTCGAAATTCGTTATAAAATTAATTTCTTGAAGGATCCTTGTGGAAATATCGCCAATTATTAATTAAAGTATCCTCTTTTTAGAGTTACTTCGTTAGTTAAATCAGCATCAAAAATTCATTTTGTATCTTGGATCCAAATAAGTTGGCATATCTTATCAGTTTTCTTAATAATTTCATTTTTATTCAAATATCGCAATGATGTGACAATATAGGGTATCACTTCAGAAATACACTCGATATTATAACCATAGTGGCCGGATAAATATGCCGGATAGCCGGATATCCGGTCGAAGGGGATGCCAAATATCCGATATCCGCCTTTTCTCAAAATTACTATCCGTTCCATTACTATTAGAAAGTAAATGACAATAAAAGAATAGTTATATTACTTATTTTTATTACTATTCTTAATACCCACTGCGCATACGTCATATGAAGAAATGAAGATATAATAAACATGACGGATTATAGAACTTGCAATTTTGCCGAATTATAGAGTTTATTGCAAAAATTGTCAAACATCGGATCACTGAACGTGTCGAACTTACTGCATTTGGAAAAATAATTTGAAGAACATAAAATACAACGGAACCTTGATTACCTGGAGTACCAAGTTGTTGTCGGTCTGTTTGTTGCAAAGCAAATAATGAGGCCTTGACATAGAAATAATGTTTCGAAACAAATCAACGAAGAATGAATGATGAAAAAAAAATCCGGAAGAAAAAGACGTTGTTCCATAAAATTATTCAATCAAACAGTAATAAACTACATTTTGTTACATTTTCAATTACTTTGGCGTACTACTGTTTAAAAACATTTTCTTTCAAAATGAAGCAGGTAAAATACTGACATAAGAAACAGAAATAATGGAATGCGGGATACAATACTTAAGAGTTAGTTAATGAGAAAGTGACAATAGAACAGGAAATAAGTTCAGAAAATTCGGCAAGGAGAGCCAATAAAAATAAATAATGGATAAGAAATAGGTAATAAGAGATAATAAATAATATATGTGGTATGCACTAATAGATACGATAAAACAGCTGAGTATGGTGAATACACCAAGAAAATATTAAACAAAATTGTTAAAAACAGGGGAGTCCTTCTTTTCCCCTGTTTCTCTATTACTTTTAAAAATTTTCAAGAAAATATGAAAAGAAGTGAATCCTGGTAAAATAAATGCACTACAGACCATGTATTTGCACTAAAAGAAATTTTTGAGCATTTTTTGATGTGAAATAGACCTTTGATAAAGGAAATATGGAAGACATTAAATATATAAGAAATATCCAGAACAACCCAAAATTAATTAGAGTAATTAAATTTTTACACAAGAGAAGAAGAAATCGAATAATTAGTATAAATATGGTATCCGATGAATTTACCACTACAGATGGAGTTAGACAAAGGGGAAGCCTAACTCCAACGATGATTTGATCAAAGAAACACAGAAACTACTAAAAGCCTAGATACATTCTAGGATACAGATATTTTAAAACGCTTAATGCCTCGGAATGCATCTTCGCAGATGATATTGCGATTATTGTTGGAAGGAAAAAAGGGACATTCCGATAACAGGATGTGCTTAAATAAAAATAAGAGTAAAGCTGCGGGTATATGTATATCTGAAGAACGTAAAAAATTTATATATAAGATTAGAGGGAGAACCAAAACAACAAGTTGACAATTTCCAATATTTAGGGATTAATATCAATCAAAATGGGAGACTTAATAGAATAAGAATGTGATAAGTAAATGCCTCACAAATAAGAAGTGTCAACACAATCAAAATAACAATTCATAAGCTAGCAGCAGAAATAAAATACTTACAAAGAGTACAGGAAGTGATAAAAATGGAGAGAATAAGAAATGATCAAGTCAGAATAAATCTTAACATAGAACCAATCGAAGAATAAATATATAAAATAACGAGAAATACGGTGGTGGGGATCTCCAAAAACTAGACAACACAGCACATGTGAAAAGAATATGAGAGTGTAAACCACCATAGAAAAAAAGAAAGGGCGACTGAAGGAAACTTGGCACACCACAAAGCGAAGCAGTCCGTAGAAAGCAGAAAACACAAAGAATTAGTTTTTAGTTTAAGTTGTAAGAATAAACTGTATTTTAAGTATGAATTGTAATTTGGTTGAATTTAACCATTTCACCATTGGCCACATGTGTTTTATATTAGTACGTACTATTAGGCTAAACTCACCAAATCTTGGCCTGCGACCTAGACCTGGACTTTTACCAACTATTTTAGCAGTTTTTATTGTTTTTTCTGAAATACAGTACATTCGCAGTAGTGTGAACACAAAAATACTAATGAGGGTGGTCAGAAAAACGAGGGTGTAATCAAATAAATTAAGTTTATTACTTAAACCTAAATTAATTATTCATGAACATTCCTAAGACTTCAAAAAATCTGTAATTCTTTTCTGAATACTTTTTTGAGCAATTTTGGCCATAACTGCTTTTCCTTGAATTACTTTCAAGGTGATGATTTCACTTATATTTATGGAATTTTGCATCGGAATGGCAATTTTTTTTCAGTGCGGTCATTTTCATCTTCATCTGAAGAAGACATTTATACAACATCTGCTGCCTCATCCTTATCCAAATGTTCCACATCTGCAGCAGTGTAGTCACCCTAAAATGTGTTGTTTATGATTTTGTTGAGCTACTTCCTGTAGTAAATTTATTGTATCCCTAATAGCATCAAGGACCAAAGTTTTTGTCACATCTTAATTTTACCCTTAATATACTTAGCGGAATGTTATCTTCGTCTGCATCCTCATTATGTTGATTAAAATCTGAGAGGATGTTTCTCCAAGTCTTCTTGATTATTGTTGAGCTAAGTTTCTACCACGCCGCAGACAAATGTATAATTGCATCTTTTAGTAAAATCTTACTGAGTGTTGCAGCTATTCCTACTTCCGTTGATACAACAGAACTGAGCAAAGTGTTTCTATAATACAGTTTGGTGAGCCTTAAAATATTTTGGTCCATGGGTTGTATTAAAGATATAACATTACATTTTTAGTCCTCAGTTCTGTTGCTGGTGGATGGGACGGCGCGTTATCCATAAGGAGAATTGCTTTCTGAAGTAACTTCTGAGCACGCAAAAAACACCCATGAATTGCATAATATAATTTTGAAATATAATCAGCCTTATGAAACAAATGGCATTTAATTTTAACTCTTATTTCAGGTACAAAATGTTGAAAAAACCATTCCTTAAAGAGTTCCCCGGTCATCCACGCCTTCTTAGTGCTTTTGTACAGCAATGGGTTGTTAAAATTTCTAAAACACCTTGGATTTTTTGATTTTCTTATCACTAGGGTTGTCAGCTTATGTAAACCTGAAACATTTACACAACCCATAAATGTAAATCGTCGCTTCGAAATTTTTAATCCACGTGCAGTTTTTTCTGCTAATGAGACAAGTCCTGTCTCATCAGCATTATAAATCTGATACCGCTTTAGGTCATCTCTTGAATCATACTTTTTAGATCCTCTTTAAAAGGGTCTACTGCATCTGGGTTGGCCGAAAATTTCTCCCCTGCGATTTTCAAAAACCTTAAGCTACGACGGTGTCTAAATCTTTACAGATAACTGTCATTGGCTGTGAAAGTATCAATATTCAACTGTTTTGATAATGGCAATGCCTTTAGTTTCAGCATATGTTCCGAAATTCGTAAATTCTTTTCTCTTTCTTTAAGAAACCAATTGTACAATTTCTCGTTTTTTGTACAATTTTTTGATGTTTTTAGCGTGTGAGTTACCGTATCGACAATAAGTTTTTCATGCTTTTTTATACCACAAATAGTTTATTTTGAAACTCCGTATTTTTTAGATAACGTCGTAACCGTGGCTTTTTCACTTAAACTCAAAAATTTCTTTAATAATATATTTTGACAACTTCTTCTCCTCATCCAAGTTGTTGAATTTTTTGAATGAACATTGCTTTTATGATACGGAGACCATAAGGGATAATCCAATAGCTAAATGTCCATTAAAAAGCATAAAAATCATTTCTCAAAAAGGAATGCAGTTACGATTCCGTATTTGATAAAAATATCTTTGATTAGATGGAATGATAATTCAGAAATTAGTATTATTATTAGTATCTACTTTACTGTAGACACTTTGTCTACCGTTAAAAGATTTCCCAGTCAGTTTTAAGCGATAACGTAATTTAAATTTGATTTATGTATAATCCAAAAACTGAACAGTTTTTCAACATGTTTCAATATTTCATTAAGTAAAATTAGAATTTTGTTTGTTTATTAAAATCATATCAAATACGACGATTTAAATTGCAAATTATTGAGTGAAACAAACTTATTAAATATTAATCAAAAACTTTCTTTGGTATAGCAGAAACAAAACATAAATCCTTTTGGACACTTTGAGTTGACAAAATGGAATGAGAACGTCCTTACATAAGATATATTCCTATCACATAAGGAATTTACTTGAAGTCCTGTTCTATACATCACGAAACGTATTTGTACGCTGCGAGCAACGCAAATAAACACAAACTTTCCAGTTTTCGAAGTTATAAATTCGATTCTCAACTGGAACTTGAACGTAAATGGAAATTATTCCGTACATTATTAATTCCGTTAATGCACCGACGTTACCAGCTCCGAGTATTTCAACTTAAACTTGTTAATTGTTATACCGAAGGAATATCTGAAATGCCATTCGGTCATTTTGACAACTTATCTACTTATTAATTTAACATCACAATTCTCAATAATAACGAGAAATGGCCATCAATTTATTGCTTATTAACTCGTAATCAAGTTATTTTATAGTTAATTCTTAAATAAGTTAATTTTAGTATTAATTGTGTTAGTTCAAACTAGATTTAAACAGATCGAATAATTTTTTTGTTGTAAAAGTTATCTTATTTATTATTTATTATCATATAATCAAATTATGTATTAAATCCATTCTAATACTAGTTCTAAAAAGATTTAAATCTCTTTGTAAATATGACATAAAATGTTAAAAGGATTGTTGAATTTTGTAAACATCTCGACAATCGAGATAACGACACGTTGATGATAACGTTCCGGCAGATATAAATTATTAAATCCTGTTTAAATACTAACGAGTACAAGGTCACCAGTAACATTAATTCCAATCGTCGATATCAAAATTGTCCAAACAGAAAAATTGGGGAGGTGTTTTCATTTATTTTTAACGATTCAATTTAAGGTCAAAGGTGAATTTAATAAAGAAACCGTGAAAAGTAAATGAAAATCCCTATACAAATTTATTAATATTATTTTTTTTTCACTCACGTCTCCTTCTCCAAAGGTTCCGGTTGAAGATTCCTCCGGTTCTATCCGGATGGGTTCCAAGACTTTTTCCATTTTACTCTTCTCGAGTCGTCAGCACTAACACCGAAAACCAACTGATACCGCACCAACAACAAGAAGCGTCAAGAGTGATAACGCAACGGTAACTGACTGACGAGCAGTTGTCAGCAGCGGATCCGAAGTAACACTGCGAATACCAACACCAAAAAATTATACCAATTGGTCTCTCCTACGACATAATGTGCGATTACCGGGGCCATTTGAGATAACTGCCTTTATAAATTGTTGACGCTTTGCTGTTGAACACTGAAAAGAATTGAGATAAGAGTTTTACTGCTATTACACTAAAGATGTCTGTAGTGAGTCATTCATAAAATAGTCATTTTTTTGGGAAATTTCCATCGTTAAAATGATGTAGTTGAAGTTCTAAGTAAGAGAAGTGGATCGGAAAATTTGGTCATCGATTTAAGATTGTGTCTAGAAGACATTTGGTAAAGGACCAAGCCCCGGAAGATAATCCCCGGTGTTATCCGAACGGTGAAAAGAAATTTGATTAATAGCGGCATTGGCTTTGGTGGGCAAAAATTGAATTCCTAAGTTATCACGGAGCAAAAATAAATCACCGATGGCCGCAGGCGTTTATTATCTTTTCTAGAATTTTCACGTTCACCAGAAAATTGCTACGTAAATCATGTACTAGCAACAGAATATTTACGAGAAGTAATCCAAAGCAAACTTATTAATCATTTTAAGTTTTACATAACAAATTAGTGAATAAATATTCGGTAGTTTAAAAGAAAATTGAATTTTCTGTCTTCTAAACAAAACAATTTAATAAAAATCAAAGTGGTACCTTCAGATATATTAAAAATAATTATTTTTTAAGTAAAAACTGTAACTTTTCTTAATTACTGAAGCTTTACCAGGTTATAAAATCCGAATTCATTACACTTGATTAAGAAAATGAATCTATTAATAGCTTACAAGTGTTTTAAACTGTATTACATTTTTATATGGATAAACCATCAATACGTGCAACACGTCCATCTCGAAGACTATGATATTTTCTTATAACGCAGAATATTGTGCTGATTCTGAAACTGTCTTCAGTTTTTCTCCATCACGTCCAGTTTTTGAGATATACCCAAAAATATGAAAAATCGTAAATTAAAAAACATAGTAACGGTTCATATTCAGTATATTTTTTAATTTGCATAGTTTTGCTTCTGTAGCTATATGAACATGAAAGTAGAGATCCAGATGAACATTTTGAGGTATTGATGGCATAAATCGGACTCTCCGTTATTTTGCTACAGCCTAAAACAACTCAACAAAATCAAATTTTTTGGCATTTTTCCCATTTTTTTATCAATTAATCGCACCGTAACGAAAAAGAATTATATGTGAACAAAATAGTTAGCTATTCTATCCTGTAGAACATTTAATTCTCTAAATTTCGAAGCATTGCAAAATTTCATTTTTTGCCATTTTCACTGTATTGTTGAAACATTATTACGAACAATTTTTTTTAATAAAGAGGTACTTTAACTGTTCCAGGCACTAAGTATAAACATTAAATTCACTGAAATCAATATTATTTTACCTGTTCTAAATGTTGAACATTAAGCATATCAAATAATTAAAATTTGTTGGCTGTCGTGGCTAGATGACATTCCTCCACTGTCACTTTTACTCTTTTACTGGATTGTATTAATTGGTCAGAAGTATTTGGTTTTGGCAGAGTTTCACTATGCGCACTCGGGTTTTTGGCTGATGTTACAAACGATACCAAACTTTTCTTTGTCTTTTTATTTATATTGTCTAGGTTTATATTACAAATTATATTACAGAACTTTTATGGAATTAAATTTTATGTTTAATACATACTACTTTACTTATTGTTAGTATAGACAATTTGTCGTATGTCTTTGGGTCGATTTCTCTGATAACACTCCAGAGATAGTCTCCCATCATCCCTGCGTCCCAGTAACCTTGATAACGTCTTTCCAATGTCATTAAGTCTTGATGGAACCGCTCGCCTTGTTCGTCACTTTCTGCTCCAAGATTGCTTGGAAAAGAACTTAAGTGCGAATGGAGAAAATGGATTTTGAGCGATATATTTGCATTTATCGCTTCGTAATTGTGCAATAAGTTGGAAATTATCTCGCGATAATTCTCATCTTTATGGTTTCCTAAAAATCCATGGACGATTTGTTTGAAGCTAATCCACGTCGTTGCTTTTTTTGTTGTTAATATTGACATGAATCATTGTTATTTATTAATTTTCTTATTTGACGGCCAACAAATATGCCTTCTTTTAGTTTAGCATACGATGGTTGTGGAAAGAGCTGGGTGAGATATTTAAATGCTGGGCCTTCTGGATTCAACGTTTTCACAAAGATTTTCATTAAACCCAGTTTGATGTGTAGTGGAGGCAATATTACAGATACTGGTCTCACCAGAGGCTTATTTAAGACATTGAAAGCACCAGTATCGTAACGTTCTCTAGAAGGCCAGTCTTTGCGCACAAAATGAAGCTCTCTCGCTCGGCTATCCCACAAACAAAGAAAACAGCAATATTTTGTAAAACCGCCTTGTAAGCCAGTAACCACAGCAATTACCAGAAAATCATAGAAATGTAAGTCAATACTTAAAAAGTAGAAGTTAGTAAATTTCTTTACTGCGGCAATTACCTAAATCTGCACAAATTTTCCATTCAAATGCGTTATACTGAATTAGCGTCAAAACCTCTGATATGCGCACATATGTTTCTTTAACATTGACGGCATGAGCAAGTGGAATAGTTGGTAGTGTGTTTCCATTATAAAGTAAAGCTGCTTTAAGACTGTTTTTAGAGCTATCGATAAAAAGACGCTATTCACTTGGGTTATGATCTATTTTCAACTCATCAAACAGTCTCTGCACGTTATTACAATAACAAATACCTTGATCTTTCGTAAAAAAATGTACAAATGCTTCGCATCTGTTTCGATAAACAGTTACACGGGTTGTAGGGTGTAAATAATTCCATTGCTGTAAGCGGGATGCCAATACCTCACTATCAATCTTCGACAACTTCAGATCTCTAGCTAAGTCACTTAGTTCTTTCTGTGACAGTTTATGGTTTATTTTGGCATCATAGTCGCTGCTAGATGACATCTTCACTCTCTGCTTTACTCTGATCACTTTCACTGGATTGCATTAATCGGTCAGGAGGATTTGGTCTTGGTAAAGTTTCGCTGTGCGGAATCGGCTTTTGGCTGATCTTACATTAGGATAAACCAAACTTTTCTTTGTTTTTTTGTTTATGCCATCTAGGTTTATGTTACAGAAATAGTGATCACAATGATCTGATATCTGTGGCCATAACATTGAAATACCAAACTGTAAATAAGATATAGCTTCCCCGCCATCCATCTATTCAAAGTTATACCGCAATTCGGACATACAAAGCTACAAACCCAAAATAATGAGAATACGCCTGTTTTATAACAATTGTAATTGGTCGTCCCGTCATCCCAATAATGTATTGTCCGCAAATAAAACAGAACGAATCAGGATTGTTCTTGCATTCAAAACTTCTGCTGCTGCTACCCATTATCAACAAAACTTTTGCAACACTTTGCTATTTTTTTAAACGAAAAATCACTGAGGTGTCTCAAGAAGAACTAAGTATTATGACAATATATTCTTCTTTTATACCAAAAAATATTTCAAAAAAGACTGTTTAGCAGAACAAGGTTCTAATATATAAAGAAGTGGAGTTATTAAAAAACACTTTTTCACAGAAAGTGATTGTTTTCTAACAATGAGAATTTCTTTTGCCAAAAAAGGTCTAATAGGTAAACGCGCGCGTTCTTAAAAACTTTTTCCAAGAATGTTATTGTTTGTTGTATTTAAAAAATAATAATATTTGTTTCAGTGAATTTAATGTTTATACTTAGTGCCTGGAACAGTTAAAGTACCTCTTTATTAAAAAAAATTGTTCGTAATAATGTTTCAACAATACAGTGAAAATGGCAAAAAATGAAATTTTGCAATGCTTCGAAATTTAGAGAATTAAATGTTCTACAGGATAGAATAGCTAACTATTTTGTTCACATATAATTCTTTTTCGTTACGGTGCGATTAATTGATAAAAAAATGGGAAAAATGCCAAAAAATTTGATTTTGTTGAGTTGTTTTAGGCTGTAGCAAAATAACGGAGAGTCCGATTTATGCCATCAATACCTCAAAATGTTCGTCTGGATCTCTACTTTCATGTCCATATAGCTACAGAAGCACACTATGCAAAATAAAAAATATACTGAACATGAACCGTTACTATGTTTTTTAATTTACGATTTTCCACATTTTTGGGTATATCTCGAAAACTGGACGTGATGGAGAANCTTTGGTTTTGTTTTGCGACGGAGTTATCATACTCTTCGCTTGTCTGTGACCTGGAAGTTCTTTCCAGCGTAAGGCTATCTTTGAAGCCTCCCAGTTGTTGATTATTTGTTTTAGGTGGCTTTTTTGTAGTCCACATCCAGGTTGGGGTCCAATGAAGGGCGTGTTTGCTGCCTCTTTGGCCAGCTTGTCGGCCTTCTCATTGCCCTCAATGTTGCTGTGACCTGGAACCCACCATAGGGTAACATCATTGCCCCTAGCGAGTTCTCTCAGGTTGTTGGTGCACTCTCTGATCAGTGCGGAGCCACACGTGTAGGCCTGAATTGCCTTTAAGGCGGCCCGACTGTCTGTGAAAATGTTTATGGATGCACCTTTTTGTCCCTTCTGTAGGTTCAAAGCGGTGCAGAAGTTTATAGCAAGAACTTCTGCTTGGAAAATTGTTAAGTCCGAGCTGAGGGGCAATTTGATGTGGCTATTTGGTCCACTGATGCCCATGCCTACTCCAGATCTTACTGTCTTTGAAGCATCGGTGTACCAGGCTAGGGCTCCTCTTTTTAGTTGAGGCCCTCCTTTCGCCCAATCATCCCTGCTACTAAATATGACCTTATACGGTTGGTTGAAATTGTATTCCGTCGGTATAAGGTCCGTTTTAATTTCAATCAGGTGATTTAGACATGGGTCTTTGAGGATCTCGAGGTGTCCTCTGAGATTACCCTGCATCAACTTGAGTGAAGAAACTGTTTTCAGTGATAAGGCACTTAAGGCTGCCTCCTTTTGTATATATATGTGGAGTGGTGTGAGACCAAGTAGGGCTTCCAAAGCAGCCGTCGGACAGGATCTCATTGCACCCTGGAATAGCTAACTTTTTTGTTCATATATAATTCTTTTTCGTTACGGTGCGATTAAGTGTTAAAAAATGGGAAAAATGCCAAAAAATTATGCCATCAATACCTCAAAATGTTTGTCTGGATCTCTACTTTCATGTCCATATTACAGAAGCACACTATGCAAAATAAAAAATATAGTGAACATGAACGTGATGGAGACAGTTTCAGAATCAGCACAACATTCTATGTTATAAAAGAAATATTGCAGTCTTCGAGGAAAAAATTGATTAAAATTTGTGAACTAGTGTAATCGAATAGTAAATTACAAAATTTTGCGGTAACAATAAAATACGGGTTTAAACTTCCGTGTAATACACAGTTTCAATCTACATAATCTGTTTAAAACTTTACATAAAGATTGAGGGAAAGTAAACAAACATAGCTTAAGATTGAAGTAAACTTTTGCCAACTTATTGTTGTTAAAAAAGAAAAATACATAAAATCAAAATCTCAAGCAATCTTAAAATAAACCTTTTAAAACCTATCACTAGTTATAACCAAAACCCATTGCGAAAGATATTGTACACGGAAAGTTTTTGTAATGTATCAAAAAAGCTGTAATGTAAAATTAATACCAGACTAATATTGCAACGAATTATGAAACGAAATCATCTTAACTGACCCGATGAAAAAAATTTTATGCACAAAAATTATTCATATTGAACCAAAAAAGCATAATCTATAATCATTTGACCCTAAGTATTTTCATTTTCTGAGGACATTAAAAATTGATAGGAATTAAATGCACAAAAAACGCAGATTTGTATGAACACCTTTTCTTTTATTTACTTTAATCAATACAACTTGTTTACGACTACAACTATTATCATAGTAACCAGAAACATTCATAGACTGCTACTTGAGCATGTTGATCCTCAACCAAAATCTTCACGACTCAAAAAATAAAATTCACAGATAATAGCAATGTGTACAAAAATTCTTCATAATGCCATCCATAATCAGACACAACCTAACCATAACAATTTGTTAAGAAAAAGCAAAAAAAACATCCAAAAATGTTGAAATAAATGAAATGAAAAACATTACAAATTGGGGGACACAATTTGTAATGTTTTTCAAAAACCGAAAAGGATCAACAAAAATTCTATAGAAAACTATGATGATCCTCAGCTCAAACCTAGGTTTTGTCAGTTTCAAGGATTAAAGCGAAAAACTCGAAAATACAAGAATGATAGCTATTTAGATTGAAAAGTCTATTGCTACTAGGCATTGCAATTTCAGGATAGTTTTACAATCCCGGTGTCAAAAAACCGCTGACAGACTTCTAGGGCAGGTAATACATCAAAAATTAATATGAAAAGTCTTAATATACATGGGCTTGCAAATGTCACCTTAACGAGATATAAGGGTGTCAATTAAACATTATCTGCAATTTCATTTTGGTAATTTTGTCAAACGGGCAGTGTCAATTGGTCTCTTACAAAACTTTGATTAAAGCAACAGTTGGATTGGATTAACAAATTTTCTACAAACGTGTTTTTCTTAAAAACTATTGCTTTGATCAAAGTTTTGTAAGAGACCAATTGATAGATAATTGATCACTTTACACGAAAATACTGCCCGTTTAACAAAATTAGCAATGGCGTGACAATATTTTAAAAAAAGAGCTTTTTATTGCAGATATCTCGTTAAGGATGTTATTCCAACAATAGTAACGACTGAATATGCTTGGTACTTCTTACAAAAATGGGTTAGAAGAGGTTTATGACCAAAAGAGAAAAAAGGATATCGCACCTATCGCAGTAATAGACACAATTGTCTAAAAAAAGTAAATATGTGAAAGCAGTAAACAACTAAATAATCTTTAAAATAAGTCATGCAAGATGAATCACTCTGTATATTGTGTGATTTACGAAGAGTATTTGTTGAAAAACGAAGGCTGAATATTTCAATGTTTTAGTAATTATTTTTTGTCTTTAACGTTTGTTTGGTTAATTACTAGATTGTGTTTTAATTATCTTATGTTCTTTATTATAGTTAGTAATCATCAGGTTACTGGATATAAGTTATTGTATTCTTATAGTATATTTTAACGTAGTAATAAAGTTTCAAAATTTATATGTAAGTTTAATTTTTAAAAACTTAAATATTGAAACAGAACACAACTGATGTTCAACTTAATTTAACTATTGATGTTTGATGTACCTAATAAAAAATATAAAAGTTTACTAAGTAAAAAGCAGAAGACAGAATAATTAGTAGAAGAAAAGTTATTATTTTAGACATGATTCGACGGCGGATCGCAGCGGGGAATCCCCGTGTTATGCGTAAGCAGAGCTGGCGGTTGAATATAACGGCACATTTAAGAGGGTGCTAGCGGCCACCAAAATTAATTAATTTTTACAAATTAAGTTAATTATTTCAATTTTGTTATAATCCCGAAAATCCCGGGATTCAGCTTCAAAAATCCCGGGATTTTCGAGTCCAAAAATCATTTCCTAATCGCTACTCAAAAAACTTAAACCGGCCGAGGAAAATGTTATGCACAAAAATTTGTTTATAATGAGCCAAAAAAATATAATCCATAATTAGATCCAACCTAACTATCACAATTTATTAGGAAAAAAAGGAAATTAAAAACTGCTATGAATTAAATTGAAACAAATAACCATAATTCCTAACCAGTGCGAGCCATATTTATCATTTTTTCAGACCACTTAGGAATACAGCAAAAGTCTCTAAAGATAAAATATTAGACATTTACATGAAGAAAATCTGTGGTGACTCGAAAACTAAAATGAATCAAGAAAAATGTTATTCCAACAATAGAAACGACTGAATATGCTTGGTACTTCTTACAAAAATGGGTTAGAAGAGGTTTATGACCAAAAGAGAAAAAAGGATATCGCACCTATCGCAGTAATAGACACAATTGTCTAAAAAAAGTAAATATGTGAAAGCAGTAAACAACTAAATAATCTTTAAAATAAGTCATGCAAGCTTCTCGGTACTACGCATTCATTGAGCACTGAATGAAGAACTTCTACTAGATTGCTATAAGCAAATTAGTCAGAATAAAATGAGAGAAAAATTACATGCGGGTGTTTTCGTTTTGGGATTGCTCCGAAATGAAATATCTGAACTTTTTGTCAAATTAAAGATTTAGACAAAATTATATTTGTTTATTTTTATATAAAAGAACTAACTTATACGATAAAATTGTGTATGTATTCTTTATAAAAAGTGAAAATATTGTTTTAATTTTGATTTAATAAATAGTTGTTATGTTAGATACAAAATTTCATCAACGTAATTAAAGGTTAAAAATTACTTCAATTTGAGACATAATAATAACAACAATAATAACCTTTATTACCCCAACAGACATAAGTCCCATAACAAAGGTAATATAATAATTACAAAAATTATTTGAAGAAGGTGACAATACATGAACTAATTTAATAAGTATTATATAAACAAAATTAACACAATCTATTATCTACAAAATCGGCAAATCAGCAGCGCGCATGGTTCTATTGAGAGCGGTAAGAAAGTCTTAGTACTCCTGGACTCCATTCTTGGTACTCGGAAATTTAATCGACATAGGACTTCAACTGAAGCGCACAGTTGCTGTCGTCTTGATTCGAGTGAACTGAGATCATATCGCTGAAGTAACGCATGATAGTAATCACTTCCTCTAGGAGGATAATGCCCGAATTCTAGGAAATGTATATATTTAACATATTTCCTCTGCACCCTTTCTATTGCGGAGATGTTATTCTGAGTTGTTGGTGACCAGACAATGGCACAATACTCCAATTTACTTCTCCCTTTATAGAGAGTGGACACTGAGCTCAACTTGGCAAACACGCAGCTGTTACGAGTGATAAACCCGAGCACTTTCAGGGCATCAGAAGATAGCTTACTTATGTGGCCGCTGAACAGCAGTTTTCTCTCGAACCAAACCCCCAGATCCTTAACTTCAGACACACGTTTAAGACTTGTATCTTCCAGCCGATAATCATAATGAATAACTTCTCTTTTATTTGTATAAGTCATGAATTGACATTTTGCAACGTTCAACAACAACCCATTTGATTGGCACCATGAACACAACTTGGTCAAGTCCTGCAATCTGGTACAATCATAGTCCGATTCAACTGTTCTGAAAAGCTTCAGATCGTCGGCATACATTAATGTTGAACTTTGAACAAATTTTACAATTCATTCACAAACATCGTAAACAGTAAAGATTCTAAACATGAACCCTGTGGCACACCACTCGTGACCATTATTTGCTTCGACATGATTCCGGACAGCTCGACATATTGCGTTCGATTTGATAGGTACGATTTCAGAAGCAACAAAAGACTTAAATCGCAACCAAACTCCTTAATTTTTCGAAACAGAATATCATGGTCGAGTTGATCGAATGCGCGTGAAAAATCAGTGTAAATAACGTCCGTTTGTAAACGGCAATCTAAGGCTTCGCAAACGTTTTGAGTGAAAACTGTTAAATTGGTGGTAGTGGAACGGCCTTTGCAGAATCCGTGCTGTGCTGTTGATATTCGTGAATTTAGGTTAAATTCTATTTTCCTCACAATGATCTGTTCAAACAACTTAGCGAAATTATTTATAATAGCAATGGGTCGGTAATTAGCGGCACAATGTCTATCACCTTTTTATTATATATATAATTATTGCTAGAATCTTGACGAATTTCATAACGATCCACATCCTCAGAAGTCATAGTTATGTCTATTATAAGTGCTGGATAGTAACTGTCGCTGCTGACAAGTTCAAATGACTTAAATACGTCTAGTTATTTATCATATTCTTCATATTCTTTGTGACATGATTAAATTGATCTAGATTGTTGTAACTAGCGACGTTATCAAGTAAACAACTGAAATCACAGCATGGATCGGGATTTTTTGGGATATTAAATCACCAAGAAGAACAGTTCCAGACAACAAATCGACAGCAGTTTCCAATAAGACAGGAGAAGCTTATATAACTCAAGCGGAGTAGCGGGTGGTATGTAGCAAAGAACCAATTTCAAACAGTAACCCGAAGTCTTAAAGCGAATCTTGGCAGAAACAAGATCAATGGTATTGATTGGAGAAGATAAGTTACAGAAGACATAGCGATCCTCGAGTCAACCGCCAGCAATACACCACCTCCACGACGTTCGCTGCGATCTGCTCTAACCATTGTGTAAGGATTAGGCAACATTTCATAATCAGGAACAGTATCTTTCAACCACGTCTCGGACAATTATTATTATTAAAGTCAGAAACACAAACGGAGCTTACAAAATATGTCAGTTTGGTGTTAAGTCCACGAACGTTTTGATAATAAAGTCGATACAGGCTCTGTTGGGTAGTATTTAGTTTTTCTAACTGCTTGCTGATTTGCTTATAACTGGTATGCCATTCACATATTTGATGTAGGGATCATTTTCTCCGACCTCGGTACGTCTAGCAAGCTCAGCACGAAGATTACGATCATATAATTGCTCATTGGATGCCCGGTCACGATGAATGTTAATGCTTTTGTGAATGTAAACCCCTTCTTGATATGCATTGTGGAGGGGACTACTTCTATAGAAATACATACATTGAATCGCATCCGTGAGGATGCTGTCATCCGTTTCAGGGACATTGGTTAAAATTACGTCAGTTGATCTGCGTTTCCGTTCGTTAATTTAATGTATTACATTGTTAATCAAGGATACATCAGACGAGGGATGATTGGTCGAACTGTCATTCATATTCTTAACTGAATCAAACAAAGACTGAACTTTAGCACTCAGATCTTGAATGAGTGCCTTCAGTGCAGCTATAGGACTGTTACACTTAGCGCAATTGTCACATGTCCTCTTAAAATTAGCTCTAGATCTCAGTAATCTAGATTCGCTGGCACGTAAACCCAAACATGCATTGGCAAAGTAGCTATCGCAGACAAAACATTTCACAAAATCTCTGTCTTTACATTTAGTATTACAACATTAAAAAGACAAGGAAAGACCGGACCACGGTACGGATACACAAGGAGACAAAGTATAAATATAACCGAGACAGAAAACTGGTTTTTCAAGTAGGAAATTATACGTTGCTATAAAATATTTATCGGAAAAAACGTTAAATAACACACTTACAAGCACAGATATCGATAAAGTCCTAATGAAACAGTGATCCCAAACAAATAGAAATGCAGATTGTAGATGTTTCAGCAAAAAAATAGTGCGAGGAATCACTCAAAAACCACAAAAGACGAAGCACGGTAAACGCACGTGTGCCTTCTTACAACGAGGTATGAACGATATGAACGACATCTTTGATTAAAAGTCCTATAGTTAGTGGCTTTTCTTGGCTGTGACGTTTTTGTGCTATCTATACCTATCTTATACTTGACATGTATAAGCGAGTATAAGTACATGTTGAGTTATAAAAACTATAAGTCAAAATCAATATATATGGATAACATAAATTTTAATTCATATAAAAAAATGTATTCGTAGTTTTTGTAAAAATATCCAATATCACACTCTAAACGTAAAAAACACTACGGTTCAGTTCACGTAAATACAAAGTTGATTAGAAGTATCTGAACTACGAATACAAATATTCGCTTTTTTTACTATTAATCCTGCCATTCCTGACACTCGGATTTTTTTATCACTTTTTGTAGTAGGTATCAGTATTCGGTGAGTTGTGTAATATAAAATATCGGAATTTAAAAAATTTGTTTGTTCCAAATTTAAACTTTTGCAATGCTAAATTGACCAAATAGATTTTATTGATATATCACTAAAATGCGGACGATCTCTGTTGCTATTCCGATTTGTTATTTCTTTTTCTTTATTTATTTATTTATACTTAATAAAAAATAGCATTCACAGAAGTGCCAGGTACTTAATGATTTCTTAAACTAAATTTCCTAAACTCGCATAAGTGTTTGGTAAGGATGTTATATTGAAACAATATTTTGTATTCTCTTCTTTTTAACCCCTCAACATTTGTGACCGGGTACAAGTTTCGGTCTTATAGAAAAACATCATAGAAGTCAGAAGCCGAAAGAATATAGAAAATATGTAGAAAGAAGAAAATATTGAAATGTAGAAAAACAATTAGAAATATTTAATGTTTGTTTTATTGATATTTAATATATAGATATGTGTCAAAACAATTTTGACAGTAGTCGTTGTTGTAATTATTGTTCACTTAGGCAAAATTCGAATTTTCTTCAAGGTCTGCTTCTAAAAGTCCTTCAAGAAGTGACAGCAATTGCGGAATTTGCAAATTTCATCTTCGTTTTGATGATAAAGCAAAGTATTGCCAAGGGAGTTGGTGTAAATTCAACTCATCATTTACTGAAAAATCAAAGGCTTTAAACTAAAAAAACTAACAAAAGTTTCAATAGAAATTAAAAATAAGGGTTTAAATGTATCCTCCTGAGTTGAATCTTTAAGTTGACGGTTATTTATGTACGACGATCTTAATAACCTTAACTTTCTGATTGACTCCGGAGCAGACATTTCGGTACTTCCTGTTTCTTTATTTCCTTCTCACAAAAGAGAATCATCCTTGGTATTGTCTGCTGCTAATGGTAGCAAAATTAAAACGTTTGGAAAAAAATTACTATCTGTATCTTTACGTCGAAGACGTACGTTTTCATTCGTTTTCACTTTAGCAGATGTGACGAAACCAATAATTGGGTGCTGATTTTTTAGGAAAGTACCATCTTTTAGTCGATATCAAGAATCGTAGAATTATTGATTCTTTAACTCATATCGCTTCAATTTGTTCGGTTTTTAATTTTAACCTTTACAAAATTAATTTAATAAATTCACAGATCTCTATTGAAACTAAATTCACAAAGTTAGTTAAACAATTTCCTAATTTAACATGTATCCCGGATTTTTCAAAACCAGCCTTACACTCAACTACCCATAAAATTATCACCAATTCGCATCTTTTTTTTAGTAGACCACGTCGTCTGGACGCAAAAAAAACTGTTAATTGTCAAAAAAAATTTGAATTAATGGTAGAAATGGGTATTTGCCGCCCATCTTCTTCCTCCGCATCTTCACCATTACATATGGTACCCAAAAAAGGTACCGATGAATGGTGCCCATGCGGGGATTACAGACGATTGAATTTAATAACAATTTCAGACCTTTATCCTATTCGTAAGTATATTCAGGATTTTAACCTTCACGTACTAGGATGTTCATTTTTTTCAAAAATCGACCACGTAAGAGCTTATCACCAAATTCCGGTAGCTCCAGAGGATATTTATAAAACGGCAATATGTACCCCTTTCAGATTATTCGAGTTTGTTCGAATGCCCTTTGGTATACGAAACGCCTCACAAACTTTTCAAACATTTATCAATGAAGTACTGTCTGGCTTAAATTTTCTCTTTGTTTATTTAGATGATATATTGGTAGCAAGTAAATCTGAAGACGAAAATTTAGAGCATCTAAAATTTTTATTCAAACGGCTTAGTGATTATGGGATCAATATCCAACCCACAAAATGTATCTTCGGTGTTTCATCATTAGATTTTCTAAGCGACCATGTTTCTCAGCCTGGTATTAAACCCTTAAAATCCAGAATTGAAGCTATATCAAAATTTCCTCTTCCGCATACGGTTAAAGAATTACAGAGATTTTTAGTAATGGTTAATTTTTACCACCGTTTCCTTCCTAACATTTCTAGAATTTTATCACCATTACATTCTTTGGTTACTTCTTATAATTCAAAGAAATTAAAAACAATATCTTCATGGACAATAGAAGATAAAAAGGCATTAGAAGCTACAAAAGAAGCCCTAATTAATTCTGTCCTTCTTGCTCACCCTTCCCCTACAGGTACCTATTCTTTAACCAGCGATTGCTCGGATTATGCTATGGGAGCGGTTCTTTCTAAAATAATTGATGAGCACCTATAGCATTTTTTTTCAAAGAAATTAAGTTCTAGCCAGGTCAAATATTCCATATTTGATAGGGAATTATTAACAATCTATTCTGGTAGAAAGCATTTCAAACATTTCTTACATATAAATTAATTTACTATATTCACTGACCACAAGCCGCTCGTCTTGTCACAGCATTCTTTTCAAAATCAGAGAAATCAACTAGAACAGACAAGGTATATTAACTACATTGTAGAATTTACTTCCCAAATTAATTATGTAAAAGGAAAACATAACGTTGTTTCGGACACTCTTTCTAGAATCAATATAATCTGTTTGAATACTGAATACCCAACAGAATTATCAATCAAACAAGCACAAGATTCAGATATAGAGTTGAAACATCTTATTAGTAAACAAGTATCAAGCCATAACAAAAGATACCATCTTTCTAAAAGTAGAATGACAAATTCTAATTCAGACCTTTGGTATGAAGATTCTTCTTCACTTAAATTATACATTCCTGCTTGTTTCAGACGAAATATTTTCAATAAATTTCATTTTCAAGCTACATTAAATTTAATTAAACAAACATTTTTTTGGCCACATTTAACCAAAGACATAAAACATCGGTGTAAGACATGCATACAATGCCAAAAGGCCAATGTGCGTCGTTATACAAAATCACCAAATGAACCCCTACCCATACCAAAAGGACGCTTCCAACACATTCATATTGATTTACAACATCCTTACAGTAATAGACAGATTTACTAGATGGCCAGAAGCCTATCCGATTCCAGATGCGACATCTGAAACCATAGCTTCAACCCTGTTAAATCAATATTTCTCGAGATTCGGTGAGCCTCATACCATCTTGCATGATAGGTCAACAATTCGAATCCCATCTCTTTCGACAATTCAATTAGTTGTTGAGATCTCAAACTCTTATCATCCCCAGAGCAACGGCATTTTGGAAAGGTTCCACAGAACCCTTAAAAATGCCAATACCGCCAAAGGATGCAGCTATAGGTGCAAAAACAATCTTCCTGTAATTATACTGGATTTAAGATCCTGTTTAAAGGAAGATCTCGGTTGTTCCCCCGCTGAACTAGTCTATGGACAGCCATTGCGTGTACCAGGAGAATTCTTCATATCTTCTCAACATAACATAGGGTAACTTAACATAGGTTAATCTTAAACCTATTCAAACAAAAATTTCATTCTGTGTCGAGGCCTTTCATTCATAAAGATTTGCCGACATCTGCATTCGTTTTTTTTTTAAATTACAAACCTTCAAATCTTCTTTATCTCCCAGATTTGAAGGACCTTACAAAGTGTTAAAACGTTTTAAGAAAAATTATGTTATTAATAAAAATAACAAAGAATTGATAGTCAATATAGACTCTTCAATTAACAATTTATTGTCAGTTTTTGACAATTCTTTATCAACAATTAATAATTCTTCTAACAATAACGCTAATTCATCGCAAATTATTAACAGTTATAAAAAACATTTGCGAGTTCGTTTCTGTGTTTAAACTTAATCCTTCCAAAAATTACAACATTTTTACAATTTTAATATAAAAAAAATGAACGTTGTTATTTTTAGTTTTCTATCACTCTTGTCTAATTGTAACTACATGTAAAAGACGTACTTAAAAATTGTCTTTCAAAAAGAATATTTTTTTTAATTTTAAAAAATATAGCAAGTAACATAATCTATATTCAATCTATCAAAACAAGCTATAAAGCTCAAGGTAAAAAGACATCAAATGGATCAATAATTTTTATTGTTTCTTTGCATCACTTTATTACGAACATACTGATAAAAATGTTGAAACATTGTATTTATTTTCCGACAACTGTGTTGCGCAAAATAAAAACTTTTCTTTTGTTTGTTATTTATATTCATTGGTCCAATCTGGCAGAATCAAAAAAATAGTTCATCGTTTTCCTGAGCCTCACCACAGTTTTCTACCTTGTGACCGATCTTTTGGAGTCGTCGAAAAAACATGAGAAAAATAGAGCGTGAAAAATGATTATAAAAGGTGTTATACTTTAATTATTCCTAATAGAAAAAAAACTAATTGTAAAAGACTGAACAATTTGTTAAAATGGAGCTGACTCGTTGTTGCTGCAAGGTCTTCAATACTAAAATATGATGTAGGTAAAAGTAAAAACTTTTTGAGAAATACTAAAATGTTTAATTCTATTCAAGCAGACATGTTTCGTAACACATGTTACCTTCCAAGATTTTAACTATATTATTGAAATTTTTTGATTTTTCATTTTGTTAAATTAATTTTTTGTTTGTAAATTAAGTTGAAAGAAATTTAGATCCATTCCTAAACCCCACCTACTAACCAGCGTTGCCAACCTCAGAAGTTATAAATATGGTACAGTTGTCAAAAAATTATGGTACTTTAACAAAAATTATGGTACTCTTTATAAATTTCATTTATTTACTAAAAATAACGAACAACGAAGTATATAATAGAAGAATAAATCGAAAAATAATTCATATAAATAAATAGTGAAAATAGCGTTAAACCTTCAATGTGTTCAAGTTCAAATAACCCTCCCCTTTAATGCCAAAAATCTAATGTATTTAATACTTAATCTAAGTAAAATCAAAGACAACATCTTCTGTATTTGTCCCATAGATCTTCTCTTTTATCATTTGAGTTATCATTTCAGATGTTGGTGTAAATTTTACGCAACTTCCCATAGAATGCATATGTTGCTTCGCTAATAAAACGCCATTCACAGTATCAGTTATAAGCCGATTTCGGGTCTTTGTCTTAATTAGATTTATGCTGCTAAATATGCGTTCACAGTCAGCGCTGGATTGCGGAAGTGATATAACATTTAAAACAAATGTTGCTAAATTATGAAATAAAAATTCTCCAGCTTCATTTTTTAAGTTTTTGATGTAATTCCAAAATTCGTCGTACTCTTTACTTATTTGATTCTCATCTTCAATGTTGTAAGAAGGCAACTGCCGCCACTTGTCATCTATTGCCTGGTAGTTTTCTCTTTCAGCTACTCGTAGCAACAATGTTAATAAAGTGTATAGTGTGGGACTTAAATCCCTCACACTTTTGGAAATGGCATGGTTTTAAAATTTTTAATTTCTCCATAATAGGATTATCAAAATTGTAACGTTTTTGCACTTGTGAGCATCCTGTACTTAAAAATGTGATACACCTCTCAAGAAAGAAATTTTTTAAATGTAATTTGTCTTTAACATTTTCTTTATTCAATCCCTCCATCACATCGATTCCCAGGTATATCTTGTTATGTGGTTTAAAATATGATTTATTTTCAGGATTGATATCACTTAATTTGTTTTTCAACACATACTGTTGATCTAAATACGTGGTTAACAAATCTCTGAAAGCTTCCTTCATTAATGTATCCATTTCAGTAATGACAACCTTTTTCGACTGAAATAATTGATTCATCCTAATAAATTTAGGCAATATCCATTTTAAAAATAAAAAATACAACTTAATAAATGGGTCATTTAAACTTTATGAATTTCTTCAGTTGCAACTAATTTATGAGACAGCCATTGCTCATCAAAATATAGTGTTAAGGCTGACTATTGTTCTAACATCCGGTTGACAACCATTTCTAATGATAACCATCTGGTTGCTGATGGATGCAATAATTTGTGGATGTTAGTATCGGTAAATATTTGAAATTGAGCAAATTCGCATATTCTTTTTGAACTAAAACTAAAGAAATTATATGTGATCTTCGCAATGTCGCGGTAACTGTTTGCATGCTTCATTCGCACACAAATTTAATGAATGGCAGATACATTTAAACGTGTATATGCTAGGGTAGTTCTTGATAAATCTGCTGCAAACTGAATTTTTTTCGCCAAACATGACGTTGGCACCATCTGATGCGAATCCAATTATATTGTTGTCGGGTATGCATTTTGTTTGGAATGACCTCACAATTTTTTCATATAACGTCTCAGCGTTTGCTAAGGTTTTATTTTGGAGTGGTTCAAGAACTTGGACCAGTTCCCAAAATTTGCTGACTACCCGTCCTTCGTCATCATCAAAATATCTAACGACTATAGCTAAAGTTTTTGTGGTAGACACGTCTGTAGACTCATCTACTATAACGCTAAATTTGGTAGTACTGAGTTTACGTATTAAAATTTGCTTTTCTGTTTCGCCAATCACATTTTTAACCACCCCTGCGGCTTTTGTATGCTTCAATTTCAAATTCTCCGCAATCTTAGAATCCGAAAATGCTTTACTCAACACGTCAGTGAGGTGATCCATAATACGAAAAGGTAGGTTATGTTCCGCTAAGAAGCCACAAAGCATCAACTCGGCTTTTTTTGTGTTCTTATCTAAATCATTTGTATTAACATCACTTATCATTCGATTCAAGAAGGTATGTATTGTCTTATTGTTTTTTCTAGCATGCATGTTTTTTAGATGTTTTGCGCTTTTGGAATGCAATTTTATTACTGAAATGTCTGCCTTTATGGAAATATTGCAAACTTTACATTTCGCAATACAGTTGCTGTTTTCATCGGGTGTAAGCCAGTATTTAAAATCTACGTCCTGCAGCCACGCTTGCCTAAATTTCTGTAAACGTTTCACCTGTTTTATGACTTTTGGTGGAGTAACGACGTTTTTTTCGCTGTCGGACATGACTAAACTGATTGGGAAACAAATAAATAAAAAATTATTAAAAATAGAATATTATTACAATTTTTTTTAATGCCTTTTATATTGGTTTTGTATTTTAATATTATTTTAGGATTTCTTACGAAGATTTTGAGGAATTTCTTAAGAATATTTTATATTTTGTTAGTAGTACTAACAAAATATTTGTCCATTATATTGTAAAATATTCTAAGTACTGAAGATGAAACAGTTTCGAAACATGTCTGCTTGAATTGAATTAAACATTTTAGTATTTCTCAAAAAGTTTTTACTTTTACCTACATCATATTTTATTATATTAGAGAAATATGGAGAATTTCATCCCATTTATATCTTCAATACTAATTTAATTGTTGATTGTAAGATTTTACAATACCGATAATTTATGAATAGATTTTTAAATTCAATAGATTTCCTTTTAGGAATATTTAAAACGTAATTAATAAACGAAGAGGTTCCATTATAGTGTCAAGGTTATCAGAAAAAGTTATTCTTCCTATGTTGAAAAGAGACTTTTAAGCAAATACCATAAAATGCATTAATGACGATGGGATGGTTTGGCTTACTAGCACAATAAGTTGGAATGTTTGTGTGAAGTTAGCTAACAATTCATGTGCGGTTATAGATAGTAAATATGACGAAGTTGTGCATGTACCCCCACATTGCAAACAATTGTTAAATTTGATTACCTATTCATCTAATTTGTTTAACAAATAAAGATATTAATAAAGGTGTAATTAGAGATCACCACTTTATACCATTTTATTTGCTACATACTGCATATCTTTCAACTTTTACAACATAGTGTTCATAGCTTATTTACATTCTTCAGACTCATTTTTATCAACGACTTTAAACCTTGGAAAGTCTATATTGCCCTTTATTAATATTATTATTATTGTCAGTTAAAAAAAAACATAGTAATCTGCACATTCATTAAAAGATTAAATGAAAACGTGTATTCATGTAATAATCTGACATTCAATTGTAATTCAAGATTATTTTAATTCTATTCAACTCTACAATCACATTGTTGAAAATTATGAAATCATTAAACAAAATTGTTAACTCATTATATTCTAATCTCTAACAATTTATTTGCATACAAAATCTTTTTTCACATTCATTGTGCTTATTGTCGTTGGTAACTAGATATTGGAAAATTTTCACTTTAAATTTAATTATAATTAAATTTCTTGTACTGCTCGAATTTATTTAACCGTATTAAATTCCAATTAAACGCGTTCCCCCACGTTTATAACACAAAAGACATTACGGGGCTTCCTTCCTATCAAACTCAAGACGACACGACAGGAGGAAGAAGATCATCTTCTCGAAAGAAAGCCAGCTGGAGCCGACAATTCAATCTCGCGAAAGCGGTCAGGCGAAGCGCTACAGACGTCTGTGCGTGACTGTTGAAGGGGGATATTAAAAGAAAACCCCCTATTTCCCGGATAGAAGCGATTACAAGAAATAGATTCCAGAAAGTTTCAACGAATTACTCTTGTACCTATTATCAAATTAATAGATCTTAAGAAATAGAGCAAATGGTATGTATCGACTTTGAAAATACAACAAAACCTCGATATAACGGATGACAGCATTCTCACGGATGCGATTCAATGTATTTTTAAAGAAATAGTCCCCTCCCCAATGCGTATCAAGAAGGTGTTTCGGATAGGGAATTTGCCACAGTCTTCGTCTGTTGGGGTGGGTTCCAGTCAAACAAGAAAATCTAAGCCGAGACTTATTAAAGTTGTACTGGAAAGTAAGACTGATGTCCTTTCATTGTTGAGTAAATCAAGAAATCGACGTAAATCTACGAACTTTAAAAGCATTTATATTCATCGTGACCGGACACCCAATGAGCAATTATATGATCGAAATCTTCGTGCTGAGCTTGCTAGACGTACCGACCTCGGAGAAAATGATCTCTACATCAAGTATATGAATGGCATACCAGTTGTAAACAAATCAGCAAGCAGTCAGATAAACTGAATACTACCCAACAGAGCCTGTATCAACTTTATTATCAAAATGTTCATGGACTTAATACCAAGCTGATAGATTTTGTAAGCTCCGTTTGTGCTTCTGACTTTAGTATTATCGCATTGTCTGAGACGTGGTTGAAAGATACTGTTCCTGATTATGAAGTGTTGCCTAATCCTTACACAATGATTAGAGCAGATCGCAGCGAACGTCGGCGTCGTGGAGGTGGTGTATTGCTAGCGATTGACTCGAGGATCGCCGATGTGTTATGTCTGAACTTATCTTCTCCAGTCGATACCATTGATCTTGTCGATACCAACGATATTGCTACTACTAATTATCTACCACAAGACCAATCAGATTAAGCTTTCTTAGTTTTTCCAAAATTTAGTACTCATTGTAATTTTATGGGACATGTGATGAAACAGCTGTATTTATTGATATAAACGTTGGTCAACCATGCCGAAGTTGTGCGGTTAAGTCCACTATATCAGAAACTTTGTAAGCATCTGATAGGCGATTTTGCTGATCTACTATTGATAAATTTAATGAAACCTTGTCAAAATAACGATCATTTAACAGACGCCGAAGTTTTAATACTAAGCTCTTTTTTGCATTTCTGTTCTATTGCAGCCACTCCTCTCTGTTCAATTTCAAGTCATCTTTGGCGAAAACTATGAAGAGCATTTACTTGTTATATTTTATGCCTTCTATCATCCATTTTTGTTTCTTGTGCTCCAAAACTAGTTTTACTACAAGGACTATTGATAGTGCGCGAAGTTGGGTAGAGTTTAAATTTAAAATTTAAAAAGTTACAAGTTAAAATAAACAAAAAACAATAGAACAAATATTAATTATGTCTACGGTCTGGTTTGTTTTTATATAATTCGAAGATTAATGAGTAGATATTGCTGAGTGAGTCAATGTCAGTTCTAAAATTATTGATTTGACTATTGATAGTAGCAACTGTTACATAATTTTGTTCAGCAAATATTGGCGTAAATGTTGAAGTTGGTGTAATAGATACAAGAAAAGGTAGAGATATATTTGCATTAACCTATAATGGATATAAAAGTGTAGTGCAGCTACGGGGAAAATTCAAAATAAGTGGCTCTATGGGAGATAGAAGGAGTTGGCAACGCTAATTAACATACCTCTACTTCTTTTTCTATTAAATTTATTGTCTAAATGTTTCAATTATCTTTTGATAATCACATATTAGTTTCAGTTATTTCAATTTTAGTTGAACCAAACTTTACAGTTTTGCTGGAAAACTTATTTATATTATTTTTATCTCTTCAGTAGGTAGGTATATGCATTCTCGTGTACCTCATACTCGATTACTGCACTCTTCTCGTGTACAAATACTCATTGTACCAAATACACGTAGATACCCCATTGTCTCTTCTGACGTCAAAGGCTTCCTGAGACAAGAATGTATGCGTATCAAGAAGATGTTTCGGATAGGGAATTTGTCACAGTTTTCGTCTGTTGGGGTGGGTTCCAGTCAAACAAGAAAATCTCAGCCGAGACTCATTAAGGTTGTACTGGAAAGAAAGGCTGATGTCCTTTCATTGTTGAGTAAATCAAGAAATCCACGTAAATCTACGAACTTTAAAAGCATTTACAGTAATCGTGACCGAACATCGAATGAGTAATTATATGATCGAAATCTTCGTGCTGAGCTTACTAGACGTGCCGAGCTCGGAGAAAATGATGTTTACATCAAGTATGTGAATGGCATACCAGTTATAAGCAAATCAGCAAGCAGTCAAACTGAATCCTACCCAACAGAGCCAGTATCAACTTTATTATCAAAATGTTCGTGGACTTAATACCAAACTGATAGATTTTGTAAGCTCCGTTTGTGCTTCTGACTTTAGTATTATCGCATTGTCTGAGACGTGGTTGAAAGATACTGTTCCTGATTATGAAGGGTTGCCTAATCCTTACACAATGATTAGAGCAGATCGCAGCGAACGTCGGCGTCGTGGAGGTGGTGTATTGCTGGCGATTGACTCGAGGATCGCTGATGTGTTATGTCTGAACTTATCTTCTCCAGTCGATACCATTGATCTTGTCGATACCAACATCATTGCTACTACTAATTATCTACCACAAGATCCATCAGATTAAGCTTTCTTAGTTTTTCCAAAATTTAGTACTCATTGTAACTTTATGGGACATGTGATGAAAGAGCTGTATTTATTGATATAAACGTTGGTCAACCATGTCGAAGTTGTACGGTTAAGTCCACTATATCAGATACTTTGCAAGCATCTGGTAGGCGATTTTGCTGATCAACTATTGATAAATTTAATGAAACCTTGTCAAAATAACGATCATTTAACAGACGCCGAAGTTTTAATACTAAGCTCTTTTTTGCATTTCTGTTCTATTGCAGCCACTCTTCTCTGTTC
This sequence comes from Onthophagus taurus, assembly GCF_000648695.1. Taxonomy (NCBI): domain Eukaryota; kingdom Metazoa; phylum Arthropoda; class Insecta; order Coleoptera; family Scarabaeidae; genus Onthophagus; species Onthophagus taurus. The sequence continues at coordinate 68,831 of NW_019280575.1, read as the reverse complement.
AATTTCAAGTCATCTTTGGCGAAAACTATGAAGAGCATTTACTTGTTATATTTTATGCCTTCTATCATCCATTTTTGCTTTTTGTGCTGCAAAACTAGTTGTACTACAAGGACTATTGGTAGTAGCAACTGTTACATAATTTTGTTCAGCAAATATTGGCGTAAATGTTGAAGTTGGTGTAATAGATACAAGAAAAGGTAGAGAAATATTTGCATTAACCTATAATGGTTATAAAATTGTAGTACAGCTACGGGGCAAATTCAAAATAAGTGGCTCTATGGGAGATAGAAGGAGTTGGCAACGCTAATTAACATACCTCTACTTCTTTTTCTATTTTTCTATTAAATTTATTGTCTAAATGTTTCAATTATCTTTTAATAATCACATATTAGATTCAGTTATTTCAATTTTAGTTGAACCAAACTTGACAGTTTTGCTGGAAAACTTATTTATATCATTCTCGTGTACCTCATACTCAATTACTGCACTCTTCTCGTGTACAAATACTCATTGTACCAAATACACGTAGATACCCCATTGTCTCAGGAAGCCTTCTGATGTCAAAGGCTTCCTGAGACAAGAATGTATACGTATCAAGAAGATGTTTCGGATAGGGAATTTGTCACAGTCTTCGTCTGTTGAGGTGGGTACCAGTCAAACAAGAAAATCTCAGGCGAGACTTATTAAGGTTGTACTGGAAAGTAAGGCTGATGTCCTTTCATTGTTGAGTAAATCACGTAAATCTACGAACTTTAAAAGCATTTACATTCATCGTGACCGAATACCCAATGAGCAATTATATGATCGAAATCTTCGTGCTGAGCTTGCTAGACGTACCGAGCTCGGAGAAAATGATGTTTACATCAAGTATGTGAATGGCATACCAGTTATAAGCAAATCAGCAAGCAGTTAGAAAAACTGAATCCTACCCAACAGAGCCTGTATCAACTTTATTATCAAAATGTTCGTGGACTTAATACCAAACTGATAGTTTTTGTAAGCTCCATTATCGCATTGTCTGAGACGTGGTTGAAAGGTACTGTTCCTGATTATGAAATTTTGCTTAATCCTTACATAATGGTCAGAGCAAATCGCAGCGAACGTCGTGGAGGTGGTATATTGCTAGTGGTTGACTCGAGGATCGCTGATGTGTTATGTCTTAACTTATCTTCTCCAGTCGATACCATTGATCTTGTTTCTGCCAAGATTCGCTTTAAGACTTCGAGTTACTCTTTGAAATTGGTTCTTTGCTACATACCACCCGCTACTCCGCTTGAGTTATATAAGCTTCTTATCTGGAAACTGCTGTTGAGTTGTTGTCTGGAACTGTTATTGTTGGTGATTTTAATATCCCAAAATATCCCGATCCATGCTGTAATTTTAGTTGTTTACTTGATAACTTCAAACAATATGAACAGCGCACTCGATTTGGTATTTGTTTCTTCAGATGTACAACTAGACGTATTTAAGTCCTCACTTGTCAGCAGCGACAGTTACCATCCTGCACTTATGATGGACATGACTATGCCTTCTATGTGGGTCGTTATCAAATTCGTCAAGATTCTAGCTATGCATTTCGACGAACTAACTTGGTTGGGCTGTATTTAGCGGTTTCGAGGGTTGATTGGAGTGAATTATTAAAACTGCATTCAGTCGATCTATGTTGTGAGCCTTTTTATAGAGTTCTTTATGAATTACTGTATGAGTACATCCCTAAGAAACGTGGTAGAACAATTGAATTTAAACATCCAACATGGTTTAGTCAAGGTCTGAGGCCCTTGTTCAGCAAGAGAAAACATTATCATAAAATGTATAGAAAAACTAAATCACAGTTTCACCGTTAAATGTACTCCCGTTATAGACGTGAATGTAAATTGCGTCTTCGCCTGGACCGTCGAACGTATATCGCTACTGTGGAGAAAGATGTAAATGTCGATCCAGAGAAGTTTTGGTCGCTTGTAAATTCATCACACAAAAATCATTACCTTCCCATCACATTATCGGATGGCGATACTATACTGACCGCTACCAAAGACATTGTAGATCTATTTGTTTCTCATTTTGCTAGTTCTTACAATTTACCGGGGAATGTTATTATGAATTCCGAAAGTTTTGATAATGCAATGCATTATCTTTGCACCTTTGGAATATCTGAGATCAATAAAGGAATTGTGGACGTCCCTCAGGAGTTTTAAATCGAAATCCACAACACTCCCGGACGGTATTCCGTCGTGTTTTGTCAGAGACTGTGCGATTCCTCTTCAAACACCTCTGGGCCATATTTTCAATTTGATTATCAAGGCATCATACTTTCCACCGGTCTGGAAACAAGGCAGAATTTGACCAATTTTTAAAAAAGGTGATAGACATTGTGCCGCTAATTACTGACCTATTGCTATTATAAATAATTTCACTAAGTTGTTTGAACAGATCATTGTGAGGAAAATGGACTTTAACCTAAATTCACGAATATTCACAGCACAGCACGGATTCTGCAAAGACCGTTCCACTACCACCAACTTAACAGTTTTCACTCAAAACGTCGTTCACGCGCATTCGATCAACTCGACCATGATATTCTGTTTCGAAAAATTAAGGAGTTTGGTTGCGATTTAAGTCTTTTGTAATAACTTGGTCCCTTTTGGGGTTTCATATAGGGTATTTAATTTTGTTTCATTAAAAACCATAAAATAATTTGCTTAACAACTAACTTTATTGATAGCTAAAATAATACTACTTGCAATATTAATTATTACACTATTCAAACGGTTCACTGTGCGTGCTCATCAATTAGGCAATCAATCGGTCAACGACCAAAAATGCTTACTCCACGAGCCGCACAGTTCATCGTCTTTTACTTAATGCTACTTATGCTATTTTTTATAATTTACACGTATTTCTAATGAATTTCTAATTATAATTTTATTTATTCCACTACACTTTCGTTGCTTAGAGTCCTATAGGACTCAATGACAGTTAACTGGGCGTGGCAAATAATGTGACGTAGAGTGCGGGCAACCCCCGCAGTTGGCTACAAAACAACAATGGATATAGCAGTGCTGTATATTGTAATGTTTCCAAAATTAAAAAAAAAACAACCGACACTAACACAAATTTTGTAAAAAAAAACTGTTGGGTACCAAATGTCTTATTGTCTCACGACTCCGCTCTTAGGATCACAGCGGGATCATCGCTAAGTAACACTTTTCCTCCAGAATTAGATACAAATCACTTTATAAAAAATATACAATTCGGAGAGATTTGCTCGCATTGGAAGCTCAAACTCAACTACTTTATTTTTTTTTTAAAACAACCAACATTTTTTAATCTCTTTAGGAATTATTAAATGTATTAACGCCAACTCTTACCAATATCATCCCAATGTATAACAGAAACCTAAAATACCGTGTTATTTTTTTTTTCAGGAGTTACATTTATAGTTTGTATTGTCGCAATGCTAACCTGTTGCGAAATATATTGCGAATGGAAATTATGGATATGATTAGCACACTGGTCGCACCATATAGAATAAAGAATTATGATGAAAATGTCAAGTTGAAAATTCAAGCAAAGTAACAGTTCAATTAGCCGTTTAAATCAAAATACACTGGTATACATTTGTAGAGTACTCCCTATTCAGCTAAAATACGTTAGATTGCAGTGATCTCTAAGAAACATCAACATTAGGGATAATTTGATTGAGAGTGATTCGTGTATCGAGAAATAATCAAACAAGCGAACTAAACAGAAGCATAACACTCGCATGGGCAGCCTACGGGAAACGTAGAGACGTCTTCATGAGCGATATTCTTATATATTTGAAAAGAAAGGCTTTCAATCAATGCGTGCTTCCGGTTATGACATACGGCTCCGAAACTTTAACATTAACGATGGCCACTGCCAGGAGGCTCAAAGTAGCGCAAAGAAAAATGGAGAGGTCGATGCTAGGTGTAACCCTGAGGAACCACATATGAAATGAAGACCTACGAAGAAGAACTGGCGTAAATGATGTGGTCAACATTGTGGCAAAGTTAAAGTGAAACTGGGCGGATCATGTCTGCGAATGATGAATGCGCAGTAGACAAAACGGTTGCTAACAATGGACGCAGAGGGCTGCTTGATTGACGCAGAGATGATCATAAAATTTAGAAACAGTACAAAGACCACTAAAAAAATAAACAACTTGTCGAGATGTCCGGAATCAGGTCGAAGCAAATAATGGTCACGAGTGGTGTGCCACAGGGTTCATGTTTAGGACCTTTACTGTTTACGATGTTTTTGAATGAATTGCCAAATTTGTTCAAAAGTTCAACATTAATGTATGCCGGCGATCTGAAGCTTTTCAGAACAATTGAATCGAACAATGATTGTACCAGCTTGCAGGAAGACTTGATCAAGTTGTGTTCATGGTGCCAATCAAATAACGTTGCAAAATGTCAAATCATGACTTATACAAATAAAAGAGAAGTTATTCATTATGATTATCGGCTGGAAGATACAAGTCTTGAACGTGTGTCTGAAGTTAAGGATCTGGGGGTTTGGTTCGACAGTAAACTGCTGTTCAGTGGCCACATACGTAAGCTATCTTCTGATGCCCTGTAAGTCCTCGGGTTTATTACTCGAAACAGCTGCGAGTTTGCCAGGTTGAGCTCAGTGTCCACTCTCTATAAAGCGTTCGTGAGAAGTAAATTGGAGTATTGTGCAATTGTCTGGTCACCAACAACTCAGAATAAAATATCCGCAATAGAAAGGGTGCAGAGGAAATATGTTAAATATATACATTACCTAGAATTCGGGCGTTATCCTCCTAGAGAAAGTGATTACTATCATGCGTTACTTCAGCAACTGTGCGCTTCGTTTTTAAACAACTTACTACTTGGCCGTGTGACAGCACCTGAAGTCCTATGTCGATTAAATTTCCGAGTACTAAGAATGGAGTTCAGGAGCACTAAGACTTTCTTACGGCATAGGGGTAACACCAATTGTGGCCTACTTTCGCCTATCAATAGAATCATGCGCGCTGCCGATTTTGTAGATAATAGATTGTGTTAATTTTATTTATATAATACTTATTAAATATGTTCATGTATTGTCACCTTCTTCAAATAATTTTTGTAATTATTATATTACCTTTGTTATGGGACTTATGTCTGTTGGGGTAATAAAGATTATTATTATTATTATTATTATAAGGGATTAATACGAGGAAGAGTTTGTTTCTAGTTTTGTAATTTTTTTGTTTTTAACATAAGCAAAATTAAAACCTAAATTTTTGTAGATTTTCACATTAAAGAGTGATAAAACAAAAGTGATAAACATTTTTATTGGTATAAAATAAAAAATATCTCAAAATTGACTTATATGTGTCAAAATAAAGCTATATACATAAGCAAAACCAGCTTATTATAATTCTTTATCCAGCGGTACTCAAAGTTGCGAACCGTTAACTTTATCGTATCATATCTTAAGAAGGACAAAGAATGGGACATTGTGTAATAAGAATTTTTTATTCAGAAAAAGGAGACCTATAACCTCTCATTTTTTTCTACTCATACCTGATACACCCTGTATGATAATATTAATAGTATGATTTACAAATATTTTGTAAACTTCCGGTGGACCGGACGTGGCCACCATCTTGAAAATACTTTAGATCGAAAGATCGGTATGAACCTCCCATATAAACTATATTTCAGAAACGTAGATGCAATGGAATAAAAAAACCGAGTGTTACTGACTTTTTGGCGGACACTGTATATTGAAAATCGAAGATCATGAACATCATTTTGAGAAAATGAAGTTATAAAATCTGTAAAATTTGAATGAAATTATTTAGGTACCAAGTAGTTGAATGAATTTACATGTTTGTTTGATATAAAATATATGAAATACATACTAATAATCTGTCTATGAATATGAAAAATGGATGCATATACAGGGTGGTTCAGTTTTTAATCGGGAAAACTTTGCTAGGGCGTAGTACTTGCCAAAATACCACAAGTTTTTTATATAAACATAGGGTCGCAACTTTTTTGTTTTCGAGCTATGGGCTGTCAAAGTTGAGCCAAAAATTTACATTTTACCTTTTATTTCGGGTATGAGTAAAACACAGAATTTGAAATTTTGTATGTATGTACTACTGGTTAATATCTTATTTTTAACCATACCTTAAACTTCCCCAGCGCCCTCTAAGGGGATAAAATTTGCAACCCCTTTGGTTTTTTTATAACAACTTCTTAACGCCATGGAATATTAACATAAAAAAGTTTTTTCCTTAAAGATAATAGTTTTAGCGTACAAAAATAAAATATGCTAAATTGTACTGTAAAGCGCTGCTATTATTAAAAAATTTCTTTTCTTTATAGGTGGCTATGGAAGTTGTGCACTTACTAGGATCTAGTACTAACTAAATAACACCAATTAATTGTGATTTTCATAAGAAAAACCATAAATAAGATTAATACCTGAACAAATTACGTTGTTTTAAACAATATTAAAAATTTGATACTCTTGCTTAATAACCGTCAAAAATTATTAATAACCAGCAATAATTATGAGGATTCACTGTAAATGAAACTTACAAGTTCTCAGAGCCAACTTTTAGAATAATTTTAGGTATTCATGGCGGCACATAGCGGTACATGGCACGATATTTCATTTTTTTACACGGAAACTATTAACATTAAGGAAAATACTAAAGATAAAATTCGTTTTTGCACTTAAATGGATTTTTATTTAATTTTTCTCTCAACCGGTTTCGCTATACATTTACAGCATCTTCAGGAGATTACGTCATTTTGTTACAAACGTGTCCTATAAAATGAGTCATTTGGTATTTCTTTTTGTATTTGTATTATTGAACCACGCAGAGAACTTTGTTGAATTATGATTGAAGAGGATTAAAATTTATGTTAAGAATTGATGTGTCATGCGAGTTGTTGTCAAAGTTGATTTGACTTTGACAATGAACTCGCGTTTGTAACAAAATGACGTAATCTCCTGAAGATGCTGTAAATGTATAGCGAAACCGGTTGAGCAAACCTACCGGTTGAGAGAAAAATTAAATAAAAATCCATTTAAGTGCAAAAACGAATTTTATTTATTAGACATAAAATGACAAGAAAATCATCAAACAATATAAATACTAAAGAGACAAAAAAGTACCACTAAAGAATGAGCTTTACAACCCATACTTTTTATGTTAATATTCCATAGCGTTAAAAATGTTGTTATAAAAAAAATCAAGGGGGTGGTGAATTTCATCCCCTTAGAGGGCGCTGGGGAAGTTTAAGGTGTGGTTGAAAATAAGGTCTTAACCAGTAGTACATACGTACAAAGTTTCAAATTCTACGGTTTACTTACAGCCGAGATACAAAACAAAATGTACATTTTTTTCTCAACTTTGATCTATGTTTATATAAAAAAATTGTGTTATTTTGGCAAGTACTACATCCTAATAAAGTTTCCCGATTAAAAACTGAACCACCCTGTATAAATACTATGTAATTCCGAAAGAGAGACAGTAAAGCCTTTGTGTGTGGATTGAAAGACGGAAAGTGGAACGTCGCAGTAAAGCCAGTAGACTGTAAACTATCCGAAATTATAGTAACGTTGTGGAACAGAACCGGAATTCTGTAAAATGAGTGAGTAGCGAAAACAAAACATTGATGCTGTAAAATTACAATCTTACATAATTTTATAAAATATTTATAAAAAATGCATTTCTAAAGAAATATTCATTAAAATGTGTCCATTTCAAGATGATGTTTTATAGGTTTTCATTTAACCGCAGAAGTTTCAGGATTTAGTTAGGAATTAACAGACGCAGAAATGTGTCACTTTACTATCTATTATAACTATTATAGAATAATTACACTAAAGAAACTTTCTCGGTTTGCCCTAATCTAAAAATAAGAAAATAAAAAAAAATGTGAAATAAGCTTCCCCATATTGATAATAATAACCACACTTAATAAACTCAAACTTTTTCAATTATAAAGAGTACTCATACAAAAAAGAACATAATAAATATCATATGAGGATTAATTATATGCTAAACTTTGTCAAGACACCAAGACTATATTCAAGTTGAAAAATAAAAACGAGGAATCAATAACAGCAAAATGAACTAATAATAAAAAATTATAAAAAATTCTTCTCGTGTTACAGAACTCCTAATCTGGTCACGTAACATTACTCCTCTAAACCTCTTTTTGTTAAAACTGATCTCATAAATGACATGTAGATTTTAACTTTGACTTCGACTGACATGTATGTATTTCTCCAGGCATGGTCTTTTAAGTGGCTTGATATTCTTGCCGCGTTATTTGCTTGCGTACGGACTTCTTGATGTAGAGTTCTCGTGCTCAATACTTCCGCTCCTAAAGAAGTGCAATTCATATTTTGCGTGATTGGTTTATCATATAGTACCCACTTACATCTAAAGAGATCTTTCGTTATTACCATTGATCCTGTTTTGTGTACTGATATTACAGGTTATTTTTTCAGACGTTGTTGTTTCAAACTTTCTCCTCGCAGATTAGCATTAAATCGATATTTACAGAGGACTATCTATCCATCTTCTTGAGAGGTTAATGTACTGACGTCCAAGAATTGACTGGGATGGATTTCGCGATTAGTAATAGTAAAGTCGATGGTTGAATTCTGGTTTCTTGTGTTCCCAAATCTATACATTTGTGTTGACATTTATTTTTGTTGAATATATTATTAATTCGCAGTTTATTCTGCGCTTGGGTTATTAACATCTCCTTATTGTCATTGAAAACGTCATCATTAGATTGTTGAATTATACCTGGATTAGACGTTTCTAATTGCTGGTTAGTTATTGTCACATCCTAACTTTTCTCAATGTGGCAAAGCCTCTTTCAGTACAAGAAGTCGTTGTCACAAAAAGTCAGAAATGTAAAAAGTAGTTGAAACAATTTTAGTTTTGTCCAAAGCGTCATAATGTCAAACCTGTTGTTTACTTCGCGTGCCAATTGTCAGTATGTTTCAGCATCTTTCCAAACGTTATGTGTAAAACAAATAAACTCTGCTAAACAAGCAGATTGTAGTGTATAGAGTTAGTAACATTTAGATTTGACTTATATATTTGAGGCTCAGCAATGCACAGTATTTCAATTGGCGGTCTTATTTCATTGATTATTCCATTAATTTTTTAATACATACTTACAAAATTAGTTAAAGTCAAAACAAGTTCGAATTGAACTTGTAACTTCAAAAAGTATGTTTTTTTCAACACGTTCGAAAGAAGCTTCTAATCTTCTACAAAAAACACTTTTTCGAAAAACTGTACGATTTTCTTAACGCTTGAAGAACAATTTAAAATTCAGTCTGTTTAAATTTGGATAGTGCATTTAGGATCGCGTCATTTATCATTTCGTATCATCAACCTAAATAGAATAATCGTGATATTTCTTTGAATCAACGATTTGTTTTCTTTGAACGTGGCCGTAATTGCCAATTAATTTATTTTGAACTTGAACTGAAGTATACTTTACATTACCGGATCCGAATTCGAAGTGATCTTAACAACTCCTTGAAGTCTCTACACATTAATAAGTCCACAAAGTTTCTTGACTGAGATTTCTATTAAAATGCTTTTGGTTTTAAATCTCAATCTTGGAACAAAAAGAACTTTAAAGAATTTTATTTTATATTTCTGAGTTTAGATTATATAAAAACACATAGCTTTTTAATTGAAGTCGTTGTATCGTTGTAAAATTTGTAATTTTAATTAATTTACTTTATATTGAAAAACACTGACATAGTATATTATTGTTTGTTATTAGCTTTGTTTATCGAAACGTTTCAGACTAATTGGAAACTCGAGTGATACTCGATCATATCAAATAATGTCCTCATATTTCAACTCATTTGTGATATATAACCATAATTATTAAGATTTTGTTTATTGCACAATTACTTTAAATATGCAATTTTCTATTTGATGTCGAAACGCCCTGGCACCGGCGAAGTTTTCGCATTTGTGCTTTATTGAAACCTTTCGTGGGTGCAATAAGTAACATAATATATCATAATGAACTTAGAGTATAATATAACGGACTTCTTAGAAGAGCTGCTTTAGTAGAATGTTAATGAATGCATTAAATTTATTACATCATTCAAATAGTTTAAAGAGCAAATTAAGAAATTGCTAGAAACTCATCGTAATTCAACCCTTGCAATGTGGCCAGACGGAAAAGAACTAATTGAACCATAAATCAAATGCAAGTCGCTTCAATATTACGTACATTCAAAGTGAGTGATGGATAGCTCTGAATGGTCGTATAAAGGATTTAATTCTGAATAAAATTATTTACGTTTCAAGTACACCAAAAGAAAAAATTTAACCTTGTCGGTACAAAATAGTACACCGTATAAATTACTACGATGTACAATCCTAGATTAAAAAAGAAGTTAAAAGTTGTATAATTTGTCGTATTTTAACCAAGAAAATACGCTCGGAAGTGCCTATAATGAAAATTTTGTCTGTTAAAACATTTCTATACTTTTCCGAAATTTTAGGGAGAAAAGATTGCAATGCTATTTGAAGATATAAAATGTTTGTTGTTTTTAGACAACGCATCTGCTGAACACTTTGCTCAAAAATACCATGTCAATTATTGAATCGATTAACCAGAAAATAATTTTAACTACTAAGAAAATACACTGAAGAGAATATGGTAGAATGTGTAATGACGATATTGGATGTCGACGAAAACGAAGAACACAACAGATCAAAGAACAGATCGCATCCTGACGTTAATAACACTTGTAGACGAATAGTCGAATAAGAAATACAACTGTATTTGACATATTTTCGTAATTCTAAAGCATTGACATTAAAATTGTGAACATAACTTCCATGTTGTTCTAAAAAGCTCTGTGCCACCTAATATTAATATCGTTTTCTATGCAACTCGGACTTTGCAATCATAAAAATGGGTGCAAGGGAGATAGTAGCTAAGTTGCTTGCAGTCTAGGTTGCAACTATTGTAAACCGTATATAGACTTGGTTCGCAGCCCCCATACATTTTAAGAAGAGCCTTCATACATTGTAATTAGTCTTTTCCGTTTAATGTTCACCACCGTTTTACCTTTTCTGTTATTGTCTTTCCAACAAATAGCCTTATTATTTTTTAAAGTGATAAGCATATTCTGTTCTACAATATGTTTTCTTCATTTCTTTTACGGATATAAGTGGACTTTCCATCCTTGTTTTCTTAATTATACTTGTTTCTGTCGTTTGCAGATAGGATCGTTTCTGGAAAGGACTCTGAATCTTTTTAGGTGTTTCCATAGTTTGTTGTCTCCTTGTAACCAACTGTAGCAAAACTAACTACGAATGGATCTTTTAAGTTTGTAGAGTTTCACAGCCGGTGTTACTATAAATGAAACTAAGATTAGAAACTTCCGAGTTATGCCGTTCATTTATTAAAACACCGTTATTTCATTCTGCATTGGAAGAATAATACAGAAATGCCAGTTATTATTATTGCAGCCGGGTTGAGGAGAGCGACCCTCTCGTTACCGCGATTTATAAGATCTATTGTAACTTTAGCCCTCCAAAGGTTTAGGGCAAATGTAGGTCCTTGATGAACCTTAGTATTGTCCTGAGGTCTTGAACCTTTATGTCGGTATAGAGTGTAGATCCATGTTGCAAGTGAATTATTTAAAAAATAAAACGAAAAAACTTCTTAACTTGCTATATTTAAAAAATTTTTAGTCAAACTAGTTTCGGGGCTAGCCCCATCCTCAGTGACAATGTCAATAGAAGACTAATATTGTAAACTGAAGATCATCAAAAAGGCAATTGAATGCATGTATAAAGCTGAAGGCGATATAATGCGGTGTTAAACGTGTACAGCAAAACGATTAAAATGTCGACAGCAAAAAAGCACGTCATTTTAAACGCTTGTTGAAAAATAATCAAAAACCATGTTGATCCTTTAAAGAGATGTGAAGAAACGAGTCTTGTTTCTTTTAATTTTTTTAAATTTTTTATGTCGGTAGGTAACAAGGGAGTTTTACCGAAAATGTTGTGTCTTAGACGGCCTTTGGCGACGCAATTGCACAGTATATGTTCAGCAGTTTCTGACTCGTCGTTGCATAGTCGACAAGTTTGATCCTCAGCTTGTCCAATGTGGAAGAGGTGGTATTTTAGGGGCGCATGGCCGGTCAGGTAGCCTGAGAGCGTTCTTAGATCCCCTTTGCTGAGGCATAAAACCTCTTTGGTTTTGTTTTGCGACGGAGTTATCATACTCTTCGCTTGTCTGTGACCTGGAAGTTTTTTCCAGCGTAAGGCTATCTTTGAAACCTCCCAGGTGTTGATTATTTGTTTTAGGTGGCTTTTTTGTAGTCCACAACCAGGTTGGGGTCCAATGAAGGGCGTGTTCGCTGCCTCTTTGGCCAGCTTGTCCACCTTCTCATAGCCTTTAATGTTGCTGTGACCTGGAACCCACCATAGGGTAACATCATTGCCCCTAGCGAGTTCTCTCAGGTTGCTGGTACACTCTCTGATCAGTACGGAGTCACACGTGTAGGCCTGAATTGCCTTTAAAGCGGCCCGACTGTCTGTGAAAATGTTTATGGTGCACCTTTTTGTCCCTTCTGTAGGTTCAAAGCTATGCAGAAGTTTATAGCAAGAACTTCTGCTTGGAAATTGTTATGTCCGTGCTGAGGGGCAATTTGATGTGGCTATTTGGTCCACTGATGCCCATGCCTACTCCGGATCTTACTGTCTTTGAAGCATCGGGGTACCAGGCTAAGGCTCCTCTTTTTAGTTGAGGCCCTCCCTTCGCCCAATCATCCCTGCTTCTAAATATGCCGATCTCGAGGTATCCTCTGAGGTTACCCTGCATCAACTTGAGTGAAGAAACTGTTTTCAGTGATAAGGCACTTAAGGCTGCCTCCTTTTGTATATATAAATGGAGCGGTGTGAGACCGAGTAGGGCTTCTAAAGCAGCCGTCGGGCAGGATCTCATTGCACCCGTTATGTTAAGACATGCTAACCGTTGTATTTGTGCCAGCTGTTGTTGTGTTGTCTTATATTTTGTTTTGCCATTCGTGTTTTGAGACCCCCTGCGGCAGATCTGGTTTGCCATGATGGCCTTTTTCCTCACCTTATCTAAGTGTGAGTTCCAGTTTAGTTTACTGTCAAGTATTGCCCCTAGGTATTTAGCTTCTGTTTTGCGGTTAATAGTTCTGCTTTCAATGGAGGGTGTTTTTATTTGTAGCTTCCTTCTTCGAGTGAATGGGACTATTTCGATTTTATTGGGAATGATGCTGAGCCCATTGCTTCTACACCAAGTACTGGTGAGTAGTAGGGCTTTCTATATTAGCTGAGTTATGATTGAATCATATTTACCTCGGATTGTGATTACCAGGTGAAACGCCAGTTAGTCCTAATTAAAAGCAACTTAACTAAGCAACTTAAAGTCATGCCATACTTGTCGTTATATTAGTAATTAATCAAATCAATAAATTAAAAAAAAAATCGTTTCTCTAAAATATTTTGACGAACATCTTAAAAATGGTGACAAACCCAAGTGGCCACGTCATGTCTACTATTGTTGTCTATAACTCAGACCTTTTGACCTATCGTAAACGCAATTACTATAACTCACTCACTTATCAACAAAAATTCAAACACTTTTATTGAAAACATGAACTAACACGATAAGATTTAACACATTTTGCGGAATTAATTGACAATATTTGCCTGAATCTACAGGACTATTAGTCAACTTCGACGTGGATTCAGTTTTTACCAACGTGCTGGTAAAAAATTGCCAGCATGGGTTACGGGGTCAACATCACAGTCACAATCATCCGGTACATTTTTAGAATCCTCCTCATAGCTTCTACAGCATCATTTTCTTACCAGCATCTTCTACCATTTTCATGTTCAAAATGTTTTTTTTCTGTATCATCGTTTTCGCCAATATCATTCAACGAACGTCTTGATGAACCATTTTGAGATTAGCCATTATTCTAAATACCTAACAATATACAGGGTGAGTCAGAACGAATGGGAAATCCGAATACCGGTGACACTAGACACCAAAATATGACGATTTAACCTAACATCTCTTATACAAATGTCGGTGGTTTTCAAGCCACAGGGTGTTGAAAGTTAAATTCTTATTTCAAATTTCTTAATAATTTTGAAGCTTTTTGTACTACTAACATAAAATTTGGTAGTTATATGTTTTCGAGCATGAGAAATACGAATTTGAAATTTGTTTTGTGATTACTCGTAGAGGGCGCTAGATACACAGTGCACGTTTGAGATGTCAAGTCATGACTATTTTGTCAGTTGAGATATGGTGAATTAGAACCAGAAATGTGAAGGAGCTTTCAATTCTACACAAAATAGGTAGTATTGCTTATATTGTCTAACAAGGGAAGTGTCGGAACTGTCACACCATGCACAAGTTATAACAGCTATATCTCCACAGATATCGCACGTAGGTCTTTCATTGGAAAAGCAAACCAGCACGGGATTTTCAAACTGTTCTGGTCTCTTCTCTTTATATCCAGATGCAAACCACGCGTATTTAAAAACATTAATAAATCTTGGAGAAGACAACTGGTTATGCGTTACGGATTGCAATTTTAAAATGTTATCTCGCTGACGCAAATTGACATCGTACTAGTAGAGAATAACTTGATTAGAAAATCTTCTAATGAAATTTTTTCATATTTTAAAACCAAATACATCCAGGGGTTGAATTTCACTTGTTGTCCCTGCAGGTATAGGCAAATGTTTAAACTTAATATCCGATGGAGTTACTTCACTAATAATTTCATGGCGGTGGCCACTCCAAGAATCCAGTATGTAATAGTAATGATTTGGGTCCGGTGTTTGGGAAATAGACATTTTATAGCCAATTTTTCATATAAGCAGAAGTTAGTTTGATGCCAAGACGATGTTATCTGCTTTGAACATTGTATTTATTACCCTCGGTCCAAACGTACCAGAGCTTTCCATTTGTAGATATAATGGGTTGAATTGTGTAGCTATGTGTTATTGATAACACCGACTGGACTGGACATTTTTTTCCTGAATGGAATTCCATGTTAAAACCACTCTGATCAGAGTTATAGGTATTCTCAGGTCGGTATATTTGGATTTGTTATTTTGCTTCTTCGGCAAAATCTTTAGCTAATATTTGTACACGGTCTATATAATAATATATAATATATATATAAATAAATATCAAAATGGTTCATCAAGACGTTCATTGATTCATTCTTTTTGACTCACCCTGTATAATTTGTGTAGAGTGTAGACTGTGACACTTTGACCTGTTATTAACGTTTTTATGTTAAGGTCATATAACAGTACTGAATTGGATCAATTCAAGATTTGTACAATATTATAAATCGGACAAACAAACATGGCACTAATTTTGCTGTTAAAGGACTTATATGCTGTTGTTAAAACCTTTGGAAGATTCTTTCCTTATAATCTGGCGTATCTTATTTTTTACGCCTCTTTTCGTTATGATTTAAATGGTTTAGAAGGTAGATGGAGTTATACGTTATTTTCATCTCCATATAGAGCGTGTATGGAGATGAAAAGAACGGCTTTTTTCTGTGTGATTAAGATTCTAAACTAAACTTCAAAAGCCGATGTACCAACAAAAACCTTTCATCTGTGTTTTAAAAGTCTAATCCGTAATCCGTTACAGCTAAAAATCGATTGTAATGGAAAAAGAAAACTAATTCACTTTACCATTTTATTATTATTACTTTTTCTTTGACCTAATGTTATTACTTTTATATATAATTTTATTCATCATCATAAGTTATCTAATATTATTTTCAGTTTTTCCAGCATAATAATATTCCAAAGTATAGGAACTTTGAAAAAGTTGTCCATTATTCTTTTACGATTTTATTGCTAACCTCATTTTAATCATACGATTTGGCTTTGGACGAAGACGTAAAAGCAATCGTAAAAGATGAAATGTAAACAAAGGGTGTTTGAACTCGTGTCTCCTTTTGAGGGATTGGTTTAACAGAAGTTAGCGTAGAAATTCTAATATTTTTTATTAAAACCAAGTTTTCGGTGCCTTTCGAGAAGCCCTTACTCGGCATAAGACGTTCTTTATAAAATCGTTTCACAGAAACAGATTTTACATTTAAATATTTTATCATACAATTCCACCCTATTGCAGAGAAACTGTACAATATTACTTTATGAAACTTGTAGGTGAAATTGTATATTACTCACATTACTCTAACCCATACTGTGTTTATTGTCCATAACTAATTTTATTACCCTTAGTATTTAAAACGTTTTTCTTATATAGAGCATAACGACAGTTAATCCATGTAGATAGGTAGATCATAGATAAATTGAATATAAACGTTAATTCAGATGGGCGTTTTTGATCCAAATTAATTAATCTAAACCAGAGGATACTTGTAAAAATAAATTGTGCCACAACTAATATCAAAAATAACCATTTCTTTCCATATTTTATTATAACAGAAAGAATTGACGTAAAGTTTTTTTACTTCAAGTAAAAAATCACATTTGAAAGTTAAATTATGTTATAAACTTGTAGTTTTATCTTTATGTGATTGCACAAAACTGTTATGTACACCTCGACCGCGATTTATTTTAAACCATCTCGAGATTATATTGCCTCAGGCACAAGCGGCTTTGGCAACAATGTGTTTTCTCCCACGTTAAAACTAAACTTTTTAACTTTGTTATAAAAGTAACTATCCAATGAAATTCAAACGCCCGATGTTTCCTGCTGTTGAATCTGAACACACCCCAACGGTAAACAACAGCCGGGAAGTTTATGTCAACGTTATTCCGACCATGTCAATTTGTAGTGTCTTTTGTAGACAGTTCAATTTTTTAACGTTTATGTAACTAAATTTATATTGTGGCATCATCCTCAAAAATTACATTAAAAAGGAAATATACATTTCTTCCAATTGAAAGTAAAGTAAAAAGATTTTGCAAAACTGTACGAATTGGAAAGGCTACAAAATCATACCATCAAAATACTTAGCTTGCCGCTAGAGACAGCTGCTCCTAGTTTTAAAGTACTATTAGTCACAGAAAAAATAAGAAACAAAAGCATAATCCAGCTTCTAGTGACTTATATAGTGCAGAAATAGTGGATGAATAATGGCGTTTTTACAAATTGGAAAAAATGTATTCATACCAAATTTGAAAGATTTTCAAAAAAAAACTTTTACTTTAAATGTTTTTTGGTACGAAACGCAATGGTAATATAATGAACCTTACCTTCTATAGTCCAACTATTGAACTATAGAAGGCAAAGGGAAATCACTACATTCAAGATTATTGCTTTTCCAAGAAAGCAAAATATATTGACCACTAGTCCGTGGCTATACCTAGATGGGTAAGGGGTGCTAATAATCTCCAAGATGAAAGGCACCACCCCGAATGTGCAAAATCAAAGTATTATTATTAAGAGTTTTATTGTCTACAATTTTACAATTTTTGCATCATTTACAATACTATTTGCCCCCTCTACCCTCCTCCTCCATTTCCACACCCTCGGCTCCTCGGCCCATTCACCCCCTCATCCATCTCTTGCCCGCATCTCCCTCTCCTACAATCTGCTTCCTGTCTAAATCCTCCAGTATCCACACAAAACCCCTATTTTTCCGCGCCACCTCTCATCCATCGCTTCCCCTCTCCCCCTCTCCCAAGATCTGCCCTCGGTCCATCTCCTTCTCCCTCAACTCACTGCACACCTTCAACATATGCTCCAACGTTTCCCATTCCTCCCTGCACAGCCTACACCACCTCTCCTCATCGGCCTTCCAGTATCTGTTAGCTTTCTCCTCGTTTCCACAACGGAACCTCGCCACCAACTTCTTCCCTTCCTCATCTCCTTCCAACAACAAGTATCTAGGCAGCCTGTCCGTAATTATGTCCCTATACCTTTCATTAAACCTTCCCTCTTTTATTTGTGTCCTTCTTTCCTGTCTCTGCACATCTCGGTCCCTATCTCTCAACTCCCTACCCACCCTTCGTCTACTATTTATCTCAGTTACCGAATAGCCCGCTCTTCTATAATAGTCGTCTCTGCCGCCTTTCCGATATCTGACCTTTCCCTCTCTAATTTCCCTCTAACACTCCCCTAAGATCCCGCAGTTTGGCCTCACTTCTATTCTTTCTTCATATTTCACTGCCCTCCTGCCCGCCTCCACTCTGGCCTTATCCACCTTTACCTCTTCCCTCACTATATACTCCGGTGTTTCTCTCGCCACCCCAAGCACCCATTTCCAACATCTAGCATGCACGTCCTCCAGCATTCCCTGCTCCCTCCATCTCTATACTTCTGCCCCATACATCATCACAACCAGACCTTCAAACACAATCTTCCTCGTTGCCACATTCCTTCCAAAGACTCTCTCCCCCCAACCCCATACTTGTCCCATCACCTTATTCGCCTTTTTTGCCATAGCTTTCACATACGACCCCTCCCTGTTATCCTCCCTAAACACATACCCCAGGTAAGGTATACTTCCTAACCTCCTCGAAGTAATAACATCGCAAAATCAAAGTAATAACATACTAAAAATTGGAGCATGGAACGCAAGATCTTGTGTACAGCAGGAAAGACTCACAATATTGCCAAAGAGACGAAGAGAACAAACATAAGCAATTTTTCAACTATATCGATTGCTACCCGCCTCCTACTAAACAGTACATTTGTTTTTGCCTTATCTTCGATTTTTATGCAATAAACCGCTTAGAAGTGTTTAGAAGCTAAGCAAGCTTTTGCTTAGAAGTTTTCTGGGCAAGGAATGTTAAAATGCCAGTGCCAGCCTTCGAAATTTCAGTGCAGTACAAAAAGGTGTACTTGTTTCAAAAATAAGATGATGTGCAATAGTAGATGCCATTCCAGCAACAATTGTCAAAACGAGTAAATTTTTGTATTTAGTATTTAAGTCTTCAAGAAATAAATCGTTTATTTATATTTTTATTAAACTTAATAAAAGTATAAAGTTTTTGGAAAATGATACGCAAATAAATTGACTCGTTTGACACTCATTAGTGACTTTAATTTAAGAAAAGTAGGTTGATAACGATAGGAACTACTTTATTTTATTGTCAACAGGTACCTACTCTGTATTGCATTGTTGTATCGAAAAAATGGTATTTGCCTAAAATAAGCTTAGATAGATACTATTTGTCTTGTCCAATAGTATTTGCCTAGACATTTAATGATAAAACTGTAACGGACACCTGTTTGCCTAGGCAGACTGTATTTGATTAGGAAAGAGCTATCTACCTGAAATGACCATTTGCCTGCGGCATATAACATGAGGTTACAGAATAATGGAGATAGATCCCGCTCTATGAACATTCCCATAACAGCTTGCAGTTTGATAACAGTTTGATTGCATCATTGTCAACTTTGTGTTTAATGATACTTTATTTCGTAGTGTTGATCATTCGCCCACAGAAGATCGGACCATTAAGCTCCAGTAAAACCAGTTAATCTACACTATTTTTTCGAGATATTGATAGGATAACGGTTTAAGGGAATTGTTGAAATAGATACAGTAGTTATTTTGGAATGCTTTAGTTAATGCTAAACTAGTTTTCTTACCACGTAAGTCTTCTGTCTTACCATTATGTAAAAAATTGGGTAAATAACTGGAATGGCAACAAGGAAGGGCCCATGCTTTGATTCTTCTTATTATCGCCTTAAGTTCTTTCTATGGAGCTTTTATCAAAAGAAAAATTCTAAAATTTTTTCCCCCAAATAAGAATCATAGAACTATGATTCCAGCATTTCTTGGGCCCCCTTACTAATAAAAAAAAAATTAATTCACAGAAAGAAAAGCAAAATGATATTCATTTTGACATTACAAAAAATTAAGTAAGTACAGTACACGTACAGTACTGTCAAATGGAAAATGAAACTAATAATAAATTTATCAGTACTAAATTAAAAGTAGCTTTAATAATTATTAGTGACTCCCTTGAGCCTGTCTCGCACAGCAAAGTTTTTCAAAAGAAGGTTTTATATTACAAATAGCCATTCTTAGTTCTTTGTCTAGTATATTTAATGGAGACCTATATTTTGTCTTTAAAGCAGCCACCGCAGAAAATCCGGCTTCGGAAAGGTAGGATGTTGAAAATGGCAATAATATACGAAATGCTTTTGTTTTCAGTGTAGAAAAGGCATCATCCACTCCCGGCCAAAATTCAAAGAGAGATTTATTACTAAATTTTCTCTTGAATTCGCCGCTTGCAGTAAAGTCTACGAAGATTTCTTCTTCTGCAGTTTAGAGACCTTCGGGAGTAGTTCGAAATGGATTCCTCGCACACTCGTAACTTGCTACCAATTTGTCGTCAGCAAGAAATTACTTTTTAAAATTCTGTGCCAACATGGCTTTCACATACTGTCCTTATTCCTTGGGTGTTTTGACACACTCATTCACATTTGTAAACATTTCTAGCTTTTTTTGTTTCATATTTTTGCTCCATAGCTCCAACTTTCTACAAAAAGCACTAACTTTATCACTGTTATCCAACATATGTGTGTTTGCTCCTTGAAGCTGTAGATTCAGGGTATTTAATTATTCAAATATGTCGACCAAGTAACTCAACTTCATCACAAATAAAGCATCTCGAAACTTTTCGGCTTCCGGGCGGTTTTCTTCTTCTAAAAAAGTGGCAATTTCCTCTTTTAGCTCATAAACACGTTGTGGAAATTTCCCATGCGATAACCATCTGGCCTCGTAATAAGATAGCAACGTCGAATATTCTACACCCATATCTTTGCAAAGTACATTAAAGATTCTTGATTTTAGGGATCTCATTTTTATATAATTTACTACAGTTACAACCGTTGTTAGCACAATGTTGAGACCAGGACTCATTTTTCTAGAAATCAGAGCCTCTTTGTGGATCATGCAATGGGTCCGCTGCACTAAGGGGATTTCGGTCAAAATTTTCAACGTATTATACGTCGTATTTTATTATTATATGAAAAAGAAAGGCCATAAAAATTGTTATTGAAAATTGGTACCCGAATATTGAAAGTTTGAGAAACGCTGGTCTAATCTTATACAATTTATTAAAATATTCTTTTCTTTCTTTGGTATGTAACATAATTTTCGTTATCATGTAGGAAAGTAAAACTTTAAAATGCTTTTAAAAGTTATAATGTTGAGTATTTAGTAAACATAAAAATTGAATCCAGATGACTAATACCAGTTGGCACTCAATGCCCAAACTCATACTAATTAACATTTAGAACCGCCATTGTAGTGCAGTTAGACTCTAAAATGACTTTATATAGCAGAATCTCGCCAAAAATTAAGCCGCTTAACGTTGTGTTAAAAAAACTACAAGTGTAGCACTGTTCTAGGACCTGCTCATATTGTGGCAAACAAACTGATGGAGATTTCTTTTGTTTAGAAAAGATGTTTCTTATACTTTTTCGTAGTGGACTGCTAAAAGTTGTAGTTGATGTAAAGCGAAACAGCAACGCTGTATATTTACTTGGTCGTCAGGGATAATTATTGAAAGATTCTCTGAAACTTTTCAATGTCACATTTATCTTTTATTGGAATTGCATTTTAGTTCAAAAACATAATTTCAGTTTTCAGTTTTCAGTTTTTGCCGATAGGGCGAAAACAAAAGACGATAGCTGTTCGGAGTTTTCAGTATTGGCAGTTTCTCGAATAACGAATGATGAATGATGAGTTATTTTTTTTTCTATCTCTTTTAGTTTCGGAGATAGCCTATGCGGATAACGAATTTGGGACACCTGTACTATTGATGCTGCGTTTTTAGAAATAATACTTTTTAAAGATGACTATTAATTTGAGAAATGCTGGAGAATAATTGTACTAAAGAAAATCCAGATTTTACGCTACGTTGGGTAATAATTCGACAGATTGCTTTTAAACGAGCTTGAATCTTTTTGTGAATAACTCGAAAACGATGCTTCTGATCAAAAATTCCTAAGAGTGAAAATAATTTTAAAATGAAATAGGCTTTAAGAATCACTTCGAAAATTTAAGGGTTTGCGACATAACAAAAAAGTATTAAGGAAATAACCTTTGTGAATATTCTGTACAGCATTGATCCCGTGGTTACATATTTGCAAAAGATCTTACGATTTCTTATGATAATATTGCACTGTTTGTCAAATTTAATCTTTCTCAGACAAACCATATTGAAAATATTGAAGAAAATGTTTAAAAATTTCTTAACATTGAAGATTAAAATTATGCCACTATTTACAGAAACACTCTGTAAATTAGCACTTGCCTTCAAATATTCGCATTTGAGATAATAAAGATAATAGAATTATTTATATCACACACCATTTACAACTTGTATCGACAAGAAAAGTAATTCTTTACTGATGTGGACAAATATAAGGCGTGTTACCGGATGTAGTATTAAAAAAATTTATTAATTAATATACATATACGAAGAACTAATTCAAAAAATATGAATTGAAATTCGTGTATTGTAAATTATAGGGAATAATCAGGGTAAAGTTGTGTTGTCCCATTCAATAAAAGAATCGGCTCACCTAATATAACTACAAGGATTATTATTAATACATTGCAAGTCATGACGGGCTTGTTGAATAGAAGGATATTTATCGGGATCACGTTGGAACAGGATGTTAATCTTGTTTGGCATTATGTCGAATTCTGTAGTATATCATTTCGCGTTGGAACCACCAAACATGTAGGACTGCAATTATACATACAAAATTTATTGGGGATAATGTTTTTAATGATGATTGTCGTAATTAATATACAAAAACATAAAGGTTGTTAACAAAGTAATTTTGATTTATAATTTGAAATACTAAATTCAGATATTATGTGGTGGTGACGCTGCATCTGGGGGGTTTATTACAAAAGTTTTGCTACACAAACAACATATATGAACAGAGGAGAATTCTCTGAGTCTCTAAACCTATTAAAATTACAAAAGCAATCTCTAAATTTGATTTATTATTATTAACCTGTAACCGATGAGGTTGAGTCTATCAGACTCCGGCACTTATTTTTTTCGCTATGACTACCTTTTGTATTAAGGTAGAGTATAAGTACCGGCTGTACTTGTTAACTAATTGTAGTGATATTAATATCGGGTATAGCAGCCAAAGCGCTGAATTAAAAGAAAACTATCCTTTTATAACGTTAAGCTTTCGGTCTTTATTTAGGCCTTCATCAGAACATTACATCTACAATAAATCAAAAAATGAACAACAATAACAAAATAGACGCAATAAAACTTACGGACAAAGCGCCAAAAAAAGTGAGGTTAAGAGCATGTCAACGGTTGAAGACCGCTGGAAAAACAGGTGACGGGGGCGTCAAAGAACCACTAAAAGGCACAAGGCAGGCGAAAACCAAACCAAAGAGCAGGAGAAAACCAAAAACTCCAAGAGCCAACGAGATGCACAAACACGCTAAAAAGACTGCCACAAGTTGTTGCCACTTTTGTATTAAGTGGCAACAACGCACGTCTATGTATGTACCTTTAGTTCGGATACGTGAATCTTGTTTGCCGCGATGGTTGCAGGGGTTGCAGTTCTACATGAAACGTCTGCTAGTGTGCTTGTGTTTTTGTACGTTAGGAAGTCTCGCTGACTCCACCTCTCGGAAGTTTTTGTGGTTAATAATGTAATGTATGTTTTTAAGTTTATGATATTTTACATGAATTTACGTGCTAGTACTTCAAAAGACAAAGTTAGATTAAACGATAAAGACTACGAAAGTATGCTTCTAAGGTGGTATAACGAACTGGACTCCGGTGCGTCGGATTTAGAAGACAGGATTGGTAATGTGAGTGACCACGAAAGCGACAGTACAGCAATCACTTTCAAGTGAAAGTAGCCACAACGATTCGACAACAGGAAAAACGAACTTTTATGGAAAAAATCGATATAAATGGTCCTCTATGGAACCAACGAGAAATGTACGGAAGCCCAGGCATAATATAGTCCTCGAAATATAGAACATGAATCAAATCCAGTTAACATTTGGAACCTTTTGTTCACTGAAGAAAGAATAGCCATTATCGTTACTTGGACGAATAAAAAATTGGAACAAATGCGTCAAAAATACAACGACCCAACGCGAGTGGATTTGAAGAATACCAACAATAATGAAATTCGGGCATTCTTTGGACTACTTGTATACACAGCCATATTTAAATCTAACGACGAAGATATTGACGCTCTCTTCGCCACCGATGGAACCGGAAGGGAGATCTTCAGATGTGTCAAGAGTAGAGAGAGATTTTCTGTTTTGTTGGTGAGCCTTAAGGCCCGTACAGACACCTTTAGTAATTTAGTCGAGTAGCGACTAGCCACTTACCGCTGGAACTTTTACTAGATGGCAATTGTCCACATTTAATACGCTCAAGACACTTTAGTGGTACTCCAGATGAACAGACGACGTCATCGCGCGCAATACTATTGCTAATTCACTAAACTAAATTTATGCGTTCGCACGTATTTAGTGGCAGTTGTGAGTAGTGGGGGTACGCTACTCAACCGAAACAATATTATCAAATGGATCTACTCGACTAAATCGTTTTAGTAAACTACTCGATTAAATTGTACTGTCCGCACGTAACGAGTTACTAAATTACTCGCTACTCGACTAAATTACTAAACGTGTCTGTACGGGCCTTTAGGTTTGAGGACCCTGCAACTGGCCAGAACGACTAAAGGAGAACGCACTGGCACCAATTAATGAAATTTTTGATATTTTTTTTGACAAGTGCAGAAAAATATTTACACTTGGTGCCAACATTTGCGTTGATGAAATGCTTGTTGGCTTTAGAGGAAAATGTAGATTCGGGATGTATATCCCGAATAAACCTCGAAAATATGGAATCAAAATTATGATTGTAACGGATGCTAGAAACCATTACGCCTATAACGCATATTATGCTTATACGGGAAAAGACTCAGACGGAATTGGTCTCTCCAATGAAGAAAAAAAGCTCAATAAACCCACACAATCTGTCATATGACTAGTAAAGCCACTGTAACAACTCGTTTTCCTCGGTACAGTTGGTTGAAGAGCTTAAATCAAATGGTTTATCTTAGGTCGGTACGTTACGGAACACAAAATGAGATATACCACCAGAATTTTTGCCAAACAAGCAGAGGCAGGTTGATTCAACTCTATATGGGTTTACCAAAAATATGACACTCGTTTCCCACGTTTTGAAGAAAAATAAATCTGTCATTTTAGTATCATCATTGTCGAGCTACTGATATTGAAAGCAAGAAGCCAGAAATAATTACATATTATAATTTCACTAAAGCCGGCGTGAATGCTTTAGATGAGAAAACAACAATTTACAGATCATCAAGAAAGACCAAACATTGGCCAATGGCAATTTTTTTTAAACTTCTTGGCTTAAGTACTGTCAATTCATTTGTATTATATAATTGTTATAATAATAGTAATAATAATAATAATATTTGTTTATTACCTAACAGGCATAGCCCAAAAAAGGATAACAATATATATTACATAATGTAATAATACAATAATAAGTATCTGTATGTGAAAAAAAAAACAAAAATTACAAAAAATTCAAGAAATTAACAATTGACCGAATTATAAAGAAAATATAAATAAAAACTAAATAAGTGAATTTACATGCAGGAGATCAGTGATTGTCTGGAATCCTGTTGCCCACTTTACAGACAGTGTATGTTGGCGCCCGTCTCATAATGTTTGTCCTAGCATAAGGAATGACGAATACGCAGCTATATCTTGAGTTACTCCTTGGAACAACAAACCCTAGTCGCTCAAGAATGAAAGGGTAATCGATGTTATATTCGATAAGCCTTTGTAGAAACCTTTCATAAAACGCGTTTCTTCTGTCCATCAAGGAAATCATATTGTGTCGTGCAAGCAAATCATTTTGTGGTATACCTCGCTCAGGGTAAATTCCATCAGATTTGTAAGAAAGAAATTTTAAGAATCTACGATGGACTCGATCAAGGCTTAAGAACTCACATGCATATAAGGGACTCCAAATCAGGCAAGCGTATTCTAACTTACTCAGAACGTAAGCACAATACAAGGTCTTTAATAAGCTGACACTTGTGAAATATTTAGACATACGCATCACAAAACCTAGGGACCTAAAGGCCTCCGAACACACATTATTGATATGTTTTTTAAAATTAAGACTTGCATCAAACAGGACCCCCAAATCCCTGTACTCCTCAACACGACTTAAAGTGCTGCCAGCAATATTGTAAGGATATATGCATGGTGACGAGCATCGGCTATAAGTAAGTACACAACATTTATCTATATTAAGGTTAAGTTTGTAGGTCTTACACCATTGCACTATTGTGTTTAAGTTGTGCTGCAGCTTATCTGCATCTGCCATCGATGAGACTTCGGCATAGATCTTGATATCATCAGCATATCCCAACATCCGACAATCAATTTTTAGAAGTAAGTCATTTATGAAAAGAATAAATAATAGAGGGCCCAAATTTGATCCCTGTGGAACCCCTGAGGTAAGAGTGAACTCATTAGAAAAATATTCATTGTAAGCAACATAACATTTTCTATGTTGCAAATAAGAGGCCAGAAGTTGAATTGCTAAAGGCACAAATCCGAAAGAGCTCAATTTATACAAGAGAATTCTATGGTCAATCAGATCAAAGGCTTTGGAAAGATCAGTGTATACAACATTCACCTGCCCACGTCTATCCAAGGTGCTACAGATAAACTCGGAAATCGTAGCCAAGTTGGTAATTGTAGAGCGACCGGAAACAAAACCATGCTAGGAAGCCGACACAAAGGGGCACGTGCTGGTGTACATAAAAGAATATAATAACTTTTCAAATAGTTTAGCAAAATTGGAAATTATCGAAATTGGTCTATAGTTTGAGAGGGACGTACGATCATCCCTTTTATAAACAGGCACAATTCTTGATCGTTTCCATCTTTCATGAAATTCACAGGACATAATGGACAAGTTAATAATAAATTTAAGAGGGCAAGCAAATATATAACGGCAATCTCTGACCATAAAACTTGGCAACAAATCATCTCCAGCAGTATGCTTATTAGAAAACGTTGCCATTAATTTAATTAGCTCCTCTTCTGTAGTGGGATGAAAAGAGTATGGCAACGGATTGAAATTAGATTCAGTGAAAGTTCGGTCAGTAGATACAGTGTGAACAGCAGAAAACATGTTAGCAAAAGCATTTACAATATCTTGAGGATCAGCAAGAACATTGCTCTCACTATCAATCAGATTACAGGGTATTCTTGTGGTACGCTTCTTAGCTCGGAGAAAATTCCATATACTGGATGGATCCGTCTTGATGGTATTTTGTATGTTGTTAAGATACTTAATGTAACTGTCGTTTATTTCATTTTTTAACAACCTCCTTAGTCGCTTAAATTCATTATAAAATACAATGTTTTTTGTTTTGATCCATTTTTTGTGATAGAATTTTTTGATATTAATATGTCTCTTTATTTCCGGCGAAAACCACGGTGGGTAAGAACTATTAGATTTGGTTTTAATAGGGACATGTGTATTAATTACGGAGTAAATGGCATCATAGAAGGCATCCAAAGCCTCATTGACATCGGTATGGAAAAGCAAAAAAGACCAATCATACTTAAAGAAGTGATCATATAATGCAGGGTAATTTGCTCGATGGAACTCATATCGTAAGTTATCAGAAGATGGGAACCGCTGTTGATTAGTAGGTGCAGAGTAGTAAACTTCCACTTCAAGACTGGGATGATAAGAATCTTCTGTTATAAAAATAACTCGACCGTATCTAGATTTATGTTTATGAAGCAGCTAGCTAATGAACTAACTATTCCCTACATGCAAGAAAGATTTGAAAACCCAAAAATCAGCACTGACGTTAGAAATTCAATCGGGCGCATTCTTCAAATAGATATCCCAATTCCATATCAACAAGAAGATAAACTTGATGTTCAGAAGTATTGTCATTTTATGCACAGGATGCAATAAACCAATATGTTTATCTTGTAGACGTAAACTATGCCTAAAATGCGTTGAACATTACGATTCAAACTGAATTTTGTTATCCCAATATATGTATTTTTTTGTGTTTAACAATAAAATCATTTATTATTGGCTTTGACTATTTACTTTTATTATTTGACTTAAAATAAAGCGTTGTTTTTTTATGTTTCAAAATATTGCCAGGCATCACCAAAATCTTCACCCTCCTAGGATTTTTCATCAAATTTTGATATTTAAGTTAAAATTTGTAACAAATCAAACAAAAATGTTTTAAATAGACTTCAGACGATACCATAATATTAAAATTAAACAGATATTAATTCGTATTAAAAAAAAAACAGTTGGGAGTCTGAGGGACTCCACCTCGCACTCGACGTGACAAAAGTCGCACCTCACCGGTTACTGGTTAGTAC
The DNA here is from genome assembly GCF_000648695.1 of Onthophagus taurus. Classification (NCBI taxonomy): domain Eukaryota; kingdom Metazoa; phylum Arthropoda; class Insecta; order Coleoptera; family Scarabaeidae; genus Onthophagus; species Onthophagus taurus. The sequence goes on along the minus strand of NW_019280575.1, from coordinate 40,343 downwards.
TCAATGGCTCTTTTTTTTTAATCACAATCAAAGATATTCTTAACCTGGTTATCCCTGTTGGTCTCTTTTACAAGTTGACCTGCCCAATTTACGTTACATTTGCATACATTTACTTTATTGTCAATTGATTAGAGTTTACAATTTCCTATGCAATACATAATAAAGCAACTAACTTCCTCCATCCCCTCGGCCCAATTACCTTCTTCAATCATCATTCTCTCATTGTACCTTCCCTCCCTTATCTGCGCCCTTTTCTCCTGTCTCTGGACGTCCCTATCCCTGTCGCTTAACTCCTCCACATTTCCACCCTCCCTTCTTCTATTATTTATCTCTGAAGTCGAATAACCCGTCTGTTTGTAATATTCTCTCCTCTCTCCTTTACCACATCTAATCTTCCCCTCCCTAACTTCTTTCCAACACTCTCCCAAGATCCTGCAGTATGGTTTTTTGTCTATCATTTCTTCATATTTTACCGCTCTTCTGCCTGCCACCACCCTCACTTCATGTACCTTCACTTCCTTTCTCACAATGTACCCCGGTGTTTCTCTCGCCGATTATACCGATTCCACCATCCTGCCTCTTCCACCACACGTGTTATTAATAGCAATTTAATTGTTACATTGAATTTTAATGATATTATGAATAGTTTATAGTACAGTACATTATTAAATTTATTGGAGTTAATGTACATATATTAATTCGATAATTTTTTAATTTGGCCAAAATATTCAATTATTACAGTTATGAATCTTTTCGTTATGGCGATAACAAAAATCAATAACACGAATTCGTAGTGTACACGTTTATTGGGCAACGATCAAATAAATCACCATAATGTATACATTGAAGAAAAACTAATAACCAAAATTATTTACATTACGAATTCGAAATAAAATAAATATTGAAATTAATGCAGAAATTGTCTCGACAGATTTTTTTATTGCGACGATGTATTTTATTCATTACATTGACAAAATCATTCGTTATGTCCATAACAATATTATTTAATAATTCTAAGTTTATAATATTGCCGTAGATTTAATACTACTTTATCACAACATACTAAAAAAGAAATACGAACGAATCCAATAGGTTACGATTTACAACTGTAACCTTGTTTACTAGTTCCAAAGAATCGTTTCTTTATTCCGTACATGTTCGCTTATTTTTTGTATTCCTGCACGTAATAGATCATCTGAGTGAAGTAAATTTACGGAATTGTGAAATCTTTTGATAAGTAAAAAACAACGTTTCATTTTGAGTATTCCCAAAACTATATTGTTAAGGTACGTATACACTATAAACAACGAAAACCGAACGAATAACACAGCATGATGTAAAATGTGCGTTTGATACAATATTCGCATAGACGTCCGCATATATCATCCTGTAAACTGATTTTGTAAATAACAAAATGTGTGGTAAAGATTTTGTGGTCACGGATTTTGAAAACGTCGACGGTGGATGACTTTACTGCTTGAAAGCAGAAATAATTAGGTGTAAATGTAGTATAGGATCTTATTCAGACAAGAAAATATGGGCTCAGAGATACTACATTGAGAGACGCTATACAGCAGAAGAAACAATTGGCTTTTCAAGAACCGCAAAGAGGAGAAGATTAGTTTGATCGCAGATATGTCGCAAGAAGAAGCGGGTCGAAAATGGTCAAGATGAAAAATATCAGAAAAGTGCATAGCCGTATAAAGGATAAAAAGAAGGGGTTCCGAGCACGGTGCAATAATGGTTTTGGACAGAGATGGTAATTTGATAGCAAAGGCGGTAAGGGTGGCAGAACGCTGGGCGGAGTATTTACAGGAATTGGTGGTTCTAGCGTCTAGCCGGTGAGAGGTGAGAGTGATGAAGAAGAGGGCTGAAAAGGCAACTTGGAGATCCTCCAATAGCAGGACAGAACACCGGAATCTGAACCTACCTGAATAACATATCTGCGCCGAAGTGGCTAAGACCATACAAATCAATGAATAATCATAAAGGGCTCTACGAAGACCTGATAATAGCGGAATGGTTGAAGTATGGGAGTGATAACTTAAATTACAGAGTTGCTGCATTGACTTCTAAAATATGACAGCGTAAAAGATGCCCGATCTCAGACCTCTTTAGAGGAGGATGTACTAGGGGCCCGTTGGGGCCTAGGTGCCGCGTATAGAATACGCACTCCCCGTACCATACATACATACAAAGATGCCCGAGGAATGGGACAGGGCACTTATCAGTCCCATTCACAAAACGAAAAAACTGTAACCTACAAAGTACTGGCCAAAATTTTATCAAAGAGGTTAGAATAGATGCACCTTAGAAAAGTGCTACGAGTACAACCTACCAGTGTACCAAGTGTTCATAGATTATTGGCTGGCTTCCGACAATGTAACAAAATCATACCACCTATCAGACGATGGAAATGTTGAGAGTGCTGGATAAGTTTGCGAGATTAGTACAATTGACTCTACGAAACACTAGGAGCAGAGTGAAAGTTAGAGCAAGAGAATGATCTCGAGTTTTCCCCATCAGCCGTGGATTGAAACAAGGCGACGACCATTCCTGTGTACTTTTAATTTGAGAGAGTAGCGAGAAAGATCGGTATTAACTCTGGAGGAACACTACTAAATAGATCAGCACATTATTTAATTTATGCTGAAAATGTTGACTTGCTGGCAAGGACAGAAGGGAACTTAGTAGAGAGTTTTGCGCAGTTAACTGGGATTGTAGTTAACGAAGGGAAGACAAAATATATACTTAGGACGAGAAACAGAAACACCAACACCGGCACTAATTACAATCGGCCGGTACACGTTTGGAAATGCGCATACGTTAAAATATTTTGGCTTACTTGTCACTGGACACAACGAAAATCACATAGAGATCAAGAGCACTTTGCATTTGCTGAAGTCACGATTGCTGTGGTGGAGAACCAAAACCGAAATATACCGTACCATTATGATACCAGTGCTGATACGGAACTGAGACGTGGCATGACAGTGAGAGACGAACAATTCCTCAACTCATTGGAGCGAAAGGTACTATAGTAGGAGAAGTGTTAACGTGTTGCATACGAATCGAGTAATCCCGTTACATATTGTGCAATACGAGTTTATAATATATGAATATATACAGGGTGAGTCAGAAAGAATGGGAAATCCGAATACCGGAGACACTAGACACCAAAATATGACGATTTAACCTAACAGTCCTATACAAATGTCGGTGGTTTTTAATACACAGGGTGTTGAAAGTAAAATTTTTATTTCTAAGTTTCTTGATAATTTTGAAGGTTTTTGTACTATTAACATAAAATTTGGTAGTTAGATGTTTTCGAGCATGAGAAATACGAATTTGATATTTGTTTTGTGATTACTCGTAGAGGGCGCTAGGTACACACTGTACGTTTGAGTTATCAAGTCATGACTATTTTGTCAGTTGAGGTATGGTGAATTAGAACCAGAAATCTGAAGGAGTTTTCAATTCTGCACAAAAAAGGTACTCTTGCTTACATTGTCTAAGTCTACTGGTTTCCAAGTTATCTGCTTTTAATTGTTTCAAAGTAATTTTAAGGTTAACATTTAAAATCAATAACACACAGTAACTATAGCAATTAGTAACGGTAATAATCGATAACAATAACAATTAATTAATAACAATAGAATATTGTGACCATTTTCAAAAATCCAGTGGACTTAAATCTGGATTTCTCACTATTAAAAAACTCATTATGTCGTGGCATTTTTAAATTGGTAATAACTTTATTGTTGGTAAAAATGATTATTGCACACGGAAATTAGATCAATGTTGACAATTTACAGGCAATTGTCGAAACATAAGCGGAAAAATAATCCAACTTTGCTTATGTTAAAAAATAAATATTTTAGAAGAAAAAATACATTTAAACATTTAAAAGCAAATAATTCGAAAACCGATAGACTTAGACAATTTCAATAAGAGTACTTTTTTTATGTAAAATAGAATGCTCTTTGTGATTTACAGCTCTTATTGGTCGTAGCTGTCGAGCCAAAAAACTTATGATTTGAATCGTATCAAATTCGTATTTCTCATGCTGGAAAACATAAATCTACCAAATTTTATGTTAATAGTACAAGAACCTTCAAAATTATCAAGAAGTTTCGAAATAAGAATTTAACTTTCAACACCCTATGCCTCGAAAACCACTGACATTTGTATAAGAGATGTTACGTTAAATCATCATATTTTGGTGTCTAGTATCTCCGGTATTCGGATTTCCCATTCTTTCTGACTCACTCTGTATAATTTTGTATATTACTGAATTATCTTTCTGATCAGCATGGGTTTAATAAAGGGGTTAATATTTTACATGTCAAGATGATATAAAGTCGAATACGTGTCTCCTACTCGTCATCTCATTGATTTTATTTATTGACGAGTACAGTAGTAGAAGGGAAAGAAGGAAAAACCCGTTTTTGGAGTGAGAACACGACTCCCAAAAATTTTAAGATGTACAGTGTACAGAGAAAATTCATCAAACACGCGAGCGTTAAACAAAAATAAATTTAATTTACAAAAAATCTCTAAATTTTCTTAACAATAATAAATTAACTCAAAATAATCAATATAAAAGCAATTAAAATACTAAAATAGCATATCATTGGAGAAATTTGATCTGAATTAGGATTGGAACCTTGTAAGTTGCGTGAATTATTATGGTTAAATCTATCTAAGGCAAACAAATAAGCATAAATGTTGCTAAGGTTCTGAGTATCTGTTTTAAAATTTACAGCATTCTGTGTATAATTGATGTGTGCCATCTCCAAGAACAGCCTATTATGATAATTGCTTCCTGAATCCAAGATTTTTACATCCTCAAAATCAAACTCATGTCCGCACTCCAAAACGTGTTGGGATAAAGCATTACTGGACTTTTTCAGTCTACAGTCACTTGCATGTTTTGAGATTCTACATTTCAGCCACTGACTGGTCTGACCAACGTACATTCCATCACAACCCTAGCATGGGTAAATGCAAAACACAGTAAATCAAGTTGGATCTAAAATTATCATCTGTCCTATCCTTAAGTTTAGTAAAATGGTTTCCTAATTTGTTATCATAACAATCAATGGTCTTTATGTTATCAATACATTTCAACGTTTTCTTTAACTGGTCGCTTAACCTTCCTATGTATGGAAGCTTTCTGTACGTGAAGCGTTCTGTATTAATTAAAACTGGATTAGTTAAACTGATCTGGTTGATATTATTATGTGAATATGTTGAAAACAAAAGTCTGTTGACCAATTTTAGAGGATAACCATTATTCACAAAATTTGTTCTCAAGAAGTTAAGATTTTCTTGTAAAAACTGATCATCACAAATAGTCGAAACTCTATGCTTCATGCCGAGAATGGTGGAAATTTTATGTTTTAAACTGTGACTAGAAAAATAATTCAATCGTGTTCTCACTCCAAAAACGGGTTTTCCCTTTTTACATTTGACAGTCGTGCATTTTGCATCTATTTGTTCCACGTTTTATTAATAACTTTTTGATATTTCATTTTTCAATTTTAATTTGTTTTTTGAATTTTAAATTTTAATAATGTTTTTGATCAATTCATTTTTGACGATTTCCGAGATTTTACGTCACTTCGAGTTACAAGTAAGTTACATTTTTGTTTCTTAAAATATGGTGGCTTGACTTACGTTTTTTCTTTGTAATATCTTTTAGCAATAAAATGCTCTGAAGAAGATTGTAATTTTAACAATCGAAATATTAGCGATTTTAAAAAGTTGTTTTACTTTTAATTCCTGTTGACCGAAAATCCGAATAAAATTTTTTCTATAAAATATTCAGTCACTACTATACCAGATTTTCCATTTGATTCAAGATTTGAAAATTGATTCAAACGCATCAGCTTTACATATTTTCATTATTATTTTTCTTCTGTTTCATTGAATTATACTAGAAAATGCTAATGATTGATACTAATGATTATTATTGAAAACATTTATGTAGAAAATCGATATTGATTGCATGAAGTTGTTCCGATTCTTCACCTTGCAGAAAGTTTTTTTTCCGACTAAACTTTCTGGAATTTTGCCGGTGAACAGGCATATCTTTGCAGATGACCAATTTACACCAGCTGATGTTTTGCAAGCTTCTGAAATCCCGGTTAATACTTCTAGTGGTTGTAACCATAAAGATAATAATGCACCTGAAGACAAACAAGATTTCCCTGTGGAAATATTACCATTAGCAAAAAAAAATCCACACCTAAACGACCCATCGACTCCTCGTAGTGCAACAATAGCCATAAAAGCAGTGGTACTAATTGTGCAGTGCATATATCTGATTTAGTACAAAAATTAAAGAAAAAATCACCAAATTTTGGCAAAAATAAGAAGCGCTTCTTCATTTTTACTAAAAATTCCTATGTACCTTCCACAGGAGGACAATAATTTAATAATGAAACTGATTAACCATTTTTTTCAAGAGCCATTATGTATACACGGACCTATACTACTGGAGAAGGTTTTCTTAAGTAGACTTCAGAATAAACTCCATGAAAAAGTTAATGTCAGATTACTAGTTCGGCTTTTGATATCAATATGGCACTAAGGAACAGATCCATAAAGCCATAAGAATTGAAAGAGATGCACTGGAGAACATAAAGTACACACTGCCGCCTTTTTCGAAGCTTCTCTATCTATTGTTTTCATACCAAAAAAATAGATTTTTGTAATTATAGCTGCAAACTCTGACATAAATTGGAAAACAAAAATTTATAAAATTTTTTTAATCATGCTTTATATCTTGCTTTGTAACTCAATTAATATGCACAACAAAGAATGAATTTTTATTTAAATTCTTTATCAAATATTTATTTCTATATAAGCGATATGCTGAAATGATTTATCTTAAAAAAAAGTCAAATGAAATAAATTTTTGCGAAAGAGAACCACAAAAGCGACGAAGGAAACCTTTTTCTGTATTGAAATCCCTTTATAGGTTTCGATTTTAACGATAAATAGCCTGAATTAATAGCTTACACGTGTTCAATTCTGTCGAGTTAATCATAAAATCGATTAAGTTCCTGCTAGAAACGAATTAGAACACTTAAACCGTTCCGTAAACACTTTAAACCGTTCCGAACGTAACAGAAAAACCTCGTACAACCACGTGACTTGGTACCGCGAGGTCAAGTAGGGAATCGGTCAACATATTTACATTTTTTATTAAGAGATTATGGTGTATGTGTAGATTTATTTATAAATATTTGATGAAGATTTGTATTACAGATGACACACTAATTAATTAAGTCGAGTGGTTATCGTCAATTTGTTAATGGGAAAATTTGTGATAATTAACGTTCCCTTTTTAAGACTAGCAGATGATTAATTGATGATCTTGAGTTTCTTATTTATATTTGGCAATGAAAAAATGTTGGCCTTTAATCACGCCTCAAAATAGCTTTGAACCGGTTCTAAGCTTCGATAAAGTGTGGAGGAAAGCTCTACTATCCGTCCCAAAAGTCAAGACCCTTCATTTTAGAGATCTATATCTTCGCGACCGCTTAAAAAAAATGTGGTAAGGTTTGTTGTAATCACTGAACATTTCTACGTAACATATATGAATTTGAAAATCTTCTGTTCCGCGGCTTTCTTTTTGCGTTCCAGACAGGATGTCGCGCCTTTATTTTACCTGCATAAAGAAATAAAGGCGCGACGTCTTGTCTGGAAGCCCTCTATCTCGGTATGACTAAATTAAAATCGATACGTTCAAATATGTTCAAATTCAAATTCAGATATGTTACGTAGAAATGTTCAGTTCAATAAAATTCTTAACCGAATGTCTACTTTACTTTACTATAAATAACTTGTAATTATTTATATTAACTAGGACGAGAATAGGCATTGTAATATATTCGTGAATAAATTAGAATTGAATTAAAATTAAGAGTTGAATTCACCAACTCATAAATATTAATAATTATTTATGAAGTTCACTCATATTATTGATATTTACTTTTAAAATAATACTAAATTAAATTATTCATGTAATTTTTTTAACACATAACTGTTGAAAATGTTGTAAAATTTTTTTCTCAACAACGTATTTCAATATTGTGTTATTTATAACCTGACGAGAGAACATCTATGGACTTTTCCTCCTAAATATATTTTTATTTTCATAGACCGATAAAAATAGGTTCAGGCGAGGTCATCCACGTGGGTTAACGTGCGAAAACACATATTTCTTTCTCCCAAGAGAAATCAATAAGATACATCGTATCCGACAAATAGGGATCCGAACTTAACAACCAAGAAAATGGGGCGTTGGATATTATATAATAAATGGTGGACGTGCCGGTAAATTACCAATAACCAGAACTTATATTCAATTTAACTTTACGTACATAACAAAATTTAATTTAAAAACTTACACTGTATCTTTTTACAACATAAAATCCAAGAGTTTTGATGGAGCTATAAAGATATAATATGAAATGACAATTTCTAGTTTGGAGGCATTAAATTTCTCTGGTGTAATATTAAAAATAAAAATTAGAAAGTATAACAAACTTTTAGTATTCCATATTTTTTGTTTATAGATTCTTACGTAACATTAACGGTTGTTTCCACACCAATTACGCGCATTCCAGCTTACTAGCTCAAAACAAACGATCAACAATGTATAATACTTTTTTGAATTTTTAATTAAGCGAAGAAGTTATAACGTACAGGACAACATATTTGCATTAAAGAAAAATCTACTTTAGAGTTGCTGGACTTATTGTTAGAGTGTGAGAAGGATAGAAGACAAAATGATAAAAGTTATTGTAGAAACAGCAGAAATGTACAATCGGAAAACTTCATTACCAGAGAAGGCTTGAGATAAGGAGGAGCTTTGAATCCGGTCCTGTTTACGATGTTAATGGATGATATAATGAGGGAATGTCACAAAGGAACAAGCAATGGTCTAAGGTTGGGTTATAGAAATTTAAGAACAATAGTGATTTAGGAATGTACATTTGCGGATGACATTGTTATAATTACAGGAAATAAACACAACATTAATTATAGCCTGCCATATCCATAAATATGATGGACATGTTATTAAAAATCGTTGAACTATCGACTACAACCAAGGGTACAATTACGGAATTAGTTTTTGCAACAAAAATTATTGGTAGCCATTTTTGAATTTAATTTTTACTTCCTTGTTTGTTGTTTTCTATAATCTATAATTGTCTATTTAGTAATTCTAGTCTCAAGTTCTCCTTCCAGTTAGAATGATCCTGCTCCTGATGTGTTGACATTTGGAAAAAGAACTACTTTGTTATTTCCAATTTTAAAATGTCCTGAAATCGATCTTTGAAATCACTGTAAAGGTTCTCCAAATATTGGCACTATATATCGTTTAAAGATAAATTAATAAAAATTAAATCTTAAGGTGCTCCACCAAAAGGTACTACACCTATATATTTACTAAGAACAAATTTCATTCAATAAAAATTTAATCTAATTGATTGATTGATAAATATAATTTACCAACGACTTTCTCTACCTCCCCTTTCCTTCCCATAAGCGTTGATTTTAAAGCAACTAAAATACTCAAAATAAAATTATTAATCTAAGCAACGCTTTTAATACTCCAAAAACTAATTAGCCATCTAATACATTAATATTTTTGTGTTTTTTATTTTTAATTATTAATTATTTAATTATTTATTTAATTATTACACTTTAATTTCATTTATTTTTTATCAATAAAACACACAGCACATTCATTTAAAATTTTCCACCACTCATCACACTTATCAATGTTTTTAATATCTTCTTCCAAATTCGGCCAAACCATACCTTTAATTAACATTCTATTCTGCAATCTACATCTTTCTTCAAAATTATTTTTGCATCTAAATAAAACATGCATGGAAATTCCTCTTTCAACACCAATTTTCCAATTCTACTCAAACTACTAAATACTCCTCAAAATTGCCATGACCAGTAATTAACTCTACAGTTTCGGTTTTTAAAAATCTATCTACCCTACCAACTCTAGATATAAACTGATAAGTCAACCTCCCAGTCACTGAGTTATCCCATCTATCTTGCCATTTTTTCAACATAAATTTAATAATCCTATTTTTCACTGATCTCTTAGAAAGCACATTTAAATCAATTTGTAAATCTTCACAGATCGAAGCTTCTTTAGCTAACTGATCAGCTCTTTCATTACCCTTGATTCCAGAGTGACCCTTAATCCAAAAGAAATCAATATTACTACCTGAATCTTTAATCAAATTCCATGTATCCTTTTGCAAAATAGATGGTTTCCTCATGTTCTTTAGGCATTTTAAAACTGAAATACTATCATTATATAATTCACACTTATCTAACTTTTCTTTAATAACATATTTAATTGCACTATTCACTGCCAATAATTCCGCATAATAGTTATCACATAACGCACCTAATTTAATTTTTTCAAAATAAACTTCAACACCATCACAAAAAACAACAAACGCAGCACCAACACTATCCTTACTCTTAGCACCATCCGTAAATAATTGGATTCCTTTATTCAAAACAATTTTTCTTGACTTAAAATCCATAATATCCCGCTTCGCAGGATGAACATCCGTTAAGAATTTAGCTTCCTTCTCTATCTTATCATGGTTAATATCTACTCCAGTAAATAACCGTAGATCCTGATCATTTAAATTATAGAAATTTTGCCAAAGTGCAATTTCTTTAAATCTCAAATCTGCTGGTAAAAGCCCTGATAATACACCAAAAGCATCATTCGACAATGTGCTAAATGCCCTAGCGGCTTTCAAGCCTAACACTCTTTGGACACTAATTAATTTGTTCCTACTTTTAACGTAAGCAAGCAAGTCATATCATGCTGCTTATAAATTAGGAAAATTATAAAACTCACATCTGCCAATTTTTTTTTATGTGAGAGCAGTTTGGCTACAAAAGCAACATCGACATTCTTTAATTTAATCAAGTTCAAGTTGACATATTGAAATTGGAGATTGATATCATTAAACAATTTATACAGGTCTATCAAGTACGCAATATTACTCTTTGATGTGATGAGGTTGTCGTACAATTCTGTGTCTTTGTTTTACAACAAGTCTATCATAGAGTTAATAGCCAATTTAAAATTTAAAGAGTTGTTTCTGATTTTATTGACTGTTTTGATGAGATGTTGCAGTGATTGAGACAGACCGTTCACTCAAATTTCTCGCAACCAAAGGTTGTCTATAAATAACGTTGTAGCAAAGAAATTGGGCTGGGATAAGAACAGAGCAGGAATGTAAGTTTTGATTTTAGTTTTTAATTAGCCAATTCCCCCTTGTATGCCTCTAGCGCCCATAAGGGGGCGTTATCGCCCACTTTGAAAAACGGTAATTTAGAGGATCCACAGAAATATACAAAAAATACACTGTTATTGAAGCGCTATCGTTTAAATTTGCACTTATAACTTAAGTTGACATGAAACGAAGTTTTCAAACAAATTTTCATATTTGACAATTTAAGGAAGATATTTGTCATTTATTGTAATCAAAATTTAAGTTAAATCTGGTTATTTTATTTTTTATTTCTCTTCTGTATTTTCCTCGATATGTTCTATTTCTCTTCTGCTTTTTATAAGTCGAACTAATAAATATTTCGTGTATATATATAAATAGAAAAACATTTTTAATTTACTTTATTTAACCTCACCTACAGATTTAAAGAACATGTATATTTTTAAACTTAATTTTCATCTTTGATAGAGCATATTTTCATACTTAACCAGATTTTGATTTTTATATAGCATTTTTAAAGCGCTTAATTTAATATTTTTGGGGCATATCTTTGGTTGCCTTACTTATTGGATATATTTTAAACAGAAATACAGGTATTTGACTTATAGAGAGAATTATAGTTACCTTTGAAATATTTCTTTTTCCTTTCATTCATGGTGATGTCAGATAGATCTATAGCGATTTCCTTCTTATAAAGAAATTCAAGTAGCAAACAAGAAGTGCATTTCTGAAACAATGGCAAAGGTGAAGTTGTAAGGACTATCCGATCAGACGATAAAACGTATTTTTGAAATAGAAGATATGTGCTTTCTTTCAAAGTGGGGATTTGATGGATAGCCTCAAGCACAATATAAATAAAAAAATTTAACAAACCCGAAAGCATCAGATGCCAATTTGGTTCCAATTTGCACACGAAACAACAAATTTCATTAAATCGGAGAAGGAATAATCTAAATCCTAGAAAAATCATATTAATCAGATAAGTGTTGTAAGTCATCGATTATAGACACGACATCTATACAACACTGTTATATTTATTTATATACTGTTATATTTTATTATATTCTGTCTATTATATTTATTATATCTTATATATTTTATTTGATAGACATCAAACGATTTTTAATTTTTAGTATTGAAGACTAATAAACGCGCAGTAAACAAAGATTATTTCGAATTCGGATATCAACAGTGTACAGGGTGTCCAAATTTCGATGGGTTTGCAGGGTATCTCAGTTATTATGAAAGGTAGAATGTTGCGGCTTTCGCGAACCTGAGCTACTTTTTTGTGAAACTTACAATGGCGCAAACCAAATTTTCATAGCCCTTTTCGTTTTTGATATACAGGGAGAGTTTCAAAATTTACGATTTTCAGACACCCCTGTATGTCGGCTATCCGGAAACGTAAAAATGGGTTCTAATAGATTTTTTCACGTAGAATCCAATGGTGCACGTAGAATTTTTCTAGTCATCAAGGTTTTTGAGTTATAAAGAGTTAGGTATTTTAGAAGTTGAGTATTCAGTTTCACATTTGAGTTGTGTTTATAACTCAAAAACCGTGATGACTAGAAAAATTCTACGTGCACCATTGGATTCCACGTGAAAAAATCTATTAGAACCTGTTTTTACTTTTTTACTAAGTTTCCGGATAGCCGAGATACAGGAGGTGTCTGAAAGTCGTAAATTTCAAACACTCCCTGTATATCAAAAACGAAGAGGACTATGAAAATTTGGTTTGCGCCATTGTAAGTTTCACAAAAAAGTAGCTCAGGTTCGCGAAAGCGGCAACTTTCTATCTTTCATAATAACTGAGATACCCTGCAAACCCATCGAAATTTGGACACCCTGTACGCTTGGATTCGATTTTTTACAAACATTGTTGTTAAAACCAAAAATTCAAGAAAGATTGAAGCAAGAACTCGGTTTTATTGCCAATAAACCTAACCAAATGTATAGAAGCACGAATGATGGCAAAACCATATATTTTATTTTGAATAAAAACCGTTTTTAGTTGTCATTGGTTTATTATTAATCCAATTTAAACCCATTCGCCCAAAAAACCATGAAAATAAAACTTTGTTCCTCCTTTTCCCTTGTTTAGCCCTATTGCATGGCTTGCTTTGTATGATTACTTCTAAAAGGGAGAGCTATTTGAAGTTTTCGTTTAGGCTTTCAATGAATAACTGTTGTCAGCTGAAAAAAGGAAATTTAATAACGCTCTTGAATTATGTATTTACGTACTATCCATCACCTGTACTATTCTAATTTGCCTCATGAATATCGAAAAACCAAGAAAACAAATATGAAACAATTTTGTTACAATTATGTATCTCATTTACATTTTATTTGCAAATTAATAAAATAAATAATATTACAATACACTAGGTTATAGCCCAAATACATCTCTTACAAACACAAAAGGTAAATGAGTAAATGTTATCCATTTTTATCACTTATTAATATTTAAATAAATAGAAACAATTGTACTTAGTGATAATATTATTTATTCGATCTTTACCGGTTTCGGCTCACATTAAAGAGCCATCCTCAGAAGATATCTCCTTAAAATATTACAATAAAATTAACAATCAGCAGTCATCACTACTAATAATTGAAGAAATCACAAACGAAAAGATGGACGATACTGTAGATTCCGATAATTTCATCAAATTATTCAAACTATGCACTGAACAAAACTTTTGCCGTTTCAATGAAAAAATTTTTGAATTCACGGAAGGTTTACCTATGAGTTCACCGTTAAGTGGACTCATCTCCGATATATTCTTGAATAAATTGGAGAACGAATTTATAATTAACAATAATAATCCATAGAAGGGAAGGGTAACATCTTATTCTGGATTAGATATGTCGATGATGTATTCGCCATTATCGATAATGAGGATAATATACATAATCTACATGCATATATTAATACAATACATAATAATATAAAATTTACGTTAGAAACAGAGAAAGAAAATAAACTTAACTTCTCTACATGAAAAATGGCAAAAAACAAACAAACTACAAAAAATGGCGTCTCTACATTCATATATACATAGAGCATGCAATTCACAACTCGATACTGATAAACTCAATAAGGAAATTAGTATTATTACACAAATAGCCAAATAATGAATTTAAAGTAGACATAATAAAAAAATTAATCAACAGAAAACAAAACAAAATAAATTTAAGTAATATAACTGCACTTACTGATCCTAAAAATAATGACTCAGAGAACAATACTGGTAAATATAGGGCCATATCTTATCCCGGAAACATGGCAAGTAGTTTGAAGCGAATCTTCAGGGAATATAATATAACATTGACATTTAAAACAAAAAACTCAATCAGAAACATTTTGAACAATGCAAAAAACCAAATTAGTATACTAGATAATAATGGCATTTACAAAATAGACTGCGACACCTGTGGCGCAACGTATATAGGGGAAACAGGGAGAAGCTTAAGAACAAGGATTCACGAACATATAACTAGATCTAACTCAGTTTTTAATAAACATCTAAACTATAGTAACCATCAGTTCGACATCAACAAAAATACTAAGTTACTACATGGAATGAATAAAAGTTATAAAATGGAGATAGCAGAAATGTACGAAATTCAGAAATTCATAAAGAATAACCCTAACAGACTTATTCTAAATGAACAAACTACTCCAATTTTTCCACACCTATACGAAACTTTAAAAAATCCATTTAGTCCCTACCGATAATTTCTCCCGAAGCGTACTTTACTATACCGTTTTTGGTTTTCCAATTTCAACATATACTAATACATAAATTATCCGTTTCTTGTTTTTATCTTTGATCTGACTTGTATACAATGTGTTTACAATGTTACAGATTTCTGTATAGACTTTGATTTTTTAACTTGTTTTTGACAAACACGTTGTTATTGTCGACTTTGTTGTGTGTTTTAACTGTGAACGTAATTTCTGTGACGTTTATTATACAAGAAATTTTAATCTGCTGACATATGCGAATTTTATCAAGATTTTATCAATTACCATTTAATTATTTTCCATACTGACGTAAGTAAAACCACAACCTCCACTCTACTGATTGTTAATTTTATTGTAATATTTTAAGGAGATATCTTCTGAGGATGGCTCTTTAATGTGAGCCGAAATTGGTAAAGATCGAATAAATAATATTATCACTAAGTACAATTGTTTGTATTTATTTAAAATAAAAAACAAAAGGTAAAGGTATCATAAGTTATGATTCATAACACTTGTAATTTCTTTTGGTTTAGGAAGTATTAGTGTGTTGTTGAATTTTTGAATCAGCCACTGTTGCATTACATCTTCCAGAAAAGAATATGAGGAGCAACATTACAACTTAGAAAGTCAAGTTTATGGTGCCGGAATTGCAGAAAAAAGTTTTAGAACAGCATAACTCAAACCATTTTCATTATTTTAATTCTAATTTTTTAACTGTTTGTTGAAAACAACATTTTATAGCATAATAATAAGTAGGTAAACTACGTAATGGATTTTCGACAATTTAATTAAAAAAATATTAACAAATACTCATTTTTTTCAATATATATAAAATCAATATTTCTAAATTCCCCTATGATTATACAGGCTATTCTGTTGTAGATTATGTTTTTTTCCAACTAAAATCTCCAAATGTTCCCAAGTGTTTGAGGTCCTTACAGTAGTGTTACCTCATAATAAATTATTTTTGACATAGGTCATCTCCTAGATGAATATAGTACAATTATATTATATGTCGTAAATAATTTATTCACTATATGTATTTACTTCGCTTTTCCTTAAATTATATACCGTTAATATGATAGGTCAACTAGGTAACTCCACTTTCCTCATTATTTTATTTGATCAATAAGACACTAAAGTGCACTTCTTTTTGACGGGTAATATGTTTGATTATAGTAATCTATTCATGACTGTGCCTGTAACCGCAAGTAAATTGTTCTTTAAATAATTAATTAATGGAAAGCTTGTGAACCAATTGTCTCATGTTTCTTCCACAATGTTTTATTGATTTTCACGACGACCGCAGAAGAATTACTTACAAGAAATGACCCTTTTGGCTAACGTCCCACATAAACCAGATTTGTCAGTGTAGTACACTTTATTGTTGTACAATGTAAATGTTTTATGTCGACTTTGTATGAATTGCTCGATATGAATTAACAAAAATAATCCTTACAATTAATCCGCATTTTTTCCAACTTTTCATTAAGTAATGCTTGTAAAATCACGCAAAGGACGTAATTTGTTAAACTGTTTTTTATCTTTTCCAGTACCACAAAAATTTGTATATATTCTTGATATACAAGGTGCGTCATATGTCATGAGTTGTTAAGCCAAATAATTTAACATAAAAAATTGTTTATCACTTTTAGTTTTTTCCGAAAAATCAACCAGGTAAAAGTCAACAGTCATCTATACCGCTCGTTATTTTCCTGGTTGCCTGTGATGCCAGAAATTTAAGAGGTGCGCCCCACCTTCAAAGTTGCTCAATTTTCTCGAATTGTTATTAATTAATATCATAAAAGCTAATTAACATTGGATTCGTATTTATTTTTAGTTCTATCAGAAAATGTTATAATATATAAGGCGTTTCATCTAAAAAAAACAAAGATGGCCCATTTTCCGGAAAAACTAAAAGTGATAAACCATTTTTTATGCTAAATTATTTGTGTTAACAAAAAATAAAAATTAACGTGTTTCGACTCATGACGACATCTCCCACCGTTTTCAAATTAGACAGGGGAGGGGGTTACATATGACGCGCCGTGTATACAGAAGAACGAACTAATAAGCGACAGAGAGTGTATCTAAATTACTAGCATGATAAATGTATTATAATATCTAGTAAAGCTCGTGACAAAAATATTTCGAAACAACATTAATAAGTACGAGTATATATTATAATTACAGATATAAAGTTGTTTTAACTAATAACCAACTGCAAGGAAGTATATGAATATGTACCCAAGGTATTACAGATGTAAATTATGACTTTGGAAGCAAAAACATGCATTAAAACTGGTAAAAAATTGGTTCCACCATTAAAACTTTTATAGCTTTTAATAGCTTTTATACATTCTCTTAAAACTATTCTTGTTTTCAATGTTTCTTCTACAGCACTTGTACTTATGATAAGATTGTTAAGCTTTTAATAGCTTTTATACATTCTCTTAAAACTATTCTTGTTTTCAATGTTTCTTCTACAGCACTTGTACTTATGATAAGATTGTTAAGTTACGCATTAATTTGACTGCATGAGAGTTGTTATGTCTTTAATCATCACGTAATATGGTAAGTAAAAGAAATGTGTCGCGTTACGAATAACTTTTGCAAGGTGTCCTAATTTCAAACAAATCAATGACAGATGAAGTGTAAATAGAACTGATTTTTGTGATTTTTCCATACTTAACATGATTACGACTCGTCATAAAGATCAACTTAGAGTGTAATTCAAAAATGCTCTGATCTCGTGTATTTTCCAACAAGATTTGTTTATTAAAATGTAGACGTATTTTTGTTTGCTAGTCTTGCAAGACTTGCAAACGAAATGTTTTAAATGTATCACATCCATAAATAACATGGTCTACTGAATTCCAAAAGACGCAAGGCAGAGTTCGCAGCAAAATTCACAATGTCTAGTATTTAAATTTATTTAAATATTTATTCATTAACTAGCATTATTCAATAACTAAGTTTTCGTGTCTATGACGCAATACTCCCCAAGCAATTTTAAAATTTACGCAAATATTCATGATTTCACCATTTAACCAACTGAATAAGGAACAAAAATTTATAATTTTATCTTATTCCGCTCATTGTAAAAAGTAATCGTATTTATTATCGCCTCCGTCGTTTTCCTTACATAAATTAATGGTGTTTTGTCTTATCGATAAATTTATACAAATTCACGTACCTCTACGAAATCCCTCACTTTGATTTTACTATTAACGTTGTCATCGGCAAATTGAAAAACTTACGCTGGAAACTTTATCTTCGATCATCTTTGCCATCTTGCCTGACGATTCAATAAGCCTATTTCATATCTAACAACATTGTAATTGTTTATTATCTTTTCTTTTGAACCTGAAGACAAGTTGATTCTTTGGGAGTAGGACCATCTCATCGACTTTCGATTTTTAACCTAAGAGAAGAGAAGTCTAAGCAACTTCTCTTAATGCATTTAGTAATGTATATCGACGTTGAACAGGATCTTTAAATCTGCATCCAACAGTTAAAACGACAACCGCAAACAAACTTCAATCACCACAATGTTGGTTTAAAATTTGCGCAAATGCGTATTAAACTTATTTGTCTTTATAAACGACATTTTCTTAAGTAAATGTCGTTTATGCCGTCTTCATGTTATGATCTCATCATTATAGTTTCTGATAACCTTGTTCAATTCTGTTTCCCTAGTATTTGCTACACAACTTCCCTATGCTGGACATTTTACATTTAATTACTCCCTAGATGATGTCTCATCACATATTTCATGGATTTTTCGTTCTTTAACGACCTTATTTGGCCGGTTATAGTATATTGCGATATACACAATTCTACATCTCCGCTGAAATCAATCACTCTTTCAATCTATTGATTCAATTTCCGTAGTAATAGAGGCTTCTGTTGCCGTATATATGGTTAGGAAGGAGACTGCAATGCTTCCTGCTGGGCATCCCTTTCTAGTTTTACCTATTTTTCTGTAATGTAATTTCTCTACAAGTCGTCATTCCATCTTTTCCGCGGGCGTCCAATACTCCTTCTTCCAACCGGGGATTTATCTGGAGCAATCTTTACTATTTGTTGTCCAGACATGCTATTTAAATATATGCTCGTTCCACTGCTGATTTCTATCCAACAATTAATATTATCTAACTCACACATGCGTCTTCTAATATTCTAATATTTTCATTTCACTCGTTTCCAAACACCTCTAAATTTTGTGTTTCTGGTCTGATTTCGGTGGTGTAAATCATAAACGTCGAATTACATATTTGTATATACAAAATTTTGTCTCTGTTCTTATATGTACATATATTAATTTCTCCAAATTTCATTTAACCACTTAATGCTAGGGTTTTTCTCGGGATAGCGCAAATCGGAACGCATTTGATGCGCGAGAGAGTCTCGTTCGAGATGCTTAAGTGGTTAAACATTTTTAAACAAGTATCATTTAAACACTTTTCGACTTCTATGTTATTGTCATATGACAAGTTATTACATAGATATTTAATCGACATCATTTGTGCAATAATTTGATTGTCGATGTCCTATTTGAAAAATACTACTGATTTGGTACGATAGGATTTTTGTTTATCTCATTCTCCAATATTGTCTGGTAGATTCTTTATCGATTCAACTCGCATCGATTCTTGTCTTTGTTTTATACACTGTTCGATTCCTTCTATTGCTATGGATTTTTATTGCCATTCTAATCTTCCCCAAGACGAGACGAGATTACTTCCCACGTCTGCAAAACATCTTTTATCTAAAATTTGTATATAATGTATCTCTCTATACGTCAAGATGTAATTGCTGATAAAGTTATTTATGCTGTTCTTTATGATTAAAGATATTATTATCCGATATTCGTTTTGTGAGCTAAAATTTACCCGGAGGAAATTGTCTTTTATCAACACCAATTCTGCACACTACAATACCTACTTATAACGAGCCAGACTCGTAAATCGTAACATGGCCGAAAAATGTTTATGATTGCACATAATTTAGATTTCGTTTTATAACCTAACCATTCATTTTAAAAGTAGCTTGTCTAAAATTGAAATTCATTTTCTTTTAAGTTTTAAATCACTTTCAATGATATTTTTCATCTTCTTCACCTTTGTTAATGTCAGAAGCTGGCATTATTATTATTATGCTGACCATAAGATCTTTAGTCGCCGCATTTATACAGGGTGATTTATTAGCTCACCATCAAACTTTGACATATGATGGCTAATCCTATTACCAAAAAAAAATGTTAATGAACATATGTCCTGTTTTAATTATTTACGAAATTATAATACTTTAAAGTTTTCTGCAGCAAATTTATTAATAGTCAGTAAAATCAAACATTCAACAAACACAAAGTTGTCATTGTAATATGTCAGTTTTCTGTAAGGTTTAATTATTACATACAAGAAGAAACTCAAAATGTACGCTTATAGCACTGAAGAGTATGCTGAAATAGTTTTGATGTAT
This sequence comes from Onthophagus taurus, assembly GCF_000648695.1. Lineage (NCBI taxonomy): Eukaryota > Metazoa > Arthropoda > Insecta > Coleoptera > Scarabaeidae > Onthophagus > Onthophagus taurus. Next base: position 19,811 of record NW_019280575.1, on the reverse strand, counting down.
GATTTTTGCAATGGAAATGTTCGACAATCAGTACGAGAATATCAGGAAAGATTTCCACAGCGTCATTTACCATATTATTCAGTTTTTAGCGATTCATTCAGAAGACTTCCAGAAACAGGTAATCCTGCTCCAGCAAAAGTTATTCGACCGCATGTAGTTAATGTTGAGGACGAAGAAGCTGTAATTAATGCTGTCATTGATAATCCTTCCATCAGCACTGGAAGAATAGCACACAACATACATATAAGTCAAAATTTTGCATGGTGCGTATTGAACCGCGAAGTCCTTCATGCGTATCGCAAACAGAATGTTCAAGCTCTACAGCCAGGAGATAATCAGCAACGGTTAGCATTTTGTGAATGATTATTGCAGCAACATGCCCAAAATAATGACTTCATTTCAAATGTTCTCTGGCCAGATGAATCATGTTTTACACGAAATGGTATAAATAATTACCATAATGAACATATCTGGGCATTACAAAATCCGCATGCGATTAGACCAAGGAAATTTCAACAACATTTCAGCATTAACATTTGGGGTGGAATATTTAACAACAATTTACTAGATTTGCATGTACTTGATGGACGCTTGTACGCTGTAAATTACAGATTTTTTTGAACAATACACTCTTTGATTTACTTGAAGATATACCTCTTAATGTAATTCAAAATATGTGGTACCAGCACAATGGTGCCCCACTTCATCGCGAAAGAGTAGTTGTCGAGTGGTTAAACCAATATTTTCCAAACAAGTGGGTTGGTAATAATGGTCCATTTGCTTGGCCACCTACATCCCCCGACTTTAATCCCTTGGATTTCTACTTATGGGGTCAAATGATACAAATTGTGTATCAAGTGGAAATTAACACAAGAGAACAGTTATTAAACAGAACACAAATGGCTGCTACTGAAATAAGAAATCAACCAGACATTTCAATTCGGCTGAAGAACTCTTTAATTCCTCGCTGTGAAGCATGTATTCTAGCAGAAGGAGGCTATTTTGAACAATATTTGTAATATTTATATGTTTTAAAAAAATGTAGCAGTTAATTATGATATAAAAATTAAAACTTTAAAGTGTTATAATTTCGTAAATAACTGAAATAGGACATATTATGTTCATTAACTTTTTTTTTTGGTAAATGGATTAGCTATCATATGTCAAAGTTTGATGGTAAGCTAATAAATCACCCTGTATAAGTTTTGTAGTATGGTTCGTGTACGAACAATTCCTGTGGTTAACATAATAATTTCCGCTATTGAAATTGCCTTCATGCGTTGTTGAATCCCCAATACGAAATTACTATTCATATGTCTATGATTTTAATTACAAATACTAGAGTAAAAATGTTGACGAGTCATTTAAAAATTGTGGACCCTCATATTTAAGACTTTAAAGGTTTTTATATATGTTTGCTAAGAAGATTCGTAGAACTCAGCGAATAACTTCGTTTTGGTCGGTATAACCTATGTCGGTATGACTAACAAGTAACACTAGGGAAGTGCCATACGGCCATTTTCTTGAAACTTGGCACACAAGTAGTGTCTGGAAAGATATTCGACACGTATATTGTCGTTTCTGCCCGATCGCCGTTTTAAGGGTAGAAAGGTGATCTTTTCGATTTTGGAGATAAGTGTGATTATTTTTACGATTGTTGCGAAATCATGTCGCTAGGGGTTTTTGGGGATTCACTTTTCGAGAATTCAAAATGGAGGGCGCATTTTTTTAAAAATTGTACACCCTTGTTAAAAATTGAGACAAATTTAACAAATGATAATTTTAAGGCGGATTTCTAGGAAACGGTTAATATAAAAAACTACCCCTAACAGTAACGAGTCATGGAATCTCATCACTATTTGTAGCATGTAAAAACTATAAAGCAGACAATATTGCCGTATTTGCAACAAAATTAGGCAAATTAATATAAATAACAATAAACACCAACTCTGTTTTTTTGTTAGATTCTTGAACTGGCCAGTTTTTACATGCATCACTACTTGTAGTGATGAGATTTCATGACTCGTTACTGTTAGGGGTAGTTTTTGATATTAACCGTTTCCTAGAAATCCGCCTTAAAATTATCATGTGTTAAATTTTTCTCAATTTTTAACACATGACAATTTTAAAAAAAATGCGCCCCCCTTTTTGAATTCGCGAAAACGGACATCGGATTCGTCATCAGCGACCCATAAAACCCCTAGTGACATGATTTCGTAACAATCGTAAAACTAATTCGTAAAATAATTGCACTTATCTGCAAAATTGGAAAGTGTGATTTCTACCCTTAAAACGGCGATCGGGCAGAAATGACAATATACGTGTCGAATATTTTTCCATGCACTACTTGTGTGCAAAATTTCAAGAAAATCGCCGTATGGCACTTCCCTAGTGTTACTTGTAAGTAGGAATAAGTGTTATTATTATTAAGTAATAGCAGTAAGTCTAGAAGACTACCCAATCTTCTCAAAAATCCAAGTTATTACATGGCGATCCTATCATCGCGACTAACAAACATACGCAAGTTATTACACCCTTAAAACGACGATTAATTCTGTTTGGTCAGATGATTCGGATTATCATAGCAATACTTTAATACCACTCGTAGGCGAAGTAATTTAACTCTAATACCATTAGCAACTTAAGTGCAAAAATTGCCAACTTTTATACAGAAACAAACAGGAGATATACAAACTTGTCATTTTGACGTTTAAAAAAAAATGTAATTACCTTTTATCTACGACTGCTTGGATAAGTCATCATTACCACACTCATTTGAGGTGATTTGAGTTACGTAATGAAGTTCATTACCGCACATATTTCATTACGTAACGCATTTTTAGCCCAATCAGAACAGACTTAATTTATTAAAACGAGCAACAATACAAAAGAAAAAGTGTTATCTACTTAAAGAGAAACAATACTATTTATTATAAACGTTAATTGTTATGTTTTTACATTTCGAAACACTTATTCCACATGTGTAAATATTGAAACTGACAATTCAAAATTGTCAACAATCATTTCAAAATATTTTTATAAATGTCAAAATAGACTTTTTAAAAGAAATTGATTTTTAAGTAATTTTTAACAGTCGTAGATAAAATGTTGTATATCACCAGGTGGGCTAGAGAGAGTATATCACTTGTGTGATTACACGATTCGGTCTACGACCTCACCGTACAATTCTCCACATTCGTACAGTAATTATGTTTATCTACAACTATTGAATTATCTATTCGTTATACAATTGATTTTTGACGGGTAATGACACTCATTACCCATGACAGACAAAGTGTTGAATAATGAGGCCATTATTCCACACTTCTGACACTGCCTACTAATCAAAAAATAAAATATTAACAGAAATGACAGCTTTCTTATATTGAGGTTATGTCTGAAATGTCTATCAAGTTTATTTTTTTTTCGTTTTTTTGATTTTTTTTTCAAAATTAAATAGTTGTAGATAAAGTATAGTATTCAACTTGCGTATAATGGATGTTACCCACTCAGATTACAACACTCGCTCGCTTCGCTCGCTCGTGTTGCAACTTCTTCTTCGTGGGTAACAGCCGCCATTATACGCTTGTTGAATAATATACTATTCTAGCCCACTTGTAATATAAATAACTATTACGGATAAAAAAATTTCATTAGTCGCTTTTTTATCGAGTTATTCACGAATTGTGCAAGTTTGTGAAAAACTCATTTTTGAAATAATATCATTAATTTTAGATGTCCCCCTCGTCACCATTTTTCAAAGTGTTCCAAATAGCTAACACCATCTGTCTGGAAGGTAAAAAATGGCTGTGATAATATAGTCACTCGTTTGCCCTAAACTTTCATTGAAATTGACAAACACACTTAACATGTAGATATTTTTTCGGCAAATTGTGCCATTTCTCAAATTGATGGTTCCCTGTTTTGAGAATGTAGGATAATCTGTAAAACATTTTCCTATAGTAGAATCGCAACACAATCCTCGTAATAAATGACCAGCAATTTTTAGGGTTTTTGTAGGACCCGCTAAGCTGTACTTTTGTATACTTCATAGTAATATGGTCTGCCACATATTTCAAAACGTTTTCCACATGTTCGGGTGTACAAACCGTACATTCCTATTATTTATTATTGAAAACTGTTTTTATTAGATGATTTGCAGTTGAGTAATTTTTGGCATTTCACCTCATCGCTACATTAGCATTGGGGTCATTAATCATTCCCACAATGTTGATATCATGTCATCTTATTCATTTAAAATTTAAACTGTAATTATTTACAAAAGGTACCATTTTTGTGAATAACTCGAAATCGAATAATAGAAAAATAAAAATTAAACTAAAAGTACAACTAATAGTAGCACTATCAGTAGAAGTAACACTAGACCTAGAACTAGAAACTTCCGGGTTAAGCCGTGCCTCTTTTGAAAAAGTGTTTGACGTTTCAGATGCCATGTTGCAACCTTCTTCAGAAACAAGAAGTAATTGGAAGTTCGAAATGACCTCGAACTATTGTTTGTATTAAAATATTTTTCAAATAAAACCTGTTAAAAATTAAAAAAAGAACAACATTTCTTGGTTCCATTTTTTAAAATTATATTTAATTCCCATTCAAGATTATCATTCTAAATTATTGTCTGTATCAAAAAATGTACTAACTATTTCTTCATAAGTTTCAACAATTCCCATCTTTCATAGCCAATTGTGTTTTATAAATCCTTCTGGAATCTTTTCCATTTTGTATCGGGTTGAAACGTTTTACTTCGATACAATTGGATTTTAGACCCTTACATTTATCCAATAGTTCAGGCTTTCCCGGTTAACCTGGATTTAAGAAAGTTAATCTTTTAACAGCATTTTATTAGAAAATGTTAAAATCATGCGATTAAATCTTCTGTTTCGAAATCTTGCTTCACGAAATTAGTAATTTTTTGAAATAACTTATTATGAATTTTTATGCTTATTTTAATCCACTTTTTTATGTTCTGCAATATTTTCCTTGTAATTATTTAGTAACTGAAATTTATTATATTCCGTCATTTGGGGTGAAATTAATCGCCAAATGTGAGATTGTTTAATATACTGTTGCTGTACAAATTTGAATGTAGCAACCAAACACTAATGCGGTTGCGGTATTGCCCACAGCTATAGACAGAGTAGTAATTTCCGAACATGTACATTTGAACCGCGTACTCACGTTAATAATAAAGAAAATAAATTGAGCTATTGGCGTTTAACATCTACAGATAAGCTAAAAACGTTTCTTTATTAACGTTACTTTAAACAACGTCGAAAGTTCGGTTTATTACTCATTTGAGATAATAATCCATGTATTTGAAATGATACAAGAATACAGTAAAACAAAAGTCGGTCATTCAAAAATATTATATTTTTTTCTGTTTAAATCCTGTTTGTAAACGCATTAACATCCGCCTAAAACCAATTCCAAATTATTATTAATATAAGAATATGTTCCTGAATACGTTCTGTACACTCGTGTTCTAAAGCAATACATATTAATATAAATCAGATGTCGAAGTACTTGTACTTAGTAACCCTTTTTTTAAATAATCAAGTTTTGTTTGCATTTTCGAAGTTTGCCGTTTTTTTTTATAATTAGCTCCCTAAAACTACGAAGAAGTCTGGCAGAGGACGCTAGATCAGGTAACTGGAATCTCGTCATAGGCTCTGATTCCAATGCGCACTCCGTATTCTGGGGCTGTGCCGAGGACAACAGCAGGGGTAGTCACTTTTAGACTTTATTTTCAGCAGCAATCTTGATTTACTTAATCGAGGCTCAGAGCCAACCTTGGTAACTGCCAGAGGTCAATCAGTGATTGATATTACCTTGGCCTCGAGTCCACAACAGGTGGATCACTTTTGATGTAGGTATAAAAAAGATCAGGAAAAACCTGAAGCCAAACCCCAGGAACACTGACGTGAACAAGTTCAAATCGGTGTTATCAGGGTGTTTGAGCAGGGATGTTGAGGAACGATCACTGGTCTTGACAGATTCCCTGACAATTGCGTATAAAAAGGCTAGTCCACTCCGTCTGGAAGCTGATTCATGCCGTGCCACTCTGTGGTGGTGCACTGAGCTCAGCGACCTTAAGAGGTAGGTCAGAGCAGCCTTCAATAAAGCCAAAAGCTCGAGATTAGATTCTGATTGGAACTGCTATAAAGGCAAACTATAGTAGTTTAAAAAAAGTATTCGTCGAAAGAAGAGAGGGGCGTGGAGGAGATTCTGAAGACGTCACCTCTGGAAACGAACTCTCTCGTCTTAAAAGGGTTCTGGCCTCCTCTGATGGTATCGTACCCGCCCTGCTGCAGTGGGGATTGGAGGAATTGATACCTCACCTAAGAAACATCTTTCAGGGATGTCTGGCGTTTCGCTACAGTCCCAGTTGTTGGCGTGAAGTTTTGGTGTACTTCATACCTAAACCGGGTAAGCTCCGAAGTACCGTCCTTCCGAAGTCTTTTAGACCAATCAACCTCCTCGTTTTTATTAAAAACCTTAGAGAGACTGTGCGATCGTTACATAAGGGATGTCTGTCTTGTCGATAGACCCTCAGATTCTAATTAACATGCGTACACCCAAGGCAAGTCCACACTAACTTTGATAAGACGACCTTCGTTGGTATTAACGAGGCTTTGGCTGAACATAATGTTCCTCCTACCCTCTGTGGCCGGATAGAGAGCTCCCTCAGACAAAGAATCGTCAAGCTAAGGGCTGGGAACGCCACCCTTAAAAAGGCTGTAACGCGAGGATGTCTTCAAGGAGGTGTTCTTTCACCGCTTCTATGGAAACTCATTCTAGACAGCCTTATTAAACGCCTCAAAGAGGCTAAATTCGCAACCGTCGGCTATGCTGATGATCTAACTATCCTTGTCAGGGGAAAACATGTGGGGGTGTTATTTGACAGGATACAAGACGCTCTCAACATAGTCGAGAAATGGTGTGGAGGGCAGAAATTGTCGGTTAACCCCAATAAGACCGATTTAATCCTTTTCACACGGTAGCGGAAAATTGGTAATTTTCGATTGGCCTTGCTCCGAAAATGCCCACTGAGTTGGTCTAAAGAGGTTAAATATCTGGGTATAACTCTGGATAGCAAACTATCGTGGAAGTCACACCTAGATAATAGAGTAAAGAAAGCTAGTGTCGCGTTTGGCCAGTGCCGAAGGGCGATTGGGAAGACGTGGGGTTTGTCACCCAAATTTGCCCTCTGGATCTACACGGCTGTGATACGACCTATGTTCACTTATGGTGCAGTAGTATGGTGGTCTAAAACCTTACAGGTTACCGCCACTACCGCACTAAATAGAATACAAAGACTTGCGTATATCTATGTTACAGGAGCCATGAGGACGACCCCCACTGCGGCCATGGAAAACATGTTAAATTTACCATCTCTATACTTACATATTCAGGAGGTGGCGCTGACTACCATGTTGCGATTACGGGAAGTAGGACTTTTCAAGGGAGAGGAAACCGGAGGAAGTGCAGCACTTTGGAGGGAGTCGTTGACAAACACACCTCTATTGGAATGCTGCACGGACTATATACCGGCTAAGTTCACATTTTCAAGGAAATATCTCATCCATTGTGGTTCCACAGGAGGTTCCATTGTGCAGGAGCGGGAGTATTTTCTAACGACTTTCAGCGCCATCTCTTCATATCACTATAAAATTTGCTGCTGACTACATTGTCAGTTTCAATTACAGAGGTAAGACCTTTACAATCTTTACCAACACTAGAAAATCTGTTTTAGCTCTAAGCAAGGATAAATTTACCTCTGCGCTGATTATGGATTGTCATTTGGCGCTTGAACAGGCGGCAACACTAAACAGTGTCACACTGCAGTGGATAAAGGGACACTCGACTCACTCGGGGAATAAGCACGCCGATAGGCTGGCAAAAAGGGCTGCTGGGAAAGTGCCCTGTTCCCCTTTGCCGACAGTTGTCCCTTCTACGGTATCTCATATTAAGTTAATCAAAAGCCTAACCCGCACAAAGTTCCTTGACTGGTGGGATAGAGTTAAAGGGTGCCAGTTAGCTAAGCGGTTATTATTTTATCCCTCAGCTGACGCAGCACAGAAATTTGTAAGGTTGGGTAAGAGCGCCTTACGGGTTATTACGGAACTTGTTACAGGTCACTGTAAGGTAAATAAACATCGTTATAACATAAAGTGTGTTGACAACCCCCTGTGTCGTGCTTGTGAACAAGACGACTAGACGGTGTATCACATCTTGTGTGACTGTTCTGCCTTCAAAGACCTTAGATTAAGTGTGTTCGGGGAAGAATGGCCTACTACGGATGGCGTCAGAGACACACCTCTGAGCTGTATCCTAGCCTTTGGTAACTCCTTAGGCTGGTTGATATAACCGGAGTGAGTGTTGGGAGGATGCACAAGGGGCCCGTTGGGGCCTAAGTGCTGTGTGCGTTGCATACCCTCGCCTTCTCCTAGATTCCTTCTTTATCTTTGGCGTTTCATTTTTTCGCTATCTTTGTTTTCAAGTTCATTTTCCACCATCAATACTTCATCTGCTATTTCATTTTAGGTCATAATGCGATACCCAAGGTCACCTTAATCTATTTCCAACCATTGTAACATATCTTCCTCGGCTAATTCTACTCCAATATTGTTTTGCATCCTCCAATATCACCATTACTTCGTCTAAAAATGTTCTTCGATGTATTCGTTTAGCAGCAAAAATTATTCCCTGGTCCATAGGGTGAATCATTGATGTTGTGGTTTTGGGCAAAAGCATACAGATAAATTTGCCATCTTCTGAACGTAAAATGTTTTCAAATGGGTGGACAGGAAAGTTGCCTAAAAGGAATAAACATTTCACATCATCTACATCATATTTTAAGCTACTCCTCTTGAAATTTCCTGACTTCAAGTATAATTTCTGGGAAAAAAACTTTTGAAAATTGTATTTGCTGTAAACCATGCCTTTTGAGAATTACAATATGAAACGGGAAGACTATTCATTGACTTTTTAAAACTCTACTTTGGGAATAACCCGAGTTGGATTCTAACGCTGAGTAAATTTAAATATACTGATGTATTAAATAGATAATGTTAATAATGTGACAAATATTTATATCGTTATATCGAGGTTTTACATTTTAGGTATTGTTATAATGAATCCTTTTTTGCACATTAAATGTATAAAATATATATAAAATTCACATATAAATGTATACGTCGAACTGAGTGGTTGCTTTGAAACTGGTCCTGCTATAAAAATTTATTTCGCCTATATTAAAGTGAATTTATTGTTATATTTTGGTTACGCGTCACATTTAACTGGCGGGAAAGTTGGATTGTGTTATCAATTCAATTACGAGTAATTGATTAAGTGTAAAATTATACTTTTATTTTGTGCTTCAACTCCACCGCAGCTGTTTTTGGTGTTTTTTGTGGGTGCAAGTTCGTCAGCCGATTTTGGCTCTCGCTTTGTGCGTGCGATACGAATAAAAGTAGTAAAGGATGGCAAACACCGATCGTTTGAATGTTTTCAACAAAGAATTCCACAAAGCGATAGAGCAATTTAATTCCCGCCTCGATAAAGCGATTTCAAGTGAAATACCTCATGATGCCTGTCTCCCAATAGGAGACTCTACAATTGATTTCTGAAGAATTTCGGAAATTTCAAGTTGATGTTTTGCAAGGCATGGAACAATTAAAATTGCAAATAGAGAAAAACACTAATCATCTCGAAAACTTGGATAATTATAGTAGGCGCAATTGCCTCGTATTCCATAGAATTCCTGAAGCTAGGGATGAGGATGTTGAGAATAAGGTGATTGGCATTATTAATCAACTGCATATCCCAGGTTTGGTTGTTGACAGTTCTATTATCGATCGCTGCAATCGATTGAAGCTAAAGAAGAATGACGGAGGTGATGCTAAAAACTACAACCGTCCTGTTATCGTCAAGTTTGTAGTTTACAGATTCAGGGATAAGATTTGGAAGTTTAAAAAGAATTTAAAAGGGACTAAGGTCATTATTAATGAGTCATTGTTAAGGAGGAGATTGCAGTTGCTCAGAGAGGTCAAGGAAGAGTTTGGCAAAGAAAATGTTTGGACTTCGGATGCTCGCATCATGGTGAAATTGCCCAATGGAAAGATAGTGGTAGTTACGCAACCGAGAGACATGGAAGGACTGCGTTCACAGAAGATTAATTTGGGGGGTGAGAACGCGAGCTAATACTCATAACCAGAAAGGCGTCTAAGATTCGGGTGATCATATTATTGGACTGGTGTCAAACTAATTATTCGTTATTAGTTATAAACAAAAACTTTGATATATTTATAGTACCTGAAACATGGCCTAGAGAGAGCACTCCTGATAATGTGGTAGACATTCCCGGATACAGGTTGTTTCGCAAAGACAGACAATCGAGAGGGGAAGGAGTCGCAGCTTATGTTCAGGCTGATCTGCGGTGTGAGTTGGCTAGTTTAAATTGTCCATTTGATGTAAGTTTTGAGTATATTATAATTAAACTAAAACTTTGAGCCAAAACAAGTTTATTTGCGAATGTTTATAGACCACCTAAGACTAATATTAATCAACAAATAGAAGGTTTCGATAATTTTATATCGTATGTTACAACAATATCGGATGACTGTATTTTTATAGGGAACTTCAACGTTAATCTTTTGAATATTAATAACCCGCTTAGTGAATGTTTCTCATCATATAATTTTCATCAGGTTATTACAGAGCCAACGAGAATGTGTGTTAGTGGGGGCGCCTTGCTTGATCCCATGTCTCTCTCTGGTCTTGTAATGGTTTGGTGACAGGATCAGGATCTTTGCTTTTGACACATTCTGGCCTAATATATTTCCAACATGAGTTCAAGGTTGATGGGTTTAAGTCAGCTAACGCTAACACAACTTAATTAGTGCAGTCCATAATAGATCAAATTTTCCACACATCAATGACTGTTAAATCCTCATTATTGTCTAGTTTGTCTAGCACGTATTGGAACGAACTTTTTAAAAATAGCAATGATCCCTTAGTCTAGCGGTTGTACTAAGGATGTAGTGTTACGCGAAAGAAAGTTAATTTGCATATTTGGGTGCTCCAAGACCGGATGGCCAGGTGCATTGTTTAGAATTAAAATAACTTAAAATTCTAAATATTTTGCATTCTATTTACTCATTTTTTTATATTTATAGTGTACGCATTGAAACTTTAAAAGAATTTTGTGACTTGGCAGGTATAGAGTATAAAAAAATGTTGGGCTACAGTAAAACTAGATGGCTCGCTTTAATGCCTGCACTTGAAAGAGTACTTAAAATGTTTGAGCCACTAAAAAACTATTTTCTTAGTATTGAAAAATGCCCGAATATATTGAAGTTATTTTTTGATAATCCTAGCTCCGAATTCTGGTTATATTTTATGCACGCCCAGGCAGCTATTTTTCACCAAGCAATAAACCGTTTAAAAGATAACTTGTCTTTAAGAAAAAATTCAGTTTTTATTCCACACGTTGCACGAAATTTATTAGCAAAGCCTCATGAGTCTGGTGCTGTTGATCAAAATAACGTCAAGATTGTAGTAATTGAATTTGATAAAACCTGTAGTGAATATTTAGATCAATGGTGTAAATTCAATACTGAATTGAAAGTTTTTGAATGGGCGAATCTACAAAAAATACCTGACTGGGATAAAGTACAACAAGTGATGGATTTATTAATTCAAAGGGGATTTTTAAAGCCAGAACAAGACACAGCAGTGCTTAATGAGTTTTCACTGATTTTGAAATATGTGACACTCCAAACAGTCACAAAGTGGAATGATAAGAATGTTTCCAGTGAAAACCGTTGGGTGGAAATACTAACACATTTTCATGCACACCAACTGTGTTATTCCAATTTCACAATTATAATAGAATATATTTTATGTTTGCCGGGGAGTAACGCACCTGTAGAAAGAGTTTTTTCGTTGATGAATAAAATATGGACCAGCGAAAAAACGCAATTAGGAATAGCAACACTTAAAGCAATTTTAGTTACTAAAAACAATATTAATAAAACATGTCTACAACTACATACTTATTTAAAAAGTAAACCAGAAATTTTAAAGAAAATTTGCTCGTCCGACAAATACAAGAAATCCGAAAATAACTAATTATTTATTATACTTATTATGTTCATTATACTTATTGTGTTACTCTTTTGAAATATTATATTTTGTGTTTTTTTATATCTAACTTAAAAACAAGTTTTAACTTTGATTATATATAATATGGATTGAGCTAACTGAATATATCTACTAACAAAAATGTGGCTCAAGGTGAATAGACGCAGATGGAAAGCGATAATGTGAAAGTGTAACAAAGATAGACATAAAACGGTACTAAACAGACGGGCGCATGCGCACAAAAGTGTCAAACCTGACGTTTATCGTTTTGTTGTGTCACAGCCAGTCACACCGTTATGTTTAAAAATGTATTGTTTCGTGTGCAAAGTTCGCGATAATACAGTTTCACATCACCTGTAAGTATTATAAATAATAAGGAAATTTTATTTTATTTTCTTTTTTTTTCTTTTTTCATTTATTAATTTTGTTTTAAATTTACCGCCAAAATTAACGCACGCCCATTATATGTCAGTACGCTTCTATGTCTATCTCGGTTCGATCACCTTGCGCAAGCTATCTCTCTCGTTGGCTCAATGATAGTTTTAATAATTTTAAAATGCACCTGATTATTAAAATTGTCTATGGGAATATTATTTTGGTAAATAACTTAAGTCAATGTTTAAAATATAGTGTTAAATCAATAAGAATCTAACCGAAAACAAAAGTACCTAAAGTTGTCCCGTTTTGAGTCGAAATAAAAATGGTCACGTTAGTTAGACACCATTAGAAAGAGATTTTTTGCTCTTTCGATGAGATAGATATACTTCTATAGTTTTCCCTCTATCAAATAAGAAAGTTGTTTAGAGGAAGAGTATTTAAGCATTTCTGCGTATAGGGATGTATATTAAGGGTGATTAAAGCATGACTCCGATAAATATTGACCGACGAAAACCCGGATTAAGATAGTTGAAGGAGAGCTCTTTCTGACTGTGATAACAGTTTTTTAAAATTCGATTTTATAACAATTGCACAAGGCCTTGAAGTTTGGTAATTTTGAGCTATTTTAAGTACAGAGCGGTGTTCTTAATTTTTTATTGATCTTAATATCAACATTTAGTTTTGTAGTTCTGCATTTAGTTTTTCGCTATCTCTAATAATAAGGAAGATGTCAGCTAAGAAAGTATATGGGAAATTACGGGTAAAAGTTTGTTGCTATCGTTGCACGGGTTGAAGTACATCACTGCGATGCATGACGAGTTAAAGTCGAACTAACAAGAGTGCGGGAAGTTAGCCCACAATTTTTGATTTTTACATTTTTTATTGTTGTTCTAGATTGTTCTAGAGTTGTTCTACATTGTTCCAAATAAAAACTTCGCGAGAAAACCGAAAAAACGAGTTTTTTGACTAGCCCCCCATTTTTGGAAAAATCATATTTTCTTTGTTGTTCTGGGTTGTTCTAGTTGTTCTAGTTATTGTTCTAGAAAATCGAAATTATGGGATACAGCATTACGAAGTTATAACTAAAAATAGGTTTGGCCGCCGAAATGTCTAGTTGATTGCTGTGACCATAGTTTTTCTATTATCAATAGCATATTACAAATATATACATATTATAGCTAACGCAATCTGGAACAGCTATTATTTTCACTAGAATAACTCTCTAAAGGGCACTTTACTCTTTGAAAATTAAAGCTTTTAGAAGTTTCAGTCAGTAATTCTTGTGACAGCGGTTATATATTACACAATAAGAATTAAAAAACATAGAGCAATCTAAAATAACTCAAACTTTGCCGATTCAAATTGTTGTAGATGTGTTTTACGTTTAACACGGACATTAATTTTGCAAAATCACATATTTTTTGTTACTCTAAATTGTTCTTGTTGTTCTAGGTACTTAAAATGTTTATTTAATCACTGCGACTTTAGTTCCTTTAAAGTTTCATATTAAAAATTAGTACTTATAACAATTAAAACAATTCAGAATAGCTGTTAGTTTTTAAGGTAAAGTATAACTAAATAAACTAAATTATGTAAATACACAGGAAAAAATCGTGTCGTGTAAAAATTTTAGAGTAGTTGGTAAAAAGAATTAGAGTAAAAATTGTAATATCACATGGTAAAAATAACTCTAATGTACACTATATTTAATATTAATATAGAGTTTATATATTATTCACTTAATAGAGTAGTTTTTACAGTTCTCTAAAGGAGAGTTCTTTTTTACTTATGTTAGTGAAGTTATGTAATATAAAAAACATTAAATTTTACACTAGACGTGTACTTTTCCTTCGGGTACTTCGTAGGCACCGCACTATTTTGCTCGGGATTACTCGTTGGTACCACGTGATCAACATGTGGTGTGATACAGCTAAAATTTAACGGTCATCTACTAAACGAGTAGGAACTCGATAGCGTCTCGAGACCTGATTTACGCGATATAGAAAGAAAGAACGATTATTTTTATTTTAATTATGTTTGCCAAAATAAAACATTCATGATGTGAAATTAGTGGAACTTCCGGAAGATTTTACATACAAGTTCCTTGTGAAGATTGGTAAGTATGTGCAACTTGGTGCAACTATACATATAGGAAACTTATAGAAGACTCATTAGATGCAGTTTTGATGGTGACTCGGTGGAAACTTTAAAATGAATTAAGTATTATATATGTTATATATGTATATAAACAGAATTTAATTTTTTTAAATTTAAGTTATAACAATATATTACAAGTAAAAATAAAAACAAATATTTTATAATTTTGATTTTTATTACAAACGTAAAACTTCCCTAAAAATACTCCACTTCCTATTAAAAATTAACACTAATAAGTGGAAGATACACACTATTTAGTGATATTTTGTCAATTAATAGAGTAAAATTAGAGCGAATTTTTAATAATTTACACTGATTAGATTAGAAATGTATCTAATTAGAGTCACGACAACATCTAGTTAGATTACATATAATACACTGTTATAGAGTAACGATTTTACACTATTTAATAAACACCATCTTCTCACTATTTAGTGTAAATTTTTAATCTATTCACCTACACTATATAGTGCAAAAAATAACTCTAAATAAATTGGACCGATCTGAACCATGTTTTAGAGTTGATTTTTACTTTATATTTTTTCCTGTGTAAACTAATATCATGAAATAATACGGTTACATCACTTTGCTCATTTATAAACATATATGCACATTTGTGCATTTATTTCAGTAGCTTCTTCAACTTGTACGGATTTTTTTCGTAAGTCATTAAATAATATCCAATTGGCATTGTTGGGTACAAATGCAGGGTAGTGTCCTACATCATTCAAAGATTGAGTACCTTCGTAACTGATGATACCTGCGGGGATATAGAATTTGTTGTGGAGTTACAAATTGTATGCGTAATCACGCAATTTTTGTTTTATTGTTCTCTCCATTCGTTGTTTCTATAAACAACATTTCTCCATATTGAAGGCTAATGCTTGCGTCAAAACTACATTTTCTGCAATTGTTGCTTAGAGTTTGCATCTAGTTTTCTATTACTTGCTTTAGCTGTGCATAGCCAAATATTGTTACGATGTCAATGTCGATTGGTAAAATTATGTTTTTATGGAAAGTAACGTTTAAACAATTATTGCAGTTTTTAGTCCTACCTAAATTACTAAATTCTTCTACCTAAATTCTTCTTTAAATAGTTGTGTGCAAAGAAATGCAATATTTGAAATAGCATTCACTATTATCACGCCAGCAATATTCTGGCTTCCTAAATAATTTATTCCTGTTAATAGTTCAGCTCTTTTTTTATACAGGGTGATTTATAACATACGGAGCAGACTAAAAGAGTAGGTACCGGATGTAAAACTGAAGAGATTTTCTTAATAATGTTTTGTTAAAAACTGAATAGTTACATAGATATAGCATGTTAATTTTTTAAATAATTTAACGTCCATTTTTGAGAACCGCTGATATTCAGTAAAGAATAATTAAAATACTTGTCCGTTGCTAAGTAATCAAATCAACTGGATTGGCAGCAATAAAAACATGGTATCAGCGGTTCTCAATAAACAAACACCACCGTTTGAGCGTTTTAACAAATTTTTAAATAGCCGTAACTGCTATGTTATAAAGATTTTATTATTTTTATTAATTATGCATTGTTTAAGTAACCCCGAAATATTCGCAGTTTGAATTTAAACGTAGTGTAATACCGTATATGGTAAGAAATGCTCGGCCATTACTTCAACTTTAACGTTCTATATCTTTGTGATTATTAAGTTGTGGTCAAAATTTTATTAGAAAAATATCTTCAATTTGGCTCCTAGTACCTATCCTTTTAGTCTGCTCCGTATGTTATAAATCACCCTGTATATTGCTTTACTAGAACCGGTTTTTAAAAATAATTTTAGAAAACAAAAGCAATCTGTGCAAACATTCTCAACATGATTTCTAAATGAATTGTGTATTGTGTGTACGGGCAAATGCTAAAATATGAAATATACTGTCGAATCCGCAAGTATTTTTTTTATTTTTTATTGAAATAGTTATTAATGAAACTTACTTATGAACTTATGAAAGAATTACTAACTGAAACTTCCCAAAATTTTAATTTTCAAAGAGTAAAGTGTTCTTTATATAGTTGTTCTAGTGAAAATATTAGCTGTTCCAGATTGCTTAGGTATAAAAAGTATATATTTGTGATATGGAACTGAAAATAGAAAAACTATGGTCACAGCAATCAACTAGACATTTTGGCAGCCCAACCTATTTTTAGTTATAACTTCGTAATGCTGTATCCCATAATTTTGATTTTCTAGAACAGTAACTAGAACAACAAAGAAAATCTGATTTTTCCAAAAATGGGGGGAATCTGAATTTACAACTCCAGAACAAAGTCTATATCCTCGCAAGTATCATCAGCTACGAAGTTACTCACTCTTTGAGTGATGTAGGATACTACACGGCATTTGTGCCCAACAATGCTAATTGGTTATTATTTATAATTTAAGAAAAAAATCCATACCAGTTGAAGAAGCAACAGAAATAAATGCACAAATGTACACATATGTATGTAAATGAGTTCCGTGATATTAGTCTATTTAGATGATTTAATTTATTTAGTTATACTTTACATTAGAATAAGTTTTTGTACAGTTTTTGTGAAAGAATAGTTATTGTTTTGTTAGTTTGTTAGTTTAGTTTATTTATTAATTTATTACTTAGTTTTACAAAATAAAATACACTTTAAATCGCAACTTATGTTTTATTATTATAAGTTTAAAGAGAAAGGTGATTTTTAGAAAATCAGATGGTCAGATTATTCCATATTTTTTAATTTTTTAAAACTATTATTGTATTAAAGGTTGGGTTCACTGATTTAACAAAATCTGTCCGATATCACAACAACTCAAATTTAACGTTTTTCTAGTGAAAATAACAGCTGTTCTGAACTGTTGTAAGTACTAATTTAATATGAAACTTTAAAAGAACTAAAACCGCAGTGATTAAATAAACATTTTAAGTACCTAGAACAACAAGAACAATTTAGAGCAACAAAAAATGTGATTTTGCAAAAATAAAGTCCGTGTTAAACGTAAAACACATCTAGAACAATTTGAATCGGCAAAGTTTGAGTTATTTTAGATTGTTCTATGTTTTTTAATTCTTATTGTGTAATATAAGCTGACACAAGAATTACTGACTGAAACTTCCAAAAACTTTAATTTTCAAAGAGTAAAGTGCCCTTTAGAGAGTTGTTCTAGTGAAAATAATAGCTGTTCCAGATTGCGTTAGCTATAATAGGTATATATTTGTAATATGGAATTGATAATAGAAAAACTATGGTCACAACAATCAAGTAGACATTTCGGCGGCCAAACCTATTTTTAGTTATAACTTCGTAATGTTGTATCCCATAATTTTGATATTCTAGAACAATAACTAGAACAACCCAGAACAACAAAGAAAATTAGATTTTCCCAAAAATGGGGGGTTAGTCAAAAAACCCGTTTTTTCGGTTTTCTCGAGGAGTTTTTATTTTTTGATTTGCCGCTTAGGAACAATGTAGAACAACTCTAGAACAATCTAGAACAACAATAAAAAATTTAAAAATCAAAAAATAAGTTGGTTTCCAGAGAAATATAAAGCAATTTGCAATGATTTTACTCTTGAGTTAGCGAAAAATATGTTTTCATTTCTAAAATTATTACTTAATTTTAGTTACCTTTAAAAATGTTTTTACATTTTTGTTACTATGAAAATATTCAAATCAATAGTATCAAACTAACAAAATAATTACAGTTAACTAAGTAGTGGAAAGCTTTGAGAACTATAGAACTGATATCATTGTTTCAAAGGAACATCAAAGCACTTTTTTAAAAGGAACCTGCAACAGTAACGACGATCGTAATTGCGAACTGAGAAAAAAGTTTTTTTTGATAGCCTTTATTGAAAGTCCCTTTATAAGTTTCGATTTCTGCAATAAATAACATCCAACAAAAATTTAATACCAATTATTAAATAAACTTTTTTTAATACATAAATTTAGTATATCAACCATAAAATTCTCTTGGTACAATTAAAATGGTATTTCTGCATATTTTCTCTTATAAATTTTAATATTTGAATCGATAGCAATTAAATTAAACAATTGTATTGGACCGTTAAAGTGTTAATTGATACGGTATTTGCGTAATTAATTAATAGGGTGAGATTAATAAATGTAGGACGTCGGGGAGAGAATGTGCCATCGGGTAGGTATGCGGTTGTCGCTTGCGCCGTCGCGACGTCTGCCGGCGTCGAGCTATGTCCTTGTTGAAACCGGAACGGTATGGATCGATCTGGGACCATCCCTTCGCCCCTTTTCCAAAAACCGCAACCCCGACGAGACGAACAGTTCAAGGGAACATCCCTTTAAAATCTCAATAACGGAAGTAATGAAACAATAACGATAATAAGTTTAGTCATTTCAAATCAAACAATTTTACAACAAAAATCTATACATAAAATTAAATAATAAGTAATAAAATCATTACTATTATTATATCATAATTAAGCGAGAAAAAAATTCTTGTTAAAAATCTTCAATTTTAGGTTATTATAGTGTTTTATTTTTGGATTAGAGTAAATAAATCGAATTTAGTTCATATCTAAAGGTATTAAAGAGTCTATTGGAGCGTGCCGGCGATGTTCAACGAGGTCTTCGTGGGAAGAATCGATACGGAGTCGGGACGGCCCAGAAAGGAAAACGACGCGACGTCGGTTTCGAAATGGGTCAGCTCATATATTTTCACGGGTCGGACGCGTTATTTACGGCGTTCTGACAGCTGACAATGCCCTGCGAACCGGCGACCATTAAATGGTCGTTAACGCCTGGCTGCCCTCTCGATGGACTGACTTGCCGTTTTCTGTACGACCAGCCGATGTCGTCTGAAGGTTTTATTTTTCAGAAAGCACGATACTACGTTGTTGTTCTCTTCCTGGAAATTCTATAAGTCAACGAAAAATATGAGAAAAGTATTAGGTTTACAAGAAAACGCTTCTAACCCATTTGCTATTTGTGTTACATCGTGAACAACAAGAAGAGATAAATAACACTACTTAAAGGGAAGTATCAGAACTGTCCCTGACCGATTTTGTTGAAATTTAGTACAGCGATAGTATGACCAAAAATAAGGTTTACGTATTTTTTTATACGTGCTAATAAAGCCCCTGGG
>NW_019280574.1:124070-163372 GCF_000648695.1 Onthophagus taurus | reverse complement strand
GAATGATTCGCCTGATTGTGGGTGCTCATTTATCAGAAGTTTTCTTCACTGATGAGATTTTTCCACTCGTGCCAGAACCAACGTCAACAACTCA
Source organism: Onthophagus taurus (assembly GCF_000648695.1). Lineage (NCBI taxonomy): Eukaryota > Metazoa > Arthropoda > Insecta > Coleoptera > Scarabaeidae > Onthophagus > Onthophagus taurus. The sequence continues at coordinate 163,278 of NW_019280574.1, read as the reverse complement.
AAAAGAGTTAGCAGAAGACCGCTGCTGCAAAAATCAACAATTGCAGCCATTTTCCTGCTTCTGTGATGGTTTTGTCCAGCATCTGCGCCACTGAGAAAAAGCCGTTGGTTTTCATTAATCGGAACACCAAGATAAACGCCATCAGGCATCAACAGCGACTTTTACGAAGAGCTGTTGATGCCTGATGGCGCTTTTGAGACAAAGATGATTGGCCACCTAATTTCTTAAATAGAGTTCTTTTTGATGTTGTTAAAGATTGGATATTTAAAACAAAACTTTAAATTACCTAATTAGTATATTTTTAAAATTTAAAATAAATTACAACAATTAATAACGATAACATTGTGCTTATATCTAGTCAATAAATATTATTGCAAAAATCTTAACATTAAAATTCATCAATTGTTCGATTCATCTCTGTGCTTTTATATCATGTTTTGTATTAATTTTCTTAAAATATTTTGTGTTTTTATCATTTTTGAATCAAAACAACAACGAATTATTTATCAGAATAATAATCTTAGGCCTTTGTAACCAACGGATCTAAATATGACTCAACTTCCCCGAAAATATCATCAACGGCTCTTTCCGCATTGATTTTCTTCAATTTATCTAAATAATGATTCACTATGGCGTCGGTGTGCGTAACAAACGTGTTTAGTCTCTTTTTTATCGTCTCTTCGTTGTCGTCAACTCGCCCTGAAGTCTTTCCTCTGCTTAAAAGTCGTTCCACCAAAGTATCGGTGGATGCGTCAAAAAATAAAATGACATCCACTGGTCCTATAGTTTTTTCAAATAAAACACCTTGTTCTTTTTCTCTTGGATACCCATCAATGAGGAAACCTTTTGCGTTTGAAAGATTTTTATAAATGGCTTCTTTTAGGAGCTCTAAAACAACTTCTAGAGGTACTAAAGCGCCACTTTCCATTATTGCTGTTAATTCTTTTCCTCTTGGTGAACCACTTTTAACCTAGAACAAAATAAATTTTTAAGAATCTAATTACGCTATGATCTACACTCCCACCATCAGTATATGTATGTAATACTTGTTGGCAGATAATAAATATTTTTTTGGACTACTTACTTCATCTCTAAGAAGGTCACCTGATGATAAATGTACAAATCCATATTTTTGCACAATTCTTTCGCATTGGGTTCCTTTTCCAGAACCGGGTCCACCCAAAACCCATATTATGGGGACGTCGATTTTTGGTTGACTCTGTAAACATAATAGAATAAAATTTGTTAAAAGGATTAACATTCGATAAAGATAGAAATGATTTTTTGATTACATAAATGAGCTATTTTCGTTACAAAAGTTTTTGGGAGCCAATAAATTAAGTTTTTTATTAACTTGCTTTTTCCAAAAATTTAAATTAATAAAAATAATCATTTTTAAAATATTTTGGTTAAATTTTTAGATAAATCTCTATTAATTACTGTTATATTTAAGTATTATGATCTTGTTGTGAAGAAAAAAAAATCTATTTTTATAAATCCAAAAATAAAAGTAAATATTCGCTGTTTTATGAAAAAAAATGACAAAATTAACTCACCATTACGAAATTAAACGTGTACACACAGTAAAAATTTCAATGGCAATGGGTTAGTATGCCAATTCGTTTTAATTTGGTACAGATATAGAACCGAGTGGGTCTCTACTGAAAATTTTCGATCTAATGCCGCGAAATATAAAAGAGGGATCACAAAATACCACGTGATGGTGATTCTATTCCGAAATAACGTACAGAATCTGGCGAATCTAAACGTTTTAAAACTTGGAATAATACACGAAAAAACTCATTGCATTTATTACGTGTTGGTTTATGCAACAACTCACTCGTTTTCAAACAACAGGGCCGGACCATAGCTTGCATTTAAACAAATTTACTTACAATTGATGTATTTTAGTTTTAAATTATTGAAAATTCTTACTTCGACTTTTCTGGGTAAACATAAGAAATAGTTTTTGAACATTTTGATTAATGGATCATTCCTTTATGTTAGGACAGTTGTTTACTTATGTAAATAAGAAAAGCGAATGATTTATTGCACCGAATAAAAAATTACAAAAACACATTAACTTCCTTAACCCATTAAGGTAAAAAATTAAAAAATGGGTCATCAACAGACGCTATTTGTTATTAAATAGTTAAAATAAATATTTAAATATCTGTTTCGTTAATTCTGAGATTACTAATTGAGAAAGGAACTCCATCTATCATTGTAAAACTAATCTAAATTCTAACACCGGTAACAAAAATTAAAACAGGCGAGCTCATAAACGTTCATATTTTGACTTTAGGTGGAATTTGATGATTTGAGATGGAAGCAAGTGCAACACTATCAAATAAACAGCTACCCACATAATTATGGGTCAGAAACTTGGACGATGTTAGACAAGCCCAAATCGAAAACAGCAGCAGAGATGAAGTACCTACGCAAGATGTTGAGGAAAACCAGAAGAACTAAGTTTAAACCCCCTGGCATAGGAAATAGAGGGAAAACAACTAGGTTGGTGTGGTCATCTGCTTCGAATGAAAGAAGATAGAGCACCTAAGAAAATATTCAACATGAGGCCAAAAGGAAAGAGAAAGCGTGGTAGACCAAGAATCCAATAGGAGGGAAAGATTAAGAAGAGGGAAGAAACTCACCGAAGTACGGACTATGGCCAGAGATGAGAAGATGGATCCAAAACCCAACACCGTACGGTATAAATGGGGACAAGAGAAAGAAGAAGAAGGTGGAATTTGACAAGGGGACAGCTTAAGCCCATTCTTGTTTATTCTGATAATGGACAAAATTATACACGTTGTTGAACTTGGGCTATGCAGTGAGCAAGGATAAAGTTCTATGATGTACTACACAGACAATGTTATAGCTCTTTGAATTCTATCGAGTAAGAGTAACAGCTGAACTGAATCAATAAGTCATGACAACCGCCAAAGAACTGATTAGATGCAAACTTGTGCTATGCCCATCGATCAAGTCAATTAGCTCAAATATTTTGGACTGGATATTTTGATTAGTCATGATCCAGCAAATACTTAAGAATCCATATCTTTATCAGGATGCTGAAGAGAAATCGTTTGGTCAAATCAGTATATGCGAATAGGCAGCACGATGAAAACCTATAAAACTTGCATAAGTTATATCATTACATACAGACTAGAGGAATGCGTAAATATGATCAAAACTAAGAGTGAAAGAGCCAAAATGAAAACGTTGCGAAGAATCCTGGCTAAGACTAGAGGATAAGAAATATACACCTCAGGAAACGATATGTAGAGAAACGAAGAAGATAAATGAAAGAACACCAGGTAGATCACCCAAATGAAGGGCAGTTGGTCACATCACAAGACAAATTTCGACTACGAATTCAACATTCAAAAAACCAATAGGTTTAAAACAAGTGTAATATCATGAAACAAGGTACAGCACATAACCATTTGTTACATGTTCTACAATAATACCAGATTTTATTCCTCTTCCTTATTCTCTGATTATCTTTATTGCAGTACACTGCGCAACGTCTTGTGACCAAAATTTGTTGGTCTTTCGTGCATCGTTTGACAAAATTTATTCTAAATGAGATTGCCTTCCACCATATAGATCACAAAGTATAAATGAATTGTAAACAGATGTCTTAACTCAGGATAGTTATGAAATTGCTGATCTAAACTATCAAATTTTCCCATTGTGTCGTTATAATTTGCGACTATTTTAAGTTTTGCAATTAAATTTCCTGTTTTTTTATCACGCCTTGTCATAACCATAAAATTCCTTCTTTCAAAATCAATACTTTCTCTTTTTTTAAATTCCTTCAAAATCTTTTCAGATTTTCTACATCGTTTAATACATACCTATTTATGTAAAGTAAGGAAATTAGCTTCTGGAGTTGTATAGAAGTTATCTGTTGTCAAGCAGCAACCTTTATCTTTGTCATCCTATTATTGTTCCTTTACCAGTATAAATTATTGATGAATACAAATATCTTGTTTTGATTTGCACAAACAATAAAAATTGGAGCCTAAACGAATTTGTTTCATAGGATTATATTGTTTGACCTTTGCATAAAATGAATCTTTCGTCAACAATGATATATTTGTAAGGACCAAGTACAGATTTTTGGCCATGCTTTTTTGGCAAGCATGACCAATGAGCAAATTAAACCCAACTTAATTTACTAAATGTGATAACAACTGAGGCAACTAATTAGCGTTCATTAGGGGTTGTCATTTAAAGTACACTGAAGTTACACAGACAAGCTTTGCTTTTTCATAACATTAACAGCAACTACACTCATTCAAATGGTTTGTGTCTTTTGAGTCTCCTTTCTAGTTCTGTATTATCAAGTAGCTGGATGTTCTCGATGTTAACATGATGATATAGCCTTTCCTCATGACTCTTAATAAATTTTCTGATAGTTTGGTCTACTCAGCTGGATGCCATGTGTCTATACGGATTTTAATATTTTTTATACAGCAATAGCTTATTATACAAAGAGATTATGAAATATCTCCGTATTAGCCATTTCTGCATCTTATTTCGAACCCCTGCCTTTTCTTTTAACGTGTGCTTTCCAGTGGAGTTTTGTATCAGGCGTTATATTTGTTTATAAGATTGTTTTGTTTCGTCTAATTTTCCATTTTTTAATCCAACTGTTTATTCTATTGTCTCCTGCTTATTGCTTAACAGTTTCTTCTTCATTATGTCATCAGCAAAAGTGGCAATGGTTATGTTTTCTATTTAGGGTATATCGCATGTATATAAAAAGTAGGACCGGCCCTTATCACCATTTTCTAAGATACACCAGCTTTAATGGATTTTAGTTCCAAGTAAGCTACGACATGCTTTATTATGTAGGATTTCAGACAACTGTTTCAGTAGGTATTTTCTTAGTTTCTAATTAATTATCAAACTATACTTTATGAAAAGATTGTGCTACATCTAAAAATATTGTAGAACACAACATATTTTCTTCTAATATTCTTTCTATTATTATTAGAGACTTGTGGATTGAAGATGAATTGCAGCTGCGAAATTAATCTCTTGGCGCCAATGGATTTATTCTTTTTAAAATAATTTCCGTAGCCTATTACTGGCAGTAATGATATTGGTCTGTAAGATGCTACTTCATGATAATGTTTTCCTGGTTTCGTTATCATTATGATTTCAGCCATCTTCCAGAATATGGAAACATATCTGAATGTGATCCTAGGGAGCTTTTTCAATACTTCCCCAATTATTAAGACAAAAGCTTGCGGATTCTTGGAGTTAACACTTTCTTTTATCTTAGTGTACACTTCTTTAGATGACGTCTGTGATTGTTTCTTGTTCCTGAAATAGTTCATTCCATTCTGGTTCTTCTCCCTGATCGTCATTTGGTTTAAAGGTTTGTTCTAGATGATTTGTAAAAACTTTTGCTTTTTGAATATTATTATCTATTCCCTTCAATGTTTCTAACTGGATGGATCTATATTATAGGGATTTTAAGTCTTACAGCTTTCCAAAAAGAGCAATCAGTACCATTATCATTGATTATATGTCTAAGTTAAACAGAGATTCAGTTTTGTCTGCCGAACCTCACTTTTTAAATGCATAGCGTCATTTAATATAATCTTATCTTCAGGATTTCTTGACTATTGCTATTTCGTTCAAAGTTTTCCTTTTTCTATGATTGTATTCTGCTTACTCTAGTGTTTAGTCCAGGAGGTATATATAAAGATGAACTTTTTTTTTGTTTGTTATCAAAAATGGGCTAAATATTCACATCACTTTTAAAAATAGGTGTCCATTAATTTGATGAAGTTTCTGACTGCTGTTTGGCATATGTATTAGTTTCATTTTTAATTATGTTCAATAAGCCTTTGTCAAAAAAAGTTTTGTATATACCAAAACATGCTACTCATCTTTTTATAAATGAAATGTATCACCAGGTGTTTACATGAATGGAAACTTTTGTAGAGCTGTATTGGACATCATAGTCTGACAAACTCTCCGAACTTGGAACTTTCTACATATACATAAATACGAATTACTTGGTTTACAAATATGCGCAATAATAATCTAGTTATATTTTAGATTTGTGAATTATGAACCATCAACAGTTATTTTTTGGCCATAACAGGCGTGAGCCTACAACCAAGACGAGAAAGAGTGAAACTTCGCTATTTTTGGTAGTCCGAGGCAGACTCTGACTTGTGCGGTAATTAAAAGAATAGTAATACAGTACATATTCAGTAGAAATTTTTTTTGTATAAGCCAATCCGGGCCTGTTCTATCCATAAAGAGGTCATATCCATTTCAAACAACGTTTAGTATTACGGAAGTTTCTTGTTTTATACTCCGGTTCAAATTGGAAATTATAACTAACAAGAGTATTAAAAGAATAAGAATTAATTCCTCAAATTATCTTCGAACATTCCAAATAACGATGTGAATTTTACATCTGCGTAACGTTTTATTACTTATTACAGTAATTATGGGAACAAAACTTTTAATACAAGTTATAAATTTTGGAAGTTCACCTCAACAGAAATAGTAATTGAAGATTTATAGATGACCTTATTAACACACCCAGGTGTGACCACCACTTTTTACCGGCATTTACACGTGTCTGACACGCAACAAGAATACTAAACCAAGTTATATCGATTATAGCTTTATGATATTAATTGTACGAAACGGTTTAGAGTCGTATGAGTTGTCGAAGAAACTATAATTTACCACCACGACTATGATTAATCGACTTTATGATGAATAATTTCATAACCAACATGAAAAGCTATTAACTTTATTTCCAACTTTAATTTTGAACATACCTTTAAATTAGCTAATAAATTAGGTAAATAAGCTGGATAAATAAGCTTATTTCTATTAGTCCAATCAGATTTTGGTAACAATTCATAAACCCGAGCTGATATTTCAACTGTACCGGTTACAAAATTTAGCACTTTCACACTACTTTTCAACTTTGCTGTTTTTTGGAATAATTTCCCCACAGCTTTAATCATCGTTTGTTATAATAGAAAATTGATTGATCACAGTTGATTTACAACTACGGCCTGCAAGACAGTTTCAGAGATTTTACATATTTGCGGGGGGTTAAAAGGTCATTAAAATAGTACTATCTAGAATCCCGGATAATAACGTCAATAAAAACATTTAACACGAGCATGAAAAGTGCAAGCTTAATGCGATAATGAGACGTACAAAAACGTGATTGATAAGAACAGAATCGTAAATAAAGTCGTGTTTAAAGACCATTTCAAAAATCTTTTGCGTCTTTCGTTTCTTTTAATTGACGCGAAATCGAAAAATCTGGTATTGAACTTTGGATTTTGCACAAAAATTTTTTGTTTGATCGAGGGTCAAAAGGTTTTTTTTCTTTACGACGCATAAAAACATCTAAAAGAAAAATAAATAAATTATTAATGAAGCAAAACAAACATTACTCATTTCCATCTATGTTTTTTTCCAAAATTAACGAATTCGATGTAATTTTTATATCAGGTTTAAATTATTGAGTTTTACTCTATATATTATAGAAATAAACAAATTTGTTTTGGCTACGGGTTGTTTTAGGAATTTTAGATATTTGGAACTTTCAAAATAACAATGTTTATGTATGAAAAATGTTTTTGACTTACTGAGACAGAAATGATTGAAGTTTGATTAGAAATATCTTTCATGTTTGTGTAGACTATAATTTTCTCTTCGTCAGTTTGATTTTCATCCCCTTTCCTTCTCAGATTCATCGTATAAAATACGAAATATCTAAAAATATTTAAAAAAAAACTTTATGAATTTGACAGTTGCACAATGTAAACAATGTCAAACTTGTTGTGAAGTTAGCTACAATTTAGTCTTGCCAACTAATAAAATATAATAAGATTTGATTTTATTTCTTTTTTATTCTACCGGTTTCATGAACTCAAGTCATCTTCAGGAGTTTATAGAACTATATACATAGATTTGCTAACATTAAGGTCATAAATATTAAAGTTTAAAACATCCTTACTTCTAGAGAATCTTACTGAAATGTTTTTGTACAACGATAAGAATACTAACAGTGATACAGGAGTTTATGTTATGAAATTGCAGAAAGATGAGAATAGACAAAAATCCTTTCTAGAGAAATTTCTGCAAACATACGAGAATTCTAATACTGATAAAGAAGCTGTTTCCAGAATGTCAGAGATAATAAAGAATTGTCACTAACAAAGAATGTCTTGTTATTACAAAAGCAAGACAAGGAAACGTTAAAATACGTTACTGTTTTGGTTCCAACCACGATCCGACTATGCACGAGTCACAATTCACCGTTTTTTTAAATATTAGATGACATATCTGGCTTTTCTTTCGAGAATGATGTAGCAACACATAATAGGATACACGTTGACTTATAATCTACACAGAGAGATAATTTTGTGGCGAGTCTTAAACATGTCTGTGCTAATGTGGGTAATTATTGGTTAAAAGTGGAAATGATATAACTACTTTTCTTAAGGGATACATTTTTGCAAATTCATCGCTGTCAAACGAGTTGATTTATGGACTGTTTAGTTTATTATAGTCCGTTTCCATATATATACATGACTTTGCCGCATCAGTTTAATGTAGCTAGAAATTTCTATTGTTGTTTATATTCTCTATTCTTATATAAAATTAGCACCACTCAACCTTACAAACAAGATACTGTAAAAAGTCATGAACATCATGATTGTATGTATGTAGTTTCAAGTGAGGTTGGTTAAACCAGAGGTGGTATAACCAAAGCACTTAGGCTCCAGCGGTCCCATTGTCAACAAACAAACAACCTCACGGTTTACTTAGGCCATGTGTATGTCTATTTGAGAGGAGTGAAAGATGTTCGAAAATGGAATTCGATAGGCTGATACCGCTTCTTGCCGCCCCTCAAGCCGAGCTGGTAACTTCAACGCCCAGAAACATCATGATTAATAGAAGAATAGTACAACAAGGACACAGAGATTTGTGTTAAGTGGTTAGAATATTGACATTGATAAAGATTGTAGGCAGAAACATTTGTAAAACCAGAAGAATAGTTGGTATTAACAAAGAACTTGTAGAAAAATGGAACTTTGACGATAAAATTGCTGCATAAAGATTAGAACCCACACTAACAGCGAGATTTGTAGCTGACAAAAAGCGGTGGTAAGGAAATCTTTGCGGAGAAATAAGAATATCGATTGTGATATTTTTACAAAATGTCACTGATACTAACACAATGATTCCGCAGAATGAGAAGAACACCAACGCTACTAGAGAAGTTTTTGCAAAAAGGGCAGAGTTTGACACTGTAAATAACACTGATAAAAGTATTGGCAGAAAGAATTTATCGCTTACACCGAAATTGTTGTAATAATGGGGGCATGTTCGCAGAACGAGAGGAACTGTTGGCATTAACTAAAATAGGAATATTGGCAATTAAGTTTCTGCAAGCACTACAAAATTATTTCCATTACCACAGAGTAGTGTAAGCAAAGTTTTTACATAAAAATGATAACATCCACACTGGCAGAGAAGTTTGTGCAAAACAGACCAGTTTACTGATGCTGAGAGAAAGATTGGCAGAAGTGTGTGTCGAAAGAGTATAATAAGTGAATAAGCTGAGAGATATTTTTGCAAAATGACATAAACACTAATAGATATATAATAGATAATATCGTTCACTTGATGTCAAATGAACGATATCCACCAACATCGCCGAAATCGCTTGAAGGTAACGCGGATACTATTGGTAGTGGCCCTACCTCGGTGATGTTAAATGATATCGTTCCTTTGATGTCTTGGGAATTCAACCAAAAGTGCACTTGTATGAAAAATCGTTTATATTTACTTCACCGAAGTCACTTGTGGGCGAGACGCTGGATATGTAATTATACATAACGGAATAACAAAAAGGAATTTAGGTTGATTCCTATGAAATATTGATTTTTTTGAAGTATTTGTCTATTAAAAAATAATAATACATCTTCCATCTAAAGTATTAGTAAGTATACATTTATCTGATATCTCTGACAATATGTGAATATGTTGCCAAAGAAAATGTATCTATTTAATAGAATCTATTAGTAGAATCTATTTTTTAACATTTTCATAAGAATCGAAGAGTTACTTTTAATCAGTGTTGTTAAATACCTGAGTATTTATTTTCAAGGGAAAATTCCCTGGATATATACCCGGGGTTTTTTACCCAAGATGGGTATTTAGAGGTATTTATAAAATTTGATTTAAATTGAGTTCATGGCAGTTTTGCAAATACTTCAAGAATGCAGAGTCCATTATCGATACACCAAACTTTTTTTATAACATTTACAAGAATGCTACAATGACGGTAAAATTGCATGAAAGTACTGACCGAATACCTATTGGGCGTGGGGTAAGACAAGGCGATATAATGTTGAACCCAAATTGTGCATCACAGTCCTGGAGAGTGTATTTAAACAACTGGATTGGACCCAAAAAGGTATAAACATTGATGGCAATACCTAAGTAATTTGCGCTACGCGGACGATATAGTCCTTATTTCGGATAGCCTTGGAGAGGTGAAACTGATGCTGAACGTATACAGGAGGTGTGTGCAAAAGTCGGGCTAAATATCAACAAAATTTAGGACAAATCTTGTTTTAAGCTCTAACATCAATATTGGTGATAATGAATACTTCTATCTTGAATACTTTCGATGGTATGTTATAAATCCCAGATGCCTGTCCATGTTTTGACGCAGTGATTGCGTTTTGAACTTCACTGATTGATATAGGTTCCATGACACTATCCTTTCTTTGGTGTGACGGATTGCTGTCTATTTCCAAATCAGTTTCTATGGTTAATAGGTTTTGGAAATAATTTTTCCAAATGTTATTCATTTTACTATCACATATTATTTTTCCTGTTCCATCTCAGCATAGAGCTGTGTGCGATTTGTGCCTTTGTCTTAACTGTCTAACAAATTTATACACATTCCTGGTGTTATTAGCTTTAAAGTGTACATATATTTCGAGAAAGTTTATATTTTCACTACCGACCATTCTCGTTTACGTAATACTCTTCGAAAATATTTAACGATTTCTTTAATGTTTGAAAAACAACTTTGAATGTCCTGAATTGAGTATAAGTCTAATATTAATGACTAAATTCAGTTTTTGCGCTTCATTAATTCTTGTTGTTTGATTCTTTTCTAGTCATATTGCACTTTCATCAATTCTCCGAATCCACAAAATTCTCTTATAATTTTGTTCCTAACTCTATCTCTTCTTGTCTTTTCCACTATTGTCCTTAAAGAACTCATCTCAGTTGGTTCGCATCGCAGCCATATATCTTGGCCATGAGGTTCGTGTATCGAAAGATAATAACCAAACAAGCGAACTAAACAGAAGGATGATACTCGCATGGGCATACCAGGAAACTTAGAGACATCTTCATGAGCGATATTCGTGTATATTTGAAAAGAAAGGCTTTCAATCAATGCGTGCTTCCTCCTTTGGTTATGACATACGGTTCCGAAGCTTTAACATTAACAGTGTCCATTACCAGGAGGCTCAAAGTAACGCAAAGAAAGATGAAGAGGTCGATGCTGGGTGTAAACCTGAGGGACCACATACGAAATGAAGACCTACGAAGAAGAACTGGCGTAAATGATGTGGTCAATATTGTGACAAGGCTCAAGTGGAACTGGGCGGATCATCGTCGCAAGAATGAAGAATGAGCAGTGGTTACCTGATTATAATACGTCTTCGATCTTTGACAATTTCTCGTCTTCAACGCCCATTTCATCATGTTTCTCTACAGTTTTGTCCGAATCGGTTATATTTTTACTTGTATCACTTTTATATGTACTGTTTGGGTATTTACCCTGAGCCGGGGTAAATACCCAGATAAAACCCATTTTATAAATACCTACCCGCCTGGTATTTATCCAGCGCCCATCACTGCTTTTAATGTACCATCACTTCAAGCAATAGGTAATCACGCAGTATCAAGTTTAGTGATTAAGCCGAATTCTTCTTTTTATGCAGAAGAATTTCCTACATCAGTGCTACTAAACAAATTGCTCATAGAACAATGCTCGGTTGAAATTAATCGTTTGCGTTTGGTAACTTTAGTGTTACTCATGGCCACACAATCGATGGTCAGTTCAGTAATACCATGAGCATGATCACATAGGTTATCAAATCTACTGCAGTGGAATGGCTCCCAGTACTGAGCCATATACCAACCTCAAACCTGTGTCACATAAGTGTCCTCGCGAGAGGGTACAAGTATACGATTAAAAGCTACCGATTAAAATAGCCAATAATAGTGCAACCTGACTAATGCTTGGCATCAAGAATGGATAGCAAAGCAGAATAATCAGATCCTATGTATTACCCAAAAGCCTCTTGGTTTTGATTTACCACGCAAAACTTGGTCAATTTTAAACAGCATGGTAGGTCCGATCGTCGAATGTGATGAAAATCAAACCGTGAAACATGTTATAGAAGATTGTCCTGGGACAGCCTATGATGGACTACCTAAAGATTTCCTGTTAGCAATTCTAGAATCACTATCTCATATAAATGAACTAAATGTCTGTAATCGGAACCGTGACTATGATTGTAATGGTAATGGTGATTGTTTTTATGTTATTTTATTTTATTCTACTTTATTGTTATTTTATTTTTTCGTATATTTTATATTCTGATCATGATTTCCGTTTTCGAAGTGTCTTGATACTATACGTTAAATAAAAAAAACAAGGCCACTTTTACCATCTTAATGATAAACTATCTAGGGGATAGTTACGGCGGTTTTAAGCAATCTCATTGGCTAATTGTAAGAGCTGGATTTAGTTATGGGATAAATTATTTATCAAGAAGTGGCAAAATTGGGCCTAAATAGTGTTGTTTCATTCACATTAATTTAAATCATGTTACAGTGCCCGCCAAAAAGTCAGCAACACTTTATCTCTTTTGATTCCACTACACTTACGTTTCTAAAATTTTGTTTGTATGGCATACCGATCTTCCGATCTCAAATATTTTCATGATAGTCACCACTTCCAGTCCTTTAGAACAGTGTTTTTCAACCTGTGGGTCGCGAAGCCTCTGAGGGGGGATTGCGAGAACTCAGTAAAAAAATCAATAAATTTCAAGGAGGTAGATTAAAAAAAGTTAACAAAATGATACTTGTTATGTTGTTTATACAAACACATTAACAAAAAATAAAATCTTCGAGTACTCGTTCATTTTAATGTGAAGGTTGCGCTTGAGTTTGTTCAATCANACAACTTGCTATATTTATTCGCGGAGTTGATAATAAGCTGAAAGTAACAGAAGAACTCCTTGATCTTGTGAGTCTGAAGGATACAACAACGGGCAAAGATATTAAAGATGCTGTTCTAAAATGCGCGGAAGATCGACAATTAGATTTAAAAAAACTTATTGGTATTACATCCGATGGAGCACCATCAATGATAGGAAAAAACATAGGAGCAGTTACTTTAATTTGCAAACATATTGAAGGCTTCGGACAAAATACATCATTTTTGGATTTATTTATTTGTCATTGTTTTTTATATATAGAAAATCTATGTGCTCAGTCATTAAATATGTCTCACGTGATGTCAGTTGTCATTAATATTATTAACAAAATAAAAAATAATTCATTAAAACACCGCCAGTTTCAAGAATACCTTCGCGAACTGGAGTCCGAGTACTGTGACCTAATATATTACGCCAAAATACGATGGTTGAGTCGTGGAAAATGTTTATTAAGATTTTGGAACCTCAGGGAAGAAATTAGAATTTTCATGAATGAGAACGGCGAAGACGTTCCACAATTATACGATGAAAAATGGTTGTTGGATTTGTGTTTCTTAATAGATATCACAACTAAATTAAATGAACTAAATCAGAATCTTCAAGGAGAAAATAAATTAATTACGAATTGCTATCAAGACATAAAGACATTCATTGCTAAATTAAAATATTTTCAAAATCAACTGAAATCGAATAATGCCACACATTTCCCTCACTTAAATGATTTCGAAATGGAAAATAAACCCATTTCCGAATATTCGCATAATATTAAAGATTTGCTTGAGGAATTTGAAAAAAGATTTGCCTACCTAGAAAAATTTGAACAAATGTTCAATATTTTTAATTGTCTATTTAATATTGATGTGAATTCAGCTCCAGGTTATTTACAACTGGAACTTATCGATCTGCAGTCCAACTCAGAAATGAAATTAAGGTTTGAGGACATTAGTATAGTCGACTTTTATGGAAAATATATCCAGGAAGATAAATTTCCTAATTTGAAAAAATTAGCTATGTGTATTGTGGCAGCAAACGGCACAACATATCTCTGTGAGTCTTTTTCTAGTTTTTTTCTAGATTAAAATTAGTCATAACCAAAGACCGTAACAGGCTCACCGACGCAAATTTGACGAATCAGTTACGTTGTGCCACAACAAAATTAGAAGTTGATATTAAAAAAATTTGAAATAAAATAAATAAACAAGTTTCACATTAAATATCTGTTGTAATTTACTGAAATACCTATATATTATTGTGTATATCTGTGTACATGCTAGTTTGTGTATACGTATCTCATTTGAGCGCGAGTGTGCGCTAGAATTGAAATTTTCTTGTTCAGGTGGGTGGCGGCCCAGTGCCTTGTACATTCCTAAATTTTGGCCTGAAGAGTAATTTGGGTTGGACATGGCTGGTTTAAACATAACTGACGAGTTGAAATGTTTGGATTTTCTTCGATTTCTATGAGAATATCGATCTTTTTATCTTCATCTGTTGCAGATCTCTGCGGACCAGTCTTTGGCAGATCTTTAACGTTACCAGTTTCCCTAAAACGTTTCGAAGTTTTGCTAACTACTGATTGAGTGATTGGTTCTCGATGTGGATAACNAATTATCTAACACCATTTTCATACCAGATATATATGAGTTAATGTTTATCTCGCTTCCGACTTCTTCAATGAAAGACTGTGTCGACGAAAATGAATCAAAGTTGTTTTGATTTATAGATGATGACCACAATTAAATTTTTTTTATAAAGCCATGGAGCTTGTCTTTTGCTGTAATGACATTTTCATCCCGCCCTTGAAGACTTTTATTCAAGTTGTTTAAATGCTCAAACAAGTCGGAAAGAAAAGCCAATTTCAAAAGGAATTCCGGGTCAGAAATGAATTCAGAGTAATGTGACTTGGCTTGTTGTAAATATATTAATAGTTCAGCGCGAAGTTCCATAACTCTGGTCAGTACATTGCCTTTTGATAACCACCTAACCTCTGTGTGGTAAAGCAAATTGCGGTGCAGATTCGAAACAATCGAGTCTGCAACGCTTTTGCTTTGATAGAATTTACAATGTTAATAATAATATTTAGAACTTGACTGTATTCTTGTGGCAAGGTTTTGGCTGCAAGAGCTTGGCGATGGAGAAAGCAGTGCATCCAACAAGCGTTTGGCATTTGTTCTTTCAGTCTAGCAATAAATCCACTCTTCGCACCAGTCATGGCTTTTGCTCCGTCACTACAAATAGCAATGCATTTTTGTGCCCAATCGATATTCATATCTTGCGTAGCTTCAACGAACATGTCATGCAAGAACTGACCTGTAGCATTTTTGGGAAGTGCCTTGCAAAATAGTATTTCTTCCATCAATATTTCATTGGATTCAAAACGCACAAAAGCTACAAACAGCGCACAACCCGCAATATCCGTTGATTCATCAAATTGTAAGGACACAAAAGACTTCTTAAAATTCTTTATTTTTTCTATGACTTTATCACGAACGTCAGTCGCCATATTGCTTATCGCTTATTGCTTTTCGACCTCTTGTTTGCCAAACATAATCTCTGCTGCATCTAAAGCCGCTGGTAAAATCAAATTTTCGGCAATACTGTGAAGTTTTCCTGCTTTAGCCACACGAAAAGCTACTCGATAACTAGCGAGCAATGCTTTCTCATTTAGGTGGGACATTTGTCCTATAGCAGTTTTTTGGTGTTCAAGACCTTTTAGTTTTCGCTCAAAAAATTTCACGGGTTTATTTTTTTCATTAGGATGTTTTGTGTTTAGGTGGCGTACCAACTTCGATGGTTTCATGCTTTCTCTTGACAAAATTTCAAAGCAAATTACGCACTGCGGTTTATTCTCAATCACAGTAAAGCCAAATTTCAAATAATTGTCGTCATAAATAACGACAATTATTAAATTTAATTGTCGTAAATTTTTGTATGGATTAACATAAGTACATGAAGAAAAGGGTCGGGGGGTCGCGAAATATTTTTTGTTACTAGGGGGGTCGTGTCATGAAAAAGGTTGAAAAACACTGCTTTAGAAGAAAGCTACAAAATCGTTATTTTAAGTAGAATACTTAAATGTATACCAAGTATGTTCTACTGGATTTATGATGACCCTATAAGCCAATCAACATATCGTTATTCTTTGAAATTGTTGCGTTATCTAATTCAATAACCATGTTGTAAAGGTGCCAAACTTTATTTAGAATCATGCTAATATTACAAGATTTTCCGAGTTTCACAAATTATCAATAAGACACTGAAAAACGAGAAAGATATTATGCGAAGCCAGTAGTAAATATATCAATATTGAAGAGAATTCGTTGCGAGTATCGTTTGTTAACTATTGATGTTATGGAACCAGACGTAACCGTATCTTAAGAGATCCTCGCCTACAATAACAACAGTTATCAATAACGAATGATTATCCATGGCCACTAATCCCAAACATACAGGGTGCCCATTATGTATGGAATATTGTATATATCTTGGCAAGTATCAACTTTATAAAAAAACATTTTATACAAAAGTTGGTTAGTATTTTATTTGCCATAATAAGACGCCATTCAATTGTTTTTATTTCAGAAAACAAATGAGCAACGAATAACATTTAATTTTTTTTAAATGGCAATGTACCCTTTTATTAGGCTTATTTGATAGAGATTTCTTTTCTCTTTATGATGACGTAAAATTTTTGTACCCTTACATCAGAAAATTTTTGCATAAAATGTAAAAATTGTTTATTAAGAAAATTTAACCAATAACATTAATCTAGATATCCGAGATCGTCAACTACCTCGAATTATTACCGTAAATTAAATCTACATACAAAATAAAACAAATAAACTAAAAATTAGTGTAAATGAAAATTATTAAACTTTGAAGACAAAACGAAATTAGCACTAAAATGGTTTTCACGACAATAAATGTTCAAAATGTTCACCATTAACTGCAAGGCAGTGGCCCAATCTATCATAAAAGGCTTGAAAAGAATTTCTTAGCGATCTGGGAGAAATAGCTGCAGCTTCATCTTTTATTCGTTGCTCTAATTCTGTCAGATTTTGAGGTCGGTTTACATAAACTTTAGATTTTAAATATCCCCAGAAGAAGAAATCGCAAGGTGTAAGATCCGGAGATCGGGGTGGCCACTCTACAGACCCTCTTCTGCCTATCCAACGGGCCGGAAATACCGTATCTAAATATCGGCGTACATCTAAATGATAGTGGGGCGGTGCCCCATCTTGTTGAAACCAAAGATCATCAAGATTTTCTTGGCAAGCTGGGATAATTTGCTGTTGCAATAATTGTAAATAACGGTGACCAGTTAGAGTACCTCGAATAAAGAAAGGTCCAATTATGTGATCTGCACAAATTCCCACCCATACGTTTAATTTCTGTGGTGTTTGAGTATGATTTTGAATCATCCAATGGGGATTTTTAGCGGCCCAATATCGAGAATTTTGCTTATTTACATTACCATTTAAACAAAACGTAGCCTCGTCAGAGAAAACCATATTATTGAGAAAATTTGGATTGCTGTTGATTCGCTCCATCATAAATTCACAAAATTCAACACGTCGACCGTAGTCATCTTCGGATAATTCTTGCAATAAAGTCGGTTTGTACGGATGTAAATTTTCTGCATGTAATATTTTGTGTATTGAACCTTTACTTAGAGCATGGTTTAAACATAACTGACGAGTTGAAATGTTTGGATTTTCTTCGATTTCTATGAGAATATCGATCTTTTTATCTTCATCTGTTGCAGATCTCTGCGGACCAGTCTTTGGCAGATCTTTAACGTTACCAGTTTCCCTAAAACGTTTCGAAGTTTTGCTAACTACTGATTGAGTGATTGGTTCTCGATGTGGATAACGCTCATTGAAAATTTCACATACTTCTAATTGTGTTCGTTTGCGATCCCCATAACCGACCATAATTAAAATTTCTATGCGTTCAGTTTCTGTTAAATGAACCATTTTTCTTTTTTGATCTACCAACTTATTTAAATAAACAAGATTCTGTCACATTCAATAGCTTACATTCAATTGTTAGGACAAATAAGATTTCGGATATCTAGATTCATGTTACTGGCAAAATTAACTTAATAAACTGTTTTTACATTTTTTTCAAAAATTTTCTAGTATAAGGGTACTAAAATTTTACGTCATCGTAAAGAGAAAAAAAATGTATAATAATTCAGTGTGGAGGAAAAAAAGATGATGGAAAAATACATAAAACCACCTTATTCAATTAGCTGAGGGATGTTTTGTAGAATGGAAACTTGAACAGATGGAAGCATAAGTGATTAATATCCATAACTGAAATTCCAAAAGAAAGACATTGCCATCCCTGGCTACGGACTTGTGCTCCTTTTTTTTGTTAAACAATTTCTAACGAAAGAACAACGATTCCTAACGATGCATCACAGTAATAATTACACATTACTTCAAACATGGTTGGATCTTTTATTATATTTTATCTTAGAGGTAGACTTATTGATCCATTTTATGTCTTATTACATCTTTTGATTTATAATTCGTTTATTATCTTTTGTAAATTGCGTACTCTATTTGTTGAGTTCGTTGATATTGGTTGATAATTTTATTCTTTGAAAGTAACGACTTAAATAAAATTGTTTGGAGTGTATTCCAATGGAGAATCTAACCAAAAGCAGACGCACATCCATACTCTTGCTACTAATTCCAAGAAATCGTGAATTCGGTGACAATTATCAACTATGTAAATGTTGTTCCTGAGTAAAGCTGTTCTAAAAGCTGCGCAATTTGTCCACAAAGAATAATTTTTCTACATATGATTATGATACACATCTATGTTGAGACCGTCATCCAAAGAGTAACTTATTGAGCAATATCTTAGATGAACTTTACTGATCAGTTAGTTGACCTAAGAGATTTGGGTTCTTTAAAACAAGATCGGTGAGTCGGATATGGAGACCTTGAGACTCTTTGATGGAAAACTGTAGTAAAACATCTATTTCTTTTACTTATTTTTTTTTTGAACTACATGATGAATTTTTGGAGCTCAATATCTATTTGAAGTATATTTCTAACTTTGCTGTAGAAGACGACAAGTTCAAAATTAAAAAGAAGAATTATAACACTTGTTAAACAGATAAGAGGTCAATAAAAAGTGGAAATGAAAATTGAAATAAAAATAATATACAATAAAAATGAAATGATAAGTTCAATGTCTTTCATTTCGAAAACATTTTTGTGTGAGTTCAACTACGAGGTTATTGACTATCAACATAAACAATATTACGTAGAGCAGATAATGTTTTAAAAATGCTGTTAAAGCAAACGGAAAATTTTCATTATAGATAACTTAACGAAATACCCAATAATTTAACACATTCATAATTTCTAAACATATATTATTTATTTTATTTTCTTTAATTAATTAATAATGTTTTTAATTCGCTCGTTGCTTTTCAAACCTAATCAACAGATTTTATTACGTGGCCGATTCAGCTTAAATATTTAACGTTTCAATTTCTTGAACACCTGGACATATTCACTTGTGAATTTTGTAGAAAGGATTCCCTTTCCACTCCTACTAGTCTATAGGGTTATTATAATAATAATTTAGAATGTTCCCCGCAATTCATTGCGACCACCAAATAGGAGGTCAGATCGGAAAGACGCGCATTTCTGCATGAATATTTTAAAACCACTTCGACATCTAAGTTTCGGTTTGGTTCGCATGAAACGTAATTATAGGGTTTCAAAAGGGTTTCACATATTAATAAATAACGAGTTGTTACGAAGCTACAAATGTTCTAGATCTGAGAAAATAATATATTTACCTTTGACACAATTTTATTGTGTTGTATGATTAAAAGAATGTTCTACTCATAATTTTTCTATAAAGTACATAATTTTAGTTTTAATTAAAAAAAGAATTTAAATATTAATTGAAATAATTTCTATAGATATGTTCTTGTTTATTAAAAACATAAATTGAAGATAATTGTGATTAAAAACGAATAAATAAATAAATTTTGATCCTTAATAATGAGATGTTAAAATGTTTTTTGAGTGAGAAATTTTTATAATTTAAAAAAGAACTTACCAATTCTGAATGCATTTCAAAGCTTGGACTTTTAGGTTATGTACGGAAAGTGAGGAGCTTTCGTACTGGGAAAAAGCTGTGTTGTCATCGATCGATAAAGGGTTGACAGTACTACTACCGGGTGGTACAAATTTCAATGCCATAGATAATAAGTCAATATTTGAATTATAATTAACACTTGATTTCCTTCTTTCATTCTTTTCGTGTTATTATAAAATTTATGTATTACATGGCTAAAAATATTAACAACATTAGTAGTAAGGAATTATGGCACTGGCACTAGTTACTCACACGAGAGTAGTATGTTTCAAAACATACTGAATTTTCAATCCATGATATAGTACCCCATTTCGCCCTATTTAAAAAAAATGTGCTTAAGACACTTTTCAAAACCACTGATTCATATGTCTTGTAACTTTCAGACTTCTTAAGAAAGGTCTCTTCACGAGCTACAACTAGGTCTGCTTTCATGACAGGAGTTATTGCGATGGTTATCTTGTAAAACTTTTTTCCAAATACCTGTTTGAGCTAAATCTAAAATCCATTTCGTTAGACAGTATGCTGCAGTTGCTTCTTTTTGAAGCCATGCATATAAAACATTGATGTCGTAATCATATCTATTTATTATATACTTATGGTCGTCAATAAATAAAATAGTTCATAACTCAATATTATTTCCTATTAAAGGAGAATAAACCATCCATCCTGTAGCATTTCACTCAAATCTCCAATATGGATCAACAGAATTTGCTACATTTTCCTGTTTACTTTTGTAAGGATAAGCTTTCCTATAAAATAGTTACAGCTTTTTCAATCAAGTAAAACTTGTATGATAGTTATTGCAAACTTGATAAAAATTTAGAACAAAAGATTAGTCCAATAACACTTGACGAGAAAAGGAATACTTCAGACTTACGTTTGCACTAACGAAGAGTTATTTTAGTAATAAAGTTTTTTCATTTGCCATGGTGATTTGGCTTCCGTGACTGAATAAGAAACTTAGAGGAGTGTTTCTGGTGTCAAGCTTTCTTGACTGGTTAGGTTTCACTCTCGACCAAAGATAAGGAAGCCCTTGTGTATAATAGATAAACGTTTATTTCAGGTGACACGTTTTCTGTCTTTCAGTACGAATAATCATGGTTTAAAATATCTATTTTCCCTTTTCATCGCATTAGCTTGGGAATGATAGAGAAAAATCACGAGTATAATGGTATTCATACATAAAATAGTTTTTCTTCAGAAAATCTTCATTTTCATGATATAGAACGCTTGCGGTCATTAAATTTGTATTAAGGACCTTGGTCTTCTTCAACTTTTCTGCAAAGTAGTATCCAGTCTATTAACAAGTTTGTTTTTTGTAATATGTTGTTATAAGTAAGCTTACTTAATTAGTTCCAACATATTGATCCTTTCTTGAATATTTAAAACATATAAAAAAGACCTATTATAATTAAGCAAAAATTAAACCTCGAAATGTTGATAGATCTATACGTTTTAAAAGCCTGGAATCTATTTAAACTATTATTGGTATGCTAGACGTGATTTTCTTTAAATGTACGTCATTTTTACTTGTAAACTTAGAATTTCTTTCGTCAAGAGTCAGAAACATCAGTATGCTGGAATTACTCTAGTTTAGCGATGCCCAATATAAGTTACAAAACAGTAAAAGTTCAAATCATAACATGTGAATGATATTCTTTAACATACATTGAACAAACAGTTAAACTTGTAGTATACATAGATTAACATTTTCGCCAAAAAGAACGCTGAAAACACGTTGTAACATTTTTGAGAACGTTAAGTGCAAGGTACTTCAGCTAATTGCATTAAAATGTAGCAGTGATGGCAACAAGGACAATATTTATCCCATAAACTTAATTATTCAGTTACTTTTTCTGTCAAGATGAAAGTCTATCACTACAGTTCGGAATATCTGTCCTTTGGTTTTACTTTTCTGTCCCTAGAAACTGTTAGGTCGAGATCGCAGTGCTATAAATGATCTATGAAATCAGCTAAATTAAGGAACTATTTTAAAATGAAGCACCTAAAGTGTCAACAAGAAACTATTGATTATTAAGGTAGAAAGAACAACAATTCCAAATTATTTAAAGCAATGTGCCAGATATTGTCATACAAGGCTCAAATATAGCAGCCACAATGGTCTTCTTTAAGAAATCCCAACTCATAACTCAAAAAGGTAAACCACATATTACTGCCATCAATGCTTGGTGGAAAGCTGAAATTACACAAATACACTGTCAAAGGAGTATAAAGGAGAAAGCTTGGCAGGTAACATTAAAGAGGAATTAATAGAAAGAGTACGTGGTCCTGCTTGGTTTTCCATACAGCCAGATTATCTATTCTAGATGTATCTAGTCGGGCAGTTTTATTGTATTTCATGTAGTACAAGCACAAATATACCAACAGCATAAGAATTTTTTGAAAAATTAAATTCGCTTTTGCCCAATCTTATCTCTCTGAAAAATATTTTCCAAAAAGTACCTCTTTCAGGAGACTTTCCCTTTCTTGACAAAAGCACAACATAAATTCATAATACATAATAATTAATATAAGAGTTAACAAAATATCGAAAAATTAACAAAGTACAAGCAGACATGTACGAGGCTATTCATAAACTGAGGGAAACAGTACTCGTCTGAGTAAGAGAGGAAAAACGAAAGTGGTTAATATCAGTCTATCTGCGGTTCTCGTCATTCGAAGTATGGGGAACTCCAGAAAGCCTTGGTTCGAGGATTCGGAGTAAAGAACAAAAAGTCAAAAACAGTAAACATGCATGTTAATACCACTGAAGAGTGAAGGCGAATCACATATATTATGTAGAAGCTTAAAGAAGAAGAGTACATCACCACAGGGTAATAAATAGGGGACTAAGGGTCATAAATAGTGATGGAACGGATAGTGATTTTGCAAAAAGCCGGATATTCGGTATCCCCTTTGGCCGGATATCCACTTGATCTATCAGGCCATTATGGTTATAATTTCTGGTGCATTTCTGAAATGATACCCTGTATTGCCACATTATTGCGATATTTGAATAAAAATGAAATTAATAAGAAAGCTGATAAGATATGTCAACTTATTTGGATACAAGATACGCAATGAACTTTTTTGATGCCGATTTAACTAATGAAGCAACTCTAAAAAGAGGCGAATTTTGAAAATTATTAATGAAAATTGCAACATCGAAAATTTGATCAAAACTTCAAATATTGTTTTCTCAAAAACTGAAAGTAATTTTTCAAAACGTGTTGGTTCATTGGAAGGAGGCATTCTTATTAATACTTTGGGAAATTTTCATACTCATATTCCAAGAACTGGAAACAGAGAGAAAGACATTTATTCCAGCTTATCACAATACAATTAAAAATTAAATAACTTTAAAATTAAATTATTATACAATGTAAACTGAAAGTTAAATTAGAAGCTAGAACGGGCTACCGACCGTGGTCCTTCTGCCCATGTTACACAAATTAGTCATCTTTTAGGAATCCACGATTTTGTTGTAAATAGTGTCAAAAATTGAGGATTGAAAAAGAGGAGAAGGGTTTGAGGACATATTTTTGAAAGCTTTTTGTGCGAGGAGAGATATTCGTTGAGTAATGGGAATAATTTAGAATTTTCCATAGAGGAGTTTGTTACATGGGTTGAATAGGGGATTTCTGGGGTTTCGAAGTTTGGATATTATTCTAATTGCTGATCTTTCTGCTATTTCTAGATGCGATGTTGCCTTTTTGCTGATATTAAGGAAGATGGGAGTTCCGTAATCAAGAATAGGTCTGCAAATTGTTTTATAAATATGTATCGTACATTTAAAATTTATGCCATTGAAAGGTTTTTTAAAAAAAGACCACTTTTCCTCCGTAATTGTTATAAATTAATCAATCTGAGACGTTTCGGGAACACCTCCCATCTTCAGTCTACAAATAGTCACTCGTAATATTATCTACAAAAAACCACAACAAAAGACCATAAAAATCTCAAACCACACAAAAAAATACAAAAATTAATCGGTGTCGAATGTTAAAAAAGTTTACCTCTAATCTTGATATGATGATTAAAAAAAAAAAAAACAATATTTTAAAATTACTTTGCATACATGTATGTGCGTCACATTGTACAACTGTTTTGAAATACCATTGTACGAAGTTTCAAGGTTAATTTTACTACCCAAAAACTGGATTTATGCCATTGTTCTTATAAGTAAGACATCTAAATTGCTTTGCACGTGCTTTGACTTTTATTTTAACCTTTTTCGTCAAGAACTGGATTTTGTACGAATTTTTACAACTTAATCGGCGAAAATTGTAAAATTCGAAAAAATTGTCGATTATTTCAAGAATTGAAATTGATTTCTCAAGAACTAAAAGTGATTTTTCAAAACTGCTTGTTGCATTAAAAAGAGGATACTTTAATTAATAATTGGCCATATTTCCACAAGGATCCTTCAAGAAATGAATTTTATAGCGAATTTTGAAAATATCGATGAAAATTGCAACATCGAAAATTTTATCAAAACTTCAAATATTGTTTTCTCAAAAACTAAAAGTTATTTTTCAAAACGGGTTGGTTCATTGGAAAGAGGACACTTTTATTAACACTTTGGGAAATTTTCATACTCATATTCCAAGAAATCGATTTTATACGAATTTTTAAAACTTAATCGGCGAAAATTGGAAAATTCGAAAAAATTGTCGATTATTTAAAAAATTTATTTCTCAAGAACTAAAAGTGATTTTTAAAAACGGCTTTTTGCATTAAAAAGAAGATACTTTAATTAATAATCGAAAGTGATAACAACGGCAGTTCTGTTAGTAATGAATGTGATGATGAATTACAAGCGAAAAGAAGAAAACTAGACGAAACTGCGACAAGAGATTTTATATATCGTATTGGAATTGTTACAATAAGGTTGTTAATGACAAACCTGATATACATAAAGTTGTATTCGATGAAAAATGTCTTATTGGGGTTGAACTTGATTATTATCTGCAGTGTCCAACACCTAAAAGTAACTAATTCCTGTGAATGGTAGAGTATTGAATCCACTGGCTGTGGATCTCTTCACAAAACCTAGCGTTCACCAAGCTTAATATCAAATTGATATGTATGTCAAATAATAACTCATAAGAAGTTGAAGAAATAAGGATCGGGGTGCTACATAAAAGTCACGTCAAGATCCTTAATGGATGTTTAACGGTTGATCTTCACCAGCAAACGTATAATTGTAATTGCAGATAGTACTCATATCTTCCAATCTCTCAAAATTCTCAAAACTGCAAATCGCATTTAAAGAGAAAATCCTAGCTGACTTTTGGGCTTACGTTCGCAATAAATTGCCTCATTTAATAACCAAAGCCGTCCAAACTTTAATTCCTTTACCAACCACATGTCTGTGAGAGCAATATTTTGCATCACCGTTCCAAGTAATAAATGCGGTTGGTAATGGAAGGCAATGGAATGCTGAATTTCGTGTCGAATTGTCAAAAAATATAAAACCAAATTTCGAAAAACTTGTATCAGAAATGCGTGTTCACCATTTACACTAAATCCAGTTTTTAGCATATCTTAAAGTATTAATTTTTAGCTCAAAAACTACTTGTATATGATCGATAACTACGGTATAAGTAGTTGGAGTAGATCTGTTTGTTCCAAATCGATACTAAGCAGTAGTTAGAACAAAATTTACCTCCAGAAAGTGGACGAAATGTTTTTACCACGGAATATTTTAAAAATAAGAAATACTTACCCGCCAACAAGTCAAACATCTGCTGGGTCACTATCACTATAATAAATAAACGAGTAATAATGCACAAAGAAATTGTGATTTTCTTTTACCATATTAATAATTCTTGTTTCATTATTATTGGTATTAAAAAAACAGCAATAAATTTTTGGTGATGATATTTATTGCAACATCCACTACTTTATAACAATTATTTATTAAAAAGTGCACCTTAAACTTACGTGAAGTACAAAAATTGGTCCTTGTTAACCTAGCGTTTATATATTATTTTTAATATACAGAATGTTTTATTGAGGTTGGTTAAATCCCAAATAAAACGACATACAACTAAACAATATCATGAAGTGATTTACTAACAATAAAATAATATATCTCTACATATAATATTTTTACTTCTATTATAATTTTTGTTACCTTAATTAAACATCCTGTAAATACATATTTTTTTTAATTTTTAGTGCTTGCTTTTGCAAAAAAAAACGGGGATGTTATTGTACTTTATTTACAATCGTTAGCTATTTCTATTGATACGAATTACCCAAGCACAGCGTTTCAAGCTTTTCACCTTGATAATAAGTTTTTTTTCTTGTAATTATACAAAAACAAAGTCCACAAAAATTAAGTTTTTCTTTGGCACATGGTTTACAAACGAATTACCTCGAAATTGCAACTTGTCAAGTGCCAGTCCTGATATGGCCCCCAAAAAATTATTCTTAAAAATATTTCCGACCAGCGGAGTGAATCTATTTTGTACTCAAAATCTAAATTTAATTAATACATTTCTTTAAAATTAGTGTTTTTTTTTTTGATAACTTTTTTTTTAATTTTTACTTAACATATAAAAATACCCACTAAAATACTGACAATATTTCTTCTCGAATTATAATTTTGTTCGTTTATTTTTCATTTAATTTTTTTTTTAAAGGCACAACGATCTTACATAATCTTTTATGTAATGTAACTCTAATTATAAACCTTAATAAAGACAATATCACAATTTCTAAATCACCAAACAGTCCTCAACATCCTCGTCTTCATATATGATTTGTTGCATTTAAACCCCCATATAATTGCCGAATATTATCTTGTCTATCAGCATCTAAATCAGCATATTTATTTTTTAAAACCCCATTAGCAACTCCAATAACCATTTTAGGTCCATGACCATTAGCTATTTCTTTAACACCATTAGAAACACTGTGACTAATCGTTTCGATTGCTGTCGGTTCTAAATCATGAACGATGGTATCTCCATTAGCTATGTGGCCGTTTGATATGGTTCCATTTGACATTGCGTGACCATTTGGTGTTGCGTTCACATGGTTTGTGGTGGAAATTCCGTTTGGTAAGCCGTTTAAGACCCGATTTCCCGTTGGTACGTGACTTTTACGTGGTGCTTTACCTGTTATATAATCTACGTGGTCTTTTACTACCTGCTTAAAGTCGTTTTGGACGTGTGGAAATTCTGTGTCACCGTCTACCTAAAATAAGAAGTAAATTACTTCCTCAAGAACAATAAACCTAAGTGGAACTGTGTGATAAAATGCATGAAGTGAATGTTAAAACTAACAATAAGATGAATGGAACAAAACTTTATTCATAAAACTATTATTCTTTTGTATTTCAACACAGTTTATCGATTAAATTGTCACTTTTCAATGCTGAAGTAATTATTGTCTAAAGTCAATACTGTCCTAAATTACATACGTTTAGCTTCTTTTATTGTTGTTTATGTGGTATGTTTTCCTTTAAAAGTAAGGATCATTATTTGTTTAGTTGTAATTATAGAAGATTACGTGCAAAACTACTGTTTAAGTTATTAAATTAAAGTGTATATACCTGACAATTCAAATTTTCACTTAAATCCTACAAAAGTCTTTCAAACTAATTTACATTTTAGACTTGCAATCAACCTTTGCATGCAATCACAACGTTATTACTTCATTTATTTTATGATATCGCGTTTAAGCATTAAATATAGGGATTAGGTAAAGTTTATCGGTGTAATTATGTATTAAAAGAAATATAAATAAAACTTACTATAGTTAATCTTCCAATATTATCCATAGCTTTTAACATCGGTAAAGTGGATTGACGAAAAACTTCTAATCGTCTTCTAAAAGCCGTGATGCTATCATCCAATTTTCCTCTTCCTAATTGAAGTTTTGAACAATCCAACAGGATAACAGTTGGTTTTTGTTTAAACTGAAAAAACACAAAATTTTACAGTAAAACCTCGATATAATGCACACAAATCCGTTTCGTTAAGTCGGCTTTATATTTATAGCTATGACGGTAGAATAAGAGGTTTGCTACATCCAGGGAATAAGTGTACAACCCGTTCGTGACGTCACGCTTAAGTAAGCAACACACTTCAAAATTTGGAGTTAGGTTGAGAGCATTGATATAAAGCTATACAATTATCAAAAATATATTTGCTAATTAAGCCACCCCATTTTTAATGATATATACACTAATTACGTCGAGGTCGCTTGCGGGCGAGGCGCTACATCCATGCCATGTTGATATAAAACGATCCAATTTTCTAGGATGTATGAATTAATTACGCCGAGGTCACTTGCTCGCGAGGCGCTGCATCAATGCTATATAGATACAAAATTAACACATTTTCAAGGATGTCGGAGGTCGCTTGTGAGCGAGGCGCTACATTGATGCCATGTTAATAGAAAACTATACAACCTTCAAGGATATATTTCCTAATCAAACCGAAGTCGCTTGCGGGCGAGGCGTTATATCACACAAGATTTTACATCGTATCAAAAACTACAATCTTTAAGCTCCAATTTAACATACATATCATATCATGCGGCTTAAAAACGCAATCAAAATGATTTTCTGAAAATTTCGTATTACTTTTTATTTATAAATTTGATAATTTCCTCTTTAATAACTTTTTTCTAGAAATTCCAATAATATTATCTTATAGTTTCTATATCATATCATAAACAGGAGTCTTTAAGCTCCAATTTAACATACATATCATATCATGATTCTTGAAAATACAATTATTATGATTTTTTGAAAATTTCGTATTACTTCTTGTTTATAAACTTGACAATTTCTTCTTTAATATTTTTTTCTAGAAATTTCAATAATATTATCTTCTAGTTTTTATATCATATCATAAACTAGAATCTTTAGGTTAAAATTTAACATACATATCATGTGATGATTCTTAAAAACACAGCCAATATGATTTTTTGAAAATTTCGTATTACTTTTCAATTATATTCCTGTAGCTTCCTCTTTAACAATTTTTTTTTAAATGTCAATAATATTATCTTATACTTTTTATATCATATCATAAACTAGAATCTTTAAGTTCCAATTTAACATACATATCATGTGATGATTCTTAAAAATACAGTCAATATGATTTTTTGAAAATTTCGTATTACTTTTCAATAGTATTCTTGCAGCTTCTTCTTTAACAATTTTTTTCAAGTAATTTCAATAATATTATCTTATAGTTTTTATATCATATCATAAACTAGAATCTTTAAGCTCCAATTTAATATGCATATCATATCATTATTCTTAAAAATACAGTCAATATGATTTTTTGAAAATTTGGTATTACTTTTCAATTATATTCTTGCAGCTTCTTCTTTAACAATTTTTTTCAAGAAATTTTAATAATATTATCTTATAGTTTTTATATCATATCATAAACTAGAATCTTTAAGCTCCAACTTAATATACATATCATGTTATGATTCTTAAAAATACAGTCAATATGATTTTTTGAAAATTTCGTATTTCTTTTCATTTAAAAACTTGACAATTTCTTCTTTAATAAGTTTTTTTCTAGAAATTTGAATCATATTATCTTATAGTTTTTATATCATATCATAAACTAGAATCTTTAAGCTCCAATTTAACATATATATCATATCATGATTCTTAAAAATACAGTCAATATGCTTTTTCGAAAATTTCGTATTACTTTTCATTTATAAATTTAATAATTTCCTCTTTAATAATTTTTTTCTAGAAATTTCAATAATATTATCCTATAGTTTCTATATCATATCATAAACTAGAAATTTTAAGCTGCAATTTAACATACATATCATATCATGATTCTTAAAAATACAGTCAATATGGTTTTTTGAAAATTTCGTATTACTTTTCATATATATTCTTGTAGCTTCTTCTTTAATAATTTTTTTCCAGAAATTTCTATAATATTATCTTATAGTTTTTATATCATATCATAAACTAGAATCTTTAGGCTCCAATTTAACATACATATCATATCATGAATCTTAAAAACGCAGTCAATATGATTTTTTGAAAATTTCTTATTACTTTTCATTTATAAACTTGACAATTTCTTCTTTAACAATTTTTTTCTAGAAATTTCAATAATATTATCTTATAGTTTTTATATCATATTATAAACTAGAATCTTTAAGCTCCAATTTAACATTCATATCATATCATAATTTTTAAAAATACAGTAAATATGATTTTTTGAAAATTTCGATTACTTTCATTTATATTCTTACAGCTTCTTCTTTAACAATTTTTTTATAGAAATTTCAATAATATCATCTTATCGTTTTCATATAATATCATAAACTAGAATCTTTAAGCTCCAATTTAACAGACATATTATATCATGATTCTTAAAAATACAGTCCGTATCATTTTTAAAATTTTTCATGTTATTTCTGATTTACATATATATTTGACAATTTCTTGTTCAATAATTTTTTCCAGCAAATTCCAATAATATTTTCTTATAGTTTCTATATCATATCATAAACTGGAATCTTTAAGCTCCAATTTAACATACATATCATATCGTGATTCTTAAAAACACAGTCTATATGATTTTTAAAAAAGTTCGCTTCATTTGCTGTGTACATAAAGTAATGGATAAATTCGTTAAAAATTTAGAGGATATTCTTTCAGAAACACGTTCGGATGTTTATGTTACTTTTTATAACGCGCGTTTTTTGAGAAGGTATCTCAAAATTGAGATACGACCAACAGCAAATGCTTAATTTATTCTATTTGCGTTTTGTAGTGTTGTTTTTTTGAGACTTAAGGTTCATAATGCAGGGTAGGGCAGTCAATCCGCACTACACTGTCACGTCACCTTAGACTTGAGATATTTCCATAAAAAATAGTCATATGAGCTCAGGTATGGCGATCATGGAGAGACAGTTCGGAAAAAATTCTTTAAGAAGTTCGGTGTACCTCAACTGTGCTATTCTGTGTGAAATATGCTATTCGAAGATATCGCACATCAAACTGTAACTTTGGCCGAATGGAGAGGTTATTCCTGAAGTTGATGAGGGCCGTCAGAAATGAGTTATGACGCTGTGCAGTTCTTTGAGGACTTCTTACACTCGTACAGTCTCTATATTATCGGAAGACCTAA
The DNA here is from genome assembly GCF_000648695.1 of Onthophagus taurus. Taxonomy (NCBI): domain Eukaryota; kingdom Metazoa; phylum Arthropoda; class Insecta; order Coleoptera; family Scarabaeidae; genus Onthophagus; species Onthophagus taurus. Next base: position 131,687 of record NW_019280574.1, on the reverse strand, counting down.
CAGTTCTTGCACTACCACCTCTTTTTCTTATAGTTTAGCCCATTAATCATCTTTTTTTAAGTTAAGAGTCCAAACAGAAATGGCTTATCTACTCGGAACAGGAGCATGAGGCGGTAAATGAAAATGTCGGCGGAATTCGGACTGTGCTTGCACATGATTAACCATTGTCTAAATAAGGTGTAACAGCAAAAATACGTTGTTTTACTGTATTCTCACCTTATTATTTTTTCATTTTTTTTTAATTTTTCTAAGAAATTTCAAAATAGCATTACAACTTGTCTCGTTGTATTTTTGATGAACGGCCTCGACAAATTACACGCTGACAATTCGTAGGGGAGTTATAACCGCCAATTATTGTCCGGGTGGTAGACGACGTCTATGAGGGAAAAAGGGAAAATCTATCGGATCGAAACTTTATTAAATTTACATAGAATCGCATGGACGACGGCGAACAAAACTTGTTTCCTCCATCACCTGTTTTATTACTACACGTTCATGACAATTGCAGTATTAATATTTATACAGGTTGCGATCGGAATCATAAAAAAAAGTACACGAGTTTCAATTTAAATCGGTCGATAATTGCTATTTCTATGCTAAATAAATATTTTATTATGTATTACAAATTATAGATTTGAAAGGGATTATTATGCCAACAAAGTACTTACTTTAGCTTCAAATTCTGTAGCTTGTGTTAAATCTCTTGGAAATCCATCAACAATTACACCTTCAGCACCAACGTTGCCCAACACGTGTGATTCAACCATCCTCATTACGATATCATTTGGTACTAAATCTCCATTAGATATGCTTTCTTTTATTGTTCTTGCTTCACTTCCACCGACTTTTTTATCACTATCTTCTGCAGCTATTCGAAGTAATTTACCCATGCTAACATGCATCCATCCGGTATCTTTAGCTGCTTGTTCGCATAACATCGCTTTATTACTTCCAGGTCCACCTAAAACCCATAAAACTGGTGGAGCATCCGTTGGTCGATGAGGAATATTTCCGTTCATTGATAAAACTTGGGTTTCTGGTCGAATTTGAGATGCTGGTCGAATTTGTGTTATTTTTGCTGGAACAGCAGGAAGTTCTGTTGTTGTAACGTCGTTTGGTAACGAAGCTTCCGGTCCGTTACTAAACACCGGTGGGTTATCTTGAGTTCCCAATATCTTCATAACGGCCGATTTAAAATCTTTGTAAACTTCTTGGGGATGTCGTTCGCCGTTTACCGAAATCAACATATTATTTTGATCGAAATAATCAGCAACAGGCATAACTTGTTTATAAAAATTATTTAATTCCATTCTTGCTAAAGATAAAACAACCTGTCCCAATTTCGCGCCGTAATCTATTTGACGTTCTAAGACTTTTTGTCGCCAAGAAATCAAAATAACACCGTTTATTATTTGAATTTTTTCTGAATATTCAACGACATCGCGCATATTTCGTGGATAACCGGAAACCAAATAAGTTTTTGCCGTTGGAGCCATTTTCATTTCTAACATAAGAACTTCTGTTACAGTTTTACTTGATAATTGACTAAAATCTTGCATATCTAGAATGATGTAAACCCCAATTAATATTAATAAAATAATTGTTTTAAATGAGTTTTATGTGTGTTAGATTAAGTGTTTATTGTTGTTTTAATGTGTTTAGACATCGAGATTATATCTGGAATCATATTATTATCCACATCATTTTAAAAGTGTAGGACAATAGAAAGCCATATTGAATGCTTCAGTTTAGCAGAAATATGGAACAACAACGTTTTTCTTCAAATACAAGTTCGAATTGTTTCATTTAGCCAAATGAATTAATTGTAGAAAGTTAAATAAAGGTAGTTCGTGACCAGAAATAAACCCGATGAGCGACACGACCCATCAAATTAAAACTGTTACCCGATATCGACCTAATAATTCGTGTGCGTCATGTTAAGAGATATTGCATTCATCATGCACGTATTTAATCCTAGAAAAATAATTATATTGTGATGTACGTAAAAGATAATTATACGTAAAATTAATCTATGAGCTTTAAATAGCTTTAATCTCAAGTTTTTTCAATGTTAATCGCCATCCTCATAAGTGTTTCTTATCTTCAACTGCAGCACATGTAGATGTTGTATTCTAAAAATAGATACATCTTTAGTGTTTCCTATTGCAACATATGACTCAGAATTCTGAACTACATATGCTGCATGCCGAAGGAGGCTTAATTTAATCTTTTGAAATGATATGTTGCCAAAGAATGTTGAGAATACCTTGTACTGAGAAGAACTAAAAATACGCGATAATGAGAGATTAGTACCAACAATCCAGTGTGGTATACTTCAATATTTCGGTCATGCAATACGGAAAGACGGCATGGAAAAACTAGTGATACAGAGGAAAGTTAATGGCAAAAGGTCAAGAGGCAGGTGAGATATACAGGCTGTATCAGGTATGAGTAGAAAAAATTTGAGGGGCTATAGGTGTCCTCTTTCTGAATAAAAAATTCTTATAACACAATGTCCCATTCTTTATCCTTCTTAAGATATGATACGATAAAGTGAACAAGTTTGAGTACTACTGGTTAATGAATTATACTAGGCAAGCTTTGCTTTGCAATTTGTAATTTGTCTCTAATTTTGTAATTTTGTTGTTTTTAATACAACAAGCAAGTTTATTTATTAAAACCTAAATTTTTGTAAATTTTCACATTGAAGAGTGATAAAACAGAAGTGATGAATTTCTTATAAAGTAAATATAATTATAAAGTTAATTTCGTATAAAGTAAACAACCTCTAAAAAAATATCTCAAATAAATATGCAAAGCCTGCGTAGTATAATTCTTTATACAACAGTACTTAAACTCTCAAACCCTTAACTTTATCGAATCATATCCTAAGAATGGAATATTGTGTTATAAGAATTTTTTATTCACAAAAAGGGGAACTACAACCACTCAAATTTTTTCTACTCATACCTGATACACCCTGTATAGACTAGTGATGGAACGGATAGTGATTTTGTGAGAAGCCGGAACCAGATATTCGGCATCCCCTTCGGCCGGATATCCGGTTATCCGGCATATCTATAATTATAATCTATCTAATAATTTCTGGTACATCTCTGAAGACATTCAGCCACATTATTGTGGTATTTCGATAAAAATGAAATTAATAACAAAGCTGACAAGATATGTCAACTTATTTGGATGCAAGATAAAAAAAAACTTTTTTAATGCTGATTTAACTAGCGAAACAACTCTAAAAAAGGACACTTTAATTAATAATTGGTGATATATCCACAAGGATCCTTCAAGAAATGAATTTTATAGCGAATTTTGAAAGTTATCGATGAAAATTGCAATATCGAAAATTTTATCAAAACTTCAAATATTGTTTTCTCAAAAACTAAAAGTTATTTTTCAAAACGTGTTGGTTCATTGGAAAGAGGACACTCTTATTAACACTTTGAGAAATTTTCGTACTCATATTCCAAGAAATGGATTTAATATGAATTTTTAAAAGTTAAACGGCGCAAAATGTAAATTTCGAAGAAATTGTCGATTATTTCAAAATTTTTTTTCTCAAGAACCAAAAATGATTTTTCAAAACGGCTTTTTGCATTAAAAAGAGGATACTTCAATTAATAATTGGTGATGTTTCCACAAGGATCGTTCAAGAAATTAATTTTATAGCGAATTTTGAAATTTGCAACATCAAAAATTTTATCAAAATTTCAAATATTGTTTTCTCAAAAGGTAAAAGTTATTTTTCAAAACGTGTTGGTTCATCGGAAAGAAGACACTTTTGTTAACACTTTGGGAAATTTTCATACTTATGTTCCAAGAACTGGATGTTATACGAATTTTTAAAGCTAAATAGGCGAAAATTGCAAAATTTGAAAGAATGGTCGATTATTTCAAAAAATTATTTCTCAAGAACCAAAAGTGATTTTTCAAAACGGGTTTTTGCATTAAAAAGAGGATACTTCAATTAATAATTGGTGATATTTCCACAACGATCCTTCAAGAAATTAATTTTATAGCGAATTTTGAAAGTTATCGATGAAAATTGCAATATCGAAAATTTTATCAAAACTTCAAATATTGTTTTCTCAAAAACTAAAAGTTTTTTTTCAAAAGATTTGGTTCATTAGAAAGAAGACACTTTTATTAACACTTTGGGAAATTTTCATACTTATATTCCAAGAACTGGATTTTATACGAATTTTTAAAACTTAATCGGCAAAAATTGCAAAATTCGAAAAAATTTTCGATTATTTAAAAAATGTATTTCTCAAGAACTAAAAGTGATTTTTCAAAACGGCTTCTTGCATTAAAAAAAGGATACTATAATTAATAATTGGTAATATTTCCACAAGGATCCTTCAACAAATGAATTTTATAGCGAATTTTGAAAGTTATCGATGACAATTGCAACATCTAAAATTTTATCAAAACTTCAAATATTGTTTTCTCAAAAACTAAAAGTTTTTTTTCAAAAGATTTGGTTCATTAGAAAGAAGACACTTTTATTAACACTTTGGGAAATTTTCATACTCATATTCTAAGAACTGGGTTTTATACGAATTTTTAAAACTTTCGGCGAAAATTGTAAAATTCGAAAAAATTTTCAATTAATTAAAAAATTTATTTCTCAAGAACTGAAAGTGATTTTTCAAAACGGCTTTTTGCATTAAAAAGAGAACACTTTAATTAATAATCGAAATCGATAAGAGCGACAGTTCTGTTAGTAATGAATGTGATGATGAATTACTAGCGTAGAGAAGAAAACTAGACGAAACTGCAACAAGAGATTTTATATATCGTATTGGGATTATTACAATGAGGTTGCTAATGAGAAATAAAGTTGTATTCAATAAAAAAAGTCCTATTGGGGTTGAACTTGATTATTATCTGCAGTGTCCAACACCTAAAAGAGATACTAATTCCTGTAAATGGTGGAGTACTAATTGTAAGTAATAGGTTTTTAATAGCCGGCCAATATTCGGTATTGGTTTTTAAAAAATGGCCGGATAGGCCGGATACCGGATATCCGTTCCACCACTAATTATTAACATGTTTCAGGATTTAACCCAGCGGATTCAAATCCTGAAACATTTTAAATTTGACACATTTAACATGATGGCTTTTATCTCAGAAATAAAAAACTGTGGATATAAATGGTATTAATAAAAATTGTTCATAATACACTACAAAAACATAATCCATAAAAAAATGTTGTTTAAGTATTTCGCCTTTTCAGTTATAAGCCATAAAATCCCTATGTCTCTAAACTGACGGTTTTGGATAATAATTCTTGTTAAAACTCTAATCTAAAAATCCTAGGAGAAAATGTTGTGGATGAAAAGAATTTGAAATGAGCCATGAAAACGGTATTTGCAGGTGATTATAACTGANTCCGGCCAAACCCGGATAGTTGCCGGATATCCGTTCCACCACTAATATAGACCAAGTAAAAAATCTGACACAGATGTTGGTTTCCCAAGTGATCCATACCATAGAAAATGATGAAACCTCCATGAATACCATCCAAAAATAGTCAATTACTTGTTTTAGTAATTTACTTTGTTTTTTTTGGAGAAATCCCAATCATTGTACCAAACCGGAGCTAATTTGAGCTAATCAAAATTCAACAATTGTTTATGTTGAATTTTGATAACTTCAAGTTCAATATGGCTTCTAATCACCTCAAAACATGCTTTCCAGATACTTAAATTAACCTCGACAATTCTCCTATTTATTCTAAGTGTTCTAATCGTGTGTTTTCTTTGTGTAATTTATGTTCTAATGTTTTATGTAAATCAGGAATTTCACAATATATGTTACTAATTCAATATAAAAACAGCTATTATTTACATAGCCACACCAACAAATATTAAAAAAATCAAACCAACATTTGTCAAAATCTTGTTACCTTTAGGTTTGTGTACTGATATTAAACTGTTGTTACACCCATCTATTAATAAAAAATTGTTAAGTGTCTTTTTGTAGTATAAAATGTTTAAAATTTTTGGGTTTATACAAAAACAAACTCTGTTTTCATGCTTAAAAGAACAAATTTATTTTTACTTAATTTTCATCAAAAAATTGCTTAATTAATAAAAAATCCGACTTAAAGAATGATAAGCATTAAACTTTTGAAGTTTACTGTGGCATTCCGAATCTAACCGATTATAATTCAAGAAAACATACAACATCGATCCAAAATCATCCAAAGTTGAATCGCTCAAACATTCCAATTTGTTCCATTGAAGTTCAAGTCTTGCCAAACGGTGTAAATCTCTAAATGTATGATCGTAAATCGTTTCGATTGCGTTTACGGCAAGATTTAATCTTGTTAAATGTTCCAACCCGACGAAAGCATCTTCGTTGATCGACTCAATTCCATTTTGATTCAACTCCAATTTTCTTAATCCACGGATGTTTTTGAAAGCATTCGCTGGAATATTTTTAATATGATTCCTTGAAAACGAAAGGTGTTGAATCGAAGTTCCTCTAAACCAATCAGGATTTATGTAAGTTAAATTATTATTTTTTAATACAACATCTTGTAAAAGAAACATGTTATCGAAAGCTTTTGTTTCGATATAATTGATTTGATTTTCTTTAAAATCGATTTTCGAAATTCCCAAATCGTTGAAAACGCCGTATTTAATTTGCGAGATGTTATTTTCAACTAAATTGATTCTTTTTAATTTTGGTAAATTTTTAAAACAGCCAGGTTTTAATGTTTCTAAACCGACTTTTTTTAAAGAAAGCTCTTCTAAGTTGGGTAAATCGGAAATATCACCAATTTCCAAAGTATTTATAACTGTATCGTAGATTTCAACTTTCTTAAATTCCACCAAATCTTTAATTGTAACATTTCTTAAGTGGTGTTTCTTTGTATGTTCAACTGAATCGTGAACACGAACGTTTAAGTTGATTAATTTGGCTTGAATCAAGCCGAGAACACACACAAAGATGATAATGATGAGCTTCATTTTTAAAGCTTCACTAAAACGTTTGTTGCAGTTTTTCGTATTTAAAGCGATTTTTTATCTTGGATAAGTCATAATCACGAGATTTCTTAATCGAAAGGAATATGCCATTTTAATTTAGAAGAAAGTTTAAGGTTTATCGTAAATCGCCTCATATATGTAATTATTATAAGAGTTGCAATTAAATTTTTAATAAAAAATATTGTGATTAAGAAATTCTTTAAAAAAATATATTTATCAATAATTATGTTTTCTTATCTTGTTGTGTTTTATATAAAAAATATTTTGATATTGTTTAAATCAGAGTTTGTTTAAATATAACTTAGCCCATAACGAGTAACTAAAAGTTGTTTTTTTTTTGTATTTGGAACTTACCGTTGCCGATTGCGTATTGTTGAAGCAAATCCGTCATGTTTATATGTACAATTCCATATTTTTCTTGCATTAAATTGTCGCAATGTGTTACCTTCCCACTTCCAGGTCCACCTAAAAATTGAAAATTGAATAATATTATAAGAAAATAAGTGTAAATACATGAAGATATGTTCTTTATCTACAGCTAACTTTTTTGTATTGTTGTAGAGAATGATGTTAATAAAAACTGCCACAAAAACATTTACAT
>NW_019280574.1:0-121251 GCF_000648695.1 Onthophagus taurus | reverse complement strand
ACTTTAATTAATAATTGGCGATATTTCCATAAGGATCCTTCAAGAAATTAATTTTATAGCGAATTTTGAAAATTATCGATAATACTGAAATATCGAAAATTTTATCAAAACTTCAAATATTGTTTTCTCAAAAACTAAAAGTTATTTTTCAAAACGGGTTGGTTCATTAGAAAGAAGACACTTTTATTAACATTTTGGAAAATTTTCATACTTATATTCCATGAACTGGATTTTATACGAATTTTTAAAACTTAATCGGCGAAAATTGCAAAATTCGAAAAAATTTTCGATTATTTAAAAAATTTTTTTCTCAAGAACTAAAAGTGATTTTTCAAAACGGTTTATTGCATTAAAAAGAGGATACTTTAATTAATAATCGAAAGTGATAACAGCGACAATTCTGTTAGTAATGAATGTAATGATGAATTACAAGTGAAGAGAAGAAAACTAGACAAAACTGCAACAAGAGATTTTATATATCGTATTGGGACTGTTACAATGAGGTTGCTAATGATAAATAAAGTTGTATTCGATGAAAAAAGTCCTATTGGGGTTGAACTTGATTATTATCTGCACTGTCCAACACCTAAAAGAGATACTAATTCCTGTGATTGGTGGAGTACTAAGTAATAGGTTTTTAATAGCCGGCCAAAGCCGGATATTTGGTATTGGATTTTAAAAAATGGCCGGATAGGCCGGATACCAGATAGTTGCCGGATATCCGTTCCACCACTAATTATTACCAACCCAGCGGATTCAAATCCTGAAACATTTGAAATTTGACACATTTAACATGATGGCTTTTATCTCAGAAATAAAAAACTGTGGATATAAATGGTATTAATAAAAATTGTTCATAATACACTACAAAACCATAATCCATAAAAAAATTTTGTTTAAGTATTTCTCCTTTTCAGTTATAAGCCATAAAATCCCTATGTCTCTATACTGACGGTTTTGGATAATAATTCTTGTTAAAACTCTAATCTAAAAATCCTAGGAGAAAATGTTGTGGATGAAAAGAATTTGAAATGAGCCATGAAAACGGTATTTGCAGGTGATTATAACTGATTTGAAATGTTTAGGATTTAAATTCCTAAACATTTCAAATTTGACGAATTTAACAACAAAATGATGGGTTTTATCTCAAAAATGTTATTAACTGTAAATGAGAATGATATTAAAAAAATTGTACCCAATAAATCATAAAAATATAATCCATAAACGATTTCTATTTACCTATTTCGTATTTTTAGTTATGAACCATTAAATCAATAAACCTCTAAATTGACAGTTTTGTGTGAAAATTTTATATACTGTATATGAGGTGGCAAAAATATGGAACATCTTCAATGAAATGATATTCATTTCTCTAAAAGAATATAACAGTATGTTAGAAAATGAAGGTGCTTAAGATATACTGAAGATAAGAACAAATGTACTGAAACATGTATTAGTACTACTCAATTGAAGTCTTTTTCATGAAAGTAATGCAACTAAACACACTTCATTTTTAGATGTTGTCTTCTGAACATTTTTTTAACATAATTATTGTAAGTACTAATTTATCAAGTTATTGTATTTATCTAATTCATTGAAAATTTCTGTAAATGTTTCCTGCTAGCATCTTTCAACAGAGATTTGTTTTCTTGGCGGAAGTATGTATACATCAACAAAACATATCTTTCTGGACAAAATGTTATTAGATGACTGTTATTAAATGTTATTTCATGGACGATGCACCCAAGTTGTACATTCCTAATAAACCAAGCAAACGCAGAATATAAATATTCTCTATGATAAATGCATTTAGAGATGATGCTGGGCAATAATTTGGCGAAATCATTCATGTAGCAAACTCTGTAGCAATTATTATCATGAAAATGACGAATCATAAAGAATAAGAAACTTTCTCATCGCAATCAACTACAATAAATAGTGAGTTTGATTTGGGCTTTTATGTAAACAAAATTGAAATTAAAGATGACATCAAAATGAAATTATAAATCGATTGTTTTCTACCAAACAAAAACTATAATTCTAAGACAAACACTGTCAGGTTAGATAAATAAGCATCGCTAGCATGTCTCCCTAATTAAATGGAACATGGAAAAGTGGTATACATTTCATGCTTTCATTTCACATTATATTTTATGGACTTATGAAAATTTAAAGTACAACATCTACGTTCAGGTTCTAAAAGAATAAATCGATGAGGTAAATAAAGTCTGTCATATCATATCTCATAGGAAAAGAGCACTTGTCCATCGACATTCGGTACGTTGTAATGGATCAAAGAAGAATTCTTAGGATTTCGACATTTCGAAAAGGTTGACACCCAAACGATAAGCGGCGCGTCCTATACGTTATCTAATTTTCAATTCGACATAAACAAATTCGTGAGTTTTTGATTGTGCAAGAAAGAATTAAAATGAAGCACCTCAAGACTAACTTTTTTTATTCTGCATCACAATATAACGAATTTTGTTGTTAATGACGTGAAATTGTTCCTCAAGTATTAAGGAAATCGTTAAATTTCTACTCTTTTTTCAATATTTCATTTTTGCTCCTCTTTATTCTTTCAACTTCCAACGCCCATGCAACCAAAGATCACTGCTGAATGAGTTTATATTTACTGATGTCATCAACATCATCGTGATCCACACATCAGCAGTATAGTATGATGACAAAGTAGAAGAAAACGAACGTAAGGACCTGTAGTTAGCAGGATGATCACATACTGCGACACTGCTCGAAACACAAAGTGTTAGCTACTGGTGGGTTTCATCAGCATATTGAATGTGAAGAGAAATTAACGTATGAAGAGTAAATAAGATTTTTTGTTTTTGAAGCTGTTTTTGGACAACTTGGGTGATGAATTAGTTCTAGAAAGTATAAAAGAAAAAGCTAATATGCTGAAGCTACCACGGGAAGTAGAAATATACTGTTTATGCATTATCTGGGCGAAAACCATGCCGCATCGATTGCCTGGCATACAAAATAGCAACTCAAAATATGTGTAATTTAAAATTTTTTTACATAAAATTTTGATAAAATTGTGATTTCTTCAAACAGTATTTTCTAGATTTAGCATTAATATATATAATATTTTTAAATAACGATAAAGTGACATGTAAGACCAATTGGGTCACTAATGACCACAATTATTACATTATTTTGATATTGTACTTGTAATATTGGCGTAAAAGTTTCTTTCCTGAACGGTGTTCTGTATATGATGTCAAAATGTAGTGTTTTTGGTAATCTTTCTGCATTTCTGTGTATTCGGTACTTTACCTAATTCAATGTAAATGTCAAGAATGCTGTGTTAACACAATTTGTAACGTTTTTCGAGTAGAAGATTAGTTCCGGTAATTGATAAAGATGCAGAAGGTATTTTACAACAGTGATTTGAAGAAGAAAGTGAAGTTGATGGTGACATTGACCAAGATATTTTTGCCAATTTAGACAACAGTGGTGAAAAAAAAATATATTTCTTTCAGCCTCGTAAATTCGTTTGACTCAGAATTTGAAAGCAATGATTCTACTGATAATGATGATTAACAGTTTTTACCTGTAAGTTTTTACTTTTCATTTTCTAACGTTAAAAATATTTATATGGTACTTTGATAAAAAAATAAACTTAAAGGGGGCGAAATTACATTACACAAAAAGGTATGTAAATCACAGCGAAACGTTATGCATGGATACGATACGACGTTTTTGCCTAATTTTTAGATATGAGATTGTCAACCACGTTGTTTTTAGTCGAATACAGATGATTGTAAAAAAGAACAGTGTCTTCTACAAAAAGTTGGATGCTAACAAGTATCTACCTTTTGTAACAAGTCAACAAAAGCAGAAGTTTGCAAATCCCTTAATGAAGGAATTATGAATTTATCGAATGTAGAAGGCTTGAAACAAGTTCACTACTATTTTCTAATCTTTACGTTTTGGTAATTCTGAATTATGCAAGGTAGAGCAAGATTTAGACAAATTAGCCCTCCTTAGAACTTTCTTTAGGTTATAGCTACCCGTATTACAAAATACGTTTGCCCATAAAAATATAACTATACACAAACATTCCATGGAAGGTGCTTTTGTAACATGGAAATTACTTCAAACAATATGTTGCTTCTAAAAGAAGTATCTGAAAAATGTCAAAATTTCTGAAAAGTATGGGATAAAGATTGTGCAACTTGCGATAATGTAACTCTGCATGCTTATATTTGCCAAACCCATGTCGAGAAAATAGGAGCATGAACGCAACTAAGAACAGCGTATTGGATATGCTAAGGGAGTTTGAAGGAACAAGGAGAAATATAAAAGCTGAATTTTTTTACAACTCCTGATCTATCCAGGGAATTGGAATAAAGAAATATCACATTCCTTGGTACAATTCGAAAAAATAAATTGGAATTTCCTGTGCTAAATAAAGGAAAGATTATTCTATCAATTTTCCTATTAACTTTGTACTGTTGTTACAAAAAAATTACAAAGCATATAAACGTATTGTATTGTTAGGAGTTAATATCAAAGTAAGGAACCCAACCCATTGTCCAATATGACTATTAGACCAACCATCAACTGTATTTCTAAATAGAAAAGTTGCCGTTTTGTTTGAAGCAATTTTCATAATTTTCCAATATTCACATTTCAACTCAACTAATTTATTTCTATGTTGAATTCTAGTGCCATAAGAATAAATTAACATATTCATTAACACTTTAAACGTGTTTTTGTCACGTCAGGTTCTTGACCCATTATTTACATAAAAGACATAATTCTTTGAAAATAACAAACATTTATAAATAATGCTTACCGAGTACAAATATAACGGGCACTTTAGGCGTTTCAAATTGTAAATTGGCGTTATTGTGCATAGGAAATCGTCCTTCAGCGGGCGTTGCGACTTCACGAACGTTTTTACCGCTATTCTTGGCCCAAGTGTCCCTTCCTTCTTCAAAAGCTTGGGATCCATCGCTTTGCTCTACAAACAAAGTAATAGAAAATATATAATCAATTTTTTTTTTAATATTACATATTGTTGTTAATATCATCAAGCTTAAACATAATGTGTATCGATCGTTTTGAACGCTAGTTTATGATATGTGGTGAGGTTCAGTGTGCTTCCGGTCAAGGTCAGAACCGTTTACCTCAGGGTTAGATGATTTCAGGTTGGGTGCAGGAAATTACAGTTTGCGGTATAAACAACAATCGAAACATGGAAAACAGAACAATTTTTGAATTATCTAAAGAAGGAATTAATTTTGGTAAACACTTTTTTATTTTTTGCTTTGATTTTTATTTATAAGATTGATTTAAATATTTTTTTGGTGGTTGGGTTGGGAAGTGAAATGGAAATGGTAATTTGCGGCGTACAAAGTGAACGATAAAATCTAGACGCGATCGGTTTGCGGTATAACACGCAAATTTAATAGACATACTATAAGGCGTGCACAGCATTCTTATTTCAATTGCACGCCATCCCTAAGTTTTATATTTAGTTCTTAGGCTCATAAAAATTCTTTGGCAAATATAAATTTAGCTTTGGGGTGATTCAGATTGAGATTAGATTCGTTTTTGAATGAAACCTACCAAATAAGGTCTTCCCAAATTTTAGTCTGACGTTTCAAATTCAAATAAAGCTTAGGTTTGAATGAATTAAGAAAGAAAAAAAAATCCATTCGTATTTATTTCAAGAATTTTTCACGGTCAAGGTGAGTTAACAAATGGTTTTTACTTCTTTTGTGTAAATCGTTTAACTCCTAATGGAAGGAAATAAAATTGCCTTAAATTTTACGAGTGGGTAATAACATTTATGCAACATTTATAATTTTTTTCCGAGTAGATCATATTTCAAAACAACCTTACATTAACAAACATTGATGAAGCTAATGCTTTTCAATCGATTATCCATATTAGTATCGTTTACGTTCTACATAATGCATTTATTTAGTAATAATGTTAAGCAAGAAAATACTAAATTCAACTATTATTTTCTAACAAAATTTTTACCTGTATCTAAACAAATGCCCATATTAAAAAATAAACCACAAAAAGTTCGTTAAAGCACCGCGGATTCCCCGCAAAAAATAACGGATTCATTTAGACACTACACCCAAAAGAAAAGGAACAACAAAGTTTCATATCACTTCAAAAAAAAACTTTTTTGTCAATTTTCACGTTTTATCATTAGTCACACTTTTCTGAGTCACAAAATTAAACTACATAATTCTGTGGAACTCTTGGTCCTTTTCACTTTTTCTCGTTCAATTTCAGTTTAACTAAAATTTTGTATCTTAGCTTCGCGTATACTTTACAAACGTGAACGAGTAGAAACATCGAGATCGTTTTTGAACGTCACACGTCGTCCGTTTTGAAGAAAACTGACGCGAATCGCCTTATGGCTACCGTGAAAATGCTGCTGGAAAATTTTGAATAATTGATACTACATTACCTTTGTAGTGGTCAACCGATGGTCACTATAGAAACGACGTCGACGTCGCGACACTCTCTGCCATGCCTTGTTTTCCAGTTATCATTTTCTTTTATGTCATTTTTTTTTCTCTTTGATCCTAGCGATATAGGGAAAAGGAAGAAAATCTAAATTAAAATCCTTTTTTTAAATTATTTTTCAAGTTGGATTTAAATAATGAATTAAAAACGTTTCTAATTAGGTAAGGCATGAATTATTTTTACGAGTTCCATTTATTAGGGTAAAACGTTCCGATAATTTCTTTGAAACATTCAAGGCTATTATTTAAGATTCCTTTGGGAACTCAACAAGTGTTGAATATGAGTCATACACGCGATAACTCTGTAATATTATGACGACACAAGATAAAGAAATGATTAAATATTAACTTAAAATATCTTTACAAGAAGCTTATTCTAAAGTTCACTCATACAAAATTTATAATAAAGCTCGTGTTTATAGACATATCTTTTCGATATCGGCATTCTTTGAATTTAACGTTGTGGTACCAAATAGTCCATTCTTAACTTTAATTTCTCTGTCCCAGTACTCAATTTTGCTAGATCCTATTCAATCTGTTATTATCTTGTCTTTCAAATAGTACATAGCGCAACATTGAGTCATCAACAATAACCTATTCAGAAAATTTTCTCGACTGAAGTACATTTAAGAAAATATATCATAAACTCTTTATTTAGGGTGGAACAATCAAGCCAACCTCAAAACTCTTGGTTTGGAAATTATAAAAATCATTTAATAAATATAAATCGTAAATCAAAAAATAATTAATAACATTCTCGTTTCAATTTCACTCCCTTGAAGTCTTCTTCTTGTCGTTACTGTCTGTTTAGCTTCTTGCTGCTATTACCAGTATCTTTCTACCTTTTTCTTTTCTAATTATATGAGGAGGTTTGATATTCAGTTCTATTATAATGCTATTTCTCGCATTCTCTTCTCTGCCCAGTAGTTCTCGTGCTTTTGCCAAAACTCATTGTTCCTTTCTCGCTTTAAGAGTCTTATTTCAATTTCATTCCCTTAAAGTCTTGTTCTTGTCGTTACAGTAACGGTTACTGTCTCTGTTTAGCTTCTTTCTGTTACTACCAGTATCTGGTAAGTCTTTCTAGCTTTCTTCTTTTCTATCTAATCCCTTTTTCTTTAATAAGTCTCCAAATAGTATCTATTTAGTTCTATTACCATACTATTTTCACGCATTCTCTTCACTGCCCAGTAATTTTGTTCCTTTTCAAGGTTCTTTCTAATACCGGACTCATTGCCAAAACTTTTCTCTTCTCTTTCCAGCTTCTATTTAACCTCTTTCTTCTATTACCAGCATTTTGGTAGCATTTCTTTCTTTTCAGTCTCACTGTCAACCTTACTTCTTGTATTTTTAGCTTTCGTTCACCCCTTTTCAACTGAAAATCCTACATCACATCAGCAATGAATATTTAATAGAATTCTTTCTAGTTCCTTTCTCACTTTGAGAGTCTCGTTTCAATTTCATTCCCTTAAAGTCTTGTTCTTGTCGCTACTGTCTCTGTTTAGCTTCTCTTTGCTATTACCAATGTTTTTCTAGCTTTCTTCTTTTCTATCTAATCCCTTCTTCTTTATCAAGTCTCCAAATAGTATCTATTTAGTTCTATTACCATACTATTTTCACGCATTCTCTTCACTGTCCAGTAGTTTTCTTCCTTTTACAGGTTCTTTCCAATACCCGACTCATTGCCCAAACTTTTTTCTTCTCCTTCCAGCTTCTATTTGGCCTCTTTTTTCCATTACCAGCATTTTTGTAGCATTTCTTTCTTTTCATTCTCACTGCCAACCTTACTTCTTGTATTTCCAGCTTTCGTTCACCCCTTTTCAACTGAAAATCCTATATCACAACATCAAAGAATATTTAATAGAACTCTTTCTAGTTCCTTTCTCACTTTGAGAGTCTCGTTTCAATTTCATTCCCTTAAAGTCTTGTTCTTGTCGCTACTGTCTCTGTTTAGCTTCTTTTTGCTATTACCAATGTTTTTCTAGCTTTCTTCTTTTCTATCTAATCCCTTCTTCTTTATCAAGTCTCCAATTAGTATCTATTCAGTTCTATTACCATACTATTTCCACGCAATCTCTTCTCTACCCAGTAGTTTTCTTCCCTTTGCAGGTTCTTTCCAATACCCGACTTATTGACAAAACATGTTTTTCTCCTTCCAGCTTCTATTTAGCATCTGTCTTCTATTACCAGCATTTTTGTAGCATTTCTTTCATTTCAGTCTCACTCCCAACCTTTCTTCTTGTATTTCCAGCCATCGTTCATCCTTTTTTCTCTATGACCAGTCTTCCTCTTCTCCATCTAGACCTTTCCAGTACTAATCCAGTTATTACCTTTCTAGTATATACACAATCTTAAATTTTTCTTCTGCTATTAATTAATAAAACTATATTTCATAATAATTCCATTATATCTTCAAGGTCTTGGTATTTTAAAAAATTGGTAATTACATATTCCATTAAATTTTTTTAAGACTTATTACTTATATGCTCAAACAATAAATTTTTGCCGCTTATAGGACTTTTCTTTTGTTACGATTACTTCCATGTATCATCTTGACTTTATCATCTTTATGTATCATGACTGGTTGAACATATAATCAATTATGGTGACAAAAGTTAATATCTGATGTAAAGTGAAAAATAAAACATGTATAGCTTAATTTGAAATTAATAGTGTAAATTAAATGATGAATGAGTATCGGAATGTTTCACTAAAGAACAGTGGAACAAATTTTAGATAAGTGTTTATAAATTTGTTAAAAACAATCTTATTATTGAACATTTTTCATTCAAATTTCTCTTAGTTTAAATGGTGCCCAAAAATCGACATTTATTTTTATTTAAACTGAGAAATATGTAAAGATACCCCGATTATGACGTTTAATTAGAGGCTCATTTAATGATATTTGAGCACTAATGCATCTACTAAACTCTAGAACTTCCAAAACGAAGCAAAAACGTAACACGTGTCAGTTATGTTGAACTCAAAGACAATTTTACTGCCACATTGTATTTAAAATTATGAGTCAAAATCGATATCTTTCAAGAATAAAATTTCTGATGTTTAATGATCCAAACAGTTACGTTGAGGGATGACCACTTACATGTGTAGCAATGTTTTTTGTATTCCTGAGGAAGAGCTGTATGAGGATCATATGAGCCAGTTGATGAATACCTTTTGCTTTATAAAGAACAACCTCATTTGTTTTGCCATTGCCGCATATATTGCTTGATTATAATTTCTGGTTATAGAAAGTATTACATTAACAAGTATTAGTATACTTACTGCGAAACCTATGAAAGACAAGAAATTATTTTAGCTAACTGATACGTCACCGTCAGGTTGGTAGAATTTTTGTTGGGGCAAGACACGAAAGTTTACAACAATCGCTTTCACATGAAAAGAAGACCGTGTCGAATACTACTCTCAATACAAAGTATACAAAATATACAGCAAACTTTATACCACGATTAGACTATATAAAATATTCCGAGATTTCTGTAGCATGTATGTAAAATGAAATCTTAACTGAAATCGATAGGACAGACGGCTCAGGACAACATGCAGAAGGACTATGATGAAGAGAAATCCTATGTAGGTTCTAGAGGATTAATATATGATTATATCATATTATACGTCTCGTATAATAATGTATGCACCTTCTTCCGAAGACCTATGCAATAGCAATACAGAGTTAACTAATATTCATAGAAGCTTACCATAAAACCACATTGACTTTTGGCAACGCTGTTTAGAGATATAAACGTATTAGTGAAAGACGTCAATGGAAGGAAAGTTATATCACATTGTTTTTGTAAATTCTTACATAAATAAAATGTTTTATTAACAGGTTGACTACCATGGCATATGACTACATCATATGATATAAAATATAAATTTTAAAAACTCGCATCTCAAGAACGAATGGAGATATCATCATGAAACAAAGAATATTTTGAAGCAAATTTGATGAAGATTTTATGTGTCATAAATCATTTCTTATTATTCATAAACATCGTTGTTATGATTTTTTAAACTCAACTCTGCAAATTTTATTGTGATAGATATGAAACAAATTTTAAAAAATCGTATCTCAAGAATAAATTGAGATATCATCATGAAACAAAGAACATTCTAAAGCAAATTTGATGAAGATTTCATGTGCCATAAATTATTTCTTATTTTTCATAAACATCGTTCTTATGATTTTTTAAATCCAACTCTGCACGCTTTATTGTCGTAGATATGAAATATAAATTTAAAAAAAAAAGTATCTCAAGAACAGATGGAGATATCATCATGAAACAAAGAATATTTTAAAGCAAATTTGATGAAGATTTTATGTGCCATAAATCATTTCTTATTATTCATAAACATCGTTGTTATGATTTTTAAACTCAACTCTGCAAATTTTATTGTGTTAGACATGAAACATATATTTTAAAAAATCGTATCTCAAGAATGAATTGAGATATCATCATGAAACAAAGAACATTCTAAAGCAAATTTGATGAAGATTTCATGTGCCATAAATTATTTCTTATTTTTCATAAACATCGTTCTTATGATTTTTTAAATCCAACTCTGCACGCTTTATTGTCGTAGATATGAAATATAAATTTAAAAAAAAAAGTATCTCAAGAACAAATGGAGATATCATCATGAAACAAAGAACATTCCAAAGCAAATTTAATGAAGATTTAGTGTATCATAAATAATTTCTTATTTTCCATAAACATCGTTCTTATGATTTTTTAAATCCAACTCTGCATGTATGATTGTTGTAGATATGAAATTTAAATTTTAAAATAATGTATCTCGAGAACGAATGGAGATATCATCATGAAATATAGAACATTTTAACGCAAATTTGATGAAAATTTATTGCACAATAAATAATTTCTTATTTTCCATAAACATCGTTCTTCTGATTTTTTAAATCCAACGCTGCACGTTTTATTGTTGTAGATATAAAATATAGATTTAAAAAATCGTATCTCAAGAACGAATGGAGATATCATGATGAAATAAAGTACATTTTAAAGCAAATTTAATGAAGATTTAGTGTACCATAAATAATTTCTTATTTTCCATAAACATCGTTGTTATGATTTTTTAAACAAAAATCAGTTCATAAAAATTTCATAAGAAAGTTACATATTTTAGTAATATATTTTTTAATTAGACTTTAAAACTGTGCAAGTAGTAACATATTTAATTTAATTTCAACCGCATATCCAAAAATGATACTGTACCTAAGCATTTACTTATGACGTATGACTTCTAATGAAGATAAATAAAGGGATATCACTTCCCCCTCGAAAAGCTGTTCGTAAATTCAATCGAACTTATGATTATCAGATACTTTAAAGAAAATTATATACTAAGCTACTGAAAACTGACAACAAGAACTCAAAACTATAATTTCCCAAGATCCAAGCTAAGTATTTTTCTTTCGAAGTAGTATTCAATCGGTTATTATCTAATAAATCTTTTAGAAATTAAACCAGTTGTCCATCATGAACTGTGATTATAGCTCGATTCACCCGATATTGAGAAAAGTTAACATCTTTATAAATTTATAGAACATCAGCAACGCCTTTTTTTACAACAACATTAAAATATATTTTAAATAATAAAGATTTGATTCCTTTTTTATTATTTTATACACAACGTTTAGTTTTTAAAATAAAATAATCGACCAATACTTAAATATCACATGAAAACCTAGAAACAAGTTGAAAATTGGTAACAAGGTGAATGCGTTAACCGTTAAGAAATTATTTATAACAAAAAAACACACGGTTTACTTACTTAATTGGATTGGTAAACAATTTACTTGAAGCTAAGGTTTAAAAATAAAACTTTTTATATTAAATTAGGTCAAATTCTTTTCAGAAAAAAGTTAGCGTTGATTTAAATTTTTGAAAACAAAAAAAATTTAATCTTTTTTGATATGTCATTAAGTTATGAGATTTTTTTTAAGTTTCAGGCTATCAGTTATTGATAAATTCAATAGAAACTAAGAAAAAATGGGTAATATTTTTGCTTGTATAGATGATGTAAGTAAAAAAACCCAACACAAATCAATTTTTTTATTATTTAAATTTTCCTTTGTAAGCTTACAAAATCAGATGCAAGAGGGACGTACGATATGTCACTAGTAAGATCAAAAAAATTACCCATAATTTGGTTATTGGGACCTCCAGGATCCGGAAGATCCACCCAAGCTAACATTTTATCCGAAAAACTGGGTTACGAACTCATCAATGTAGCAGAATTGATTAAAAAAGAAGCTTTACTTGAAACCGAACGAGCTTACATTATTAAAGATGTTTTGGATAGTAAAAATAGAAAAGTTCAAGATGTATTTAAATTTTAAAAAATCTTGAACCAAATCAAAAAAGTTATTTTTAGGACTTGGTTGTTGATCTTATAAAAGAAGAAATGCTTAAAAACGTAAACGAAGCGACCGGATTCATTATCAATGGTTTTCCTAGAACTGCTAAACAAGCAGCACTTTTTGTTAAAGAAATTAAAGACGTAGATGTTGTTATTTATCTTTATTTGGAAACGATGAAAATGGTTAATAGACTACGGGAAAAAGAAGGAAGTATCGACGAAGACGCAGTTAAAAACGATATTTTTACTTATGTTAAGGAAGTTAAGGATGGCACAGCTAAATTTGCAACAAAAGTAGAAAAAGTAAGTTATTAACTAGATAACAAACAAAAACGTTTCAAAATTTTTTTGTAGATTTACACAGACGGTTTACCATCAGATGTATTCCAAAAAATAGAATCCATAATACAATTGAGAATGAAACCAACCCAAACGATTATGTAACAAAAGAAACATCAACAACATCCGACATCTACAATTCACTATAATTTTTTTTTATCCTCATTTATTCATTTCCATTAAATCATTATTAGTAACTCACAAACTGTTTTTTATTTGTTATAAAAGTGAACAGAAAATTTTTTAAAATCCGTAATTGCCCGAAATCAATGATGTCTTTAGCAAATTCTCGTAATTTAGATCATTCATTATATTATGGTATGTATTAAGAACTGCTTTGGCTGTTAATATTATGACTCCAGAAATTGTACAATTTCGCCGTGAATCTACACCTTTGATTGTTATAGATATGAAACATAAACTTTAAAAAATCGTATCTCAAGAACAAATGTAGATATCATCATGAAATACGCAACATTTTAAAGCAAATTTAATGAAGATTTAATATGCCATAAATAATTTCTTACTTTTTATAAACATCGCTGTTATGATTTTTTAAACCCAACTCTGCAAGTTTTATTATGATAGATATGAAACATAAATTTTCAAGAATCATATCACAAAGACGCATAAAGATATCATCACGAAATATACAACATTTCAAAGCAAATTTGATGAAGATTCAATGTGCCATAAATCATTTCTTATTTTTCATAAACACCGTTGTTATAATTTTTTAAACCCAACTCTGCATGTTTGATTCTTGTAGATTTGACGAATAGAATTTAAAAAGTTCTATCTCAAGAACGAATTGAGATATTAAGATGAAACAAAGAACGTTTTAAAGCAAATTTGGTGAAGATTTAATGTGCCATAAATCGTTTCTTATTTCTCATAAACATCGTTGTTATCATTTTTTAAACCCAACTCTGCATTTTTGATTGTTATAAACATGAAATATAAATTTAAAAACTCGCATCTCAAGAACGAATGGTGATATCACCATGAAACAAAGAACATTTTAAAGTAAATTTGATAAAGATTTAATGTGCCATAAATAATTTCTTATTTGCCATAAACATCGGTGTTATGATTCTTTTTACACAATTCTGCATTTTTAATTTTTATAGATATGAAGTATAAATTTTAAAAAATCGTATCTCCAGAACGGACAGAGGTATCATCACGAAATAAAGAACATTTTAAAGCAAATTTCATGAAGATTTAATGTGCCACAAATCATTTCTTATTTTTCATAAACACCGTTGTTATGATTTTTTAACCCCAACTCTGCATGTTTGATTATTGTAGATTTGACCAATAGAATTTAAAAAGTTGTATCTCAAGAACGAATTGAGATATTAAGATAAAACAAAGTATATTTTAAAGCAAATTTGATGAAGATTTAATGTGCCATAAATCGTTTCTTATATTTCATAAATATCGTTGTTATGATTTTTTAAACCCAACTCTGAAAGTTTTATTGTGATAGATATAAAATATAAATTTAAAAAAATCGTATCTCAAGAATGAATTGAGATATCACCATGAAATAAACAATATTTTAAAGCTAATTTGATGGAGATTTAATGTACCAAAAATAATTTCTTACTATTAATAAACAACGTTGTTATAATTCTTTAAACCCAACTCTACATGTTTGATTATTGTAGATTTGACTAAAATTTAAATAGTTGTATTTTAAGAACGAATGGAGATATAAAGATGAAACAAAGAACATTTTAAAGCTAATTTTATGAGTATTCAGTGTGCCATAAATAATTTCTTATTACCCACAAACATGTTTGTTATAATTTTTTAAACCTAACTCTGCATTTTTATTGTAGATTTGACGAATGGAATTAAAAAAGTTCTATCTCAGGAATGAATTGAGATATAAAGATGAAACAAAGAACATATTAAACAAATTTGATGAAGATTTATTGTGCCATAAATAATTTATCATATTCCATAAACATCGTTGTTACGATTTTTTAAAGTCAACTCTGCATGTGTGATTATTATAGATATTAAAAATAAATTTAAAAATATGATATCTCAGAAACGAATTGAGATATCTTCATGAAATAAGGAACATTTTAAACCAAATTTGATGAAGATTTAATGTGCCATAAATAATTTCTTATTTGCCATAATCATCGTTGTTATGATTTTTTAAACCCAACTCTGCATGTTTGATTATTGTAGATTTGACGAATAGAATTTAAAAAGTTGTATCTCAAGAACGAATTGAGATATTAAGATGAAACAAAGAACATTTTCAAGCAAATTTGATGAAGATTTAATGTGCCATAAATCATTTCTTATTTTTCATTAGCACCGTTGTTATGATTTTTTAAACCCAACTCTGTATGTTTTATTGTTATAGATATAAAATATAAATTTAAAAAATCGTATCTCAAAAACGAATGGAGATATCATCATGAAATAAAATACATTTTAAAGCAAATTTAATGAAGATTTAGTGTACCATAAATAATTTCTTATTTTCCATAAACATCGTTCTTATGATTTTTTAAATCCAACTCTGCGCGCTTTATTGTTGTAGACATGAAATATAAATTTAAAAAATCGTATCTCAAGAACGAATGGAGATATCATCACGAAATAACGAACATTCTAAAGCAAATTTGAGGAAGATTTAATGTGCCATAATAATTTCTTATTTTCCATAAACATCGTTGTTAATATTTTTCTAATCAGACGTATTCCAAAAAATAGAATCCACACAATAGAGAATGAAACCAACCTAAACAATGATGTAACAAAAGAAACATCAACAACATCCGACATCTACAATTCACCATAATTTTTTTATCCTCATTTAATCATTCTCAATAAATCATTGTTAGTAAAACACAAAATGTTCTTCCTTGTTATTCTATTTGTTATAAATTTTAACCAAACCTTAACAATTCAAGATTGTTTAAACGAAAAAGTGAACAGAAAATTTTTTAAAATCCGTAATTGCGCAAAATCAACGGCTCCAATGATTTCTTTTGCAAATTATCGTAATTTAAATCGCTGTTTAAATTACGCAATGTCAAGAAATGCTTTGGCTGTTAATTTCAGTCCTCCAGAAGCTGCAGAATTTCGCGGTGAATCTTACAAATCGTCGTGTCAAATTTTAGCTTGCCCAGAAATTATTGAAAATAATTTGGTTAATGATAGTGCCTACGATTATTATACGTTTTATAAAAATTTAAGTGAAGAATTTACCTGCGTAAAATCTGTGGGTGTTTATAGATTGTTTAAAGAAAAATCTAATTATATCCAAGCGATTAATACTTGTATGAGTTTAAACGGAGATTTAGCTCAAGTCCAAAGTGATGTTTTAACTAATTCTTTGGGAACGTTAATTTCGGGGAAAATCAAAAATTGGACTAAAATCGCTTTTATTGGATTGGACGATTATTGGAGTAAAAAAGGAAATTTTATTACTTCGTTTGGAAATCGTTTAAATTGTTATAAATATCGAGCTTGGGCACCTGGACATCCCCGATTGAATAAAAGAAAACATTGCGTTGTTTTGGATGGTAATAAAACTTGGAAAATTGTTGGGTGTAGAGATCGGTTACCTTTTTTGTGTGAAATATATCCTTATTTACCTCTAAAAAGTGATAAAAGTAAAGATTGTTCTACGTTTAATGATATGGGTTGGTTTTTTTTTATGCGTTGGATTAATTTAATATTTTCATTTAATATTTTTAGAAAAAAGAAAGAAATGTGAAGAAAGAAAAATTGACGATAGGGAAGATATGTGTAGTCTTATTTAAGTAATTTAAAAAAAATGATAATATTAAGGAAAGATATGGCCTTAAAGATATGCAACCAACATCACAATCTTTATTAATCAATGTTTTCATCATAGACTTCTTGGGATTCTACCTAACTAAATTATTCCAATTCCTTGATATTTTATTAATAAATTAGAATTAAAATAAAAATAATTTGATCAAGAAATTAATGCATTTTCTTTATCGTCAATAAATTTTTCTTTTACTTAAAATTCGTTCATTACTTTAAATTTTTTAATATCGGCATCACTTTAATTTGACAGCTCTATTTATTCACACTCCAATTTTTTACACGTCATTACCAAAAAAGTGCTGACATCTACAACAATGAAGTAAATAATTGTTTACATTTCGATGAAATTCAAAAAGATTTAAACATTCCATTGAACATGGGGCAAGGAAAAAGCCAATTCACCGAAGAAGAACTGCAAGATTACGAGGTAATTTAAATCATTGTAACTTTTTTGGGGCTTATTTTATTCTGTTTAAAGGATTTGACGTATTTCACAAAGAAGGAGGTGTTGTAGTAAGTAAAAATTATGTATGAAAGAAATGATTCATTCAGAAATTTGTAGCGCACATCAAAAATTTAAAGCATTAGCCCCCGAGAAGGTTGGTCATAATAAAAATGCGAAACTTCCTATAACTAAAATGCTGCAATACCCCGAATTAAGTGCAAATCCTTTTGGTGATAGAATTTGTCAGACTTTCAGTTCTAGTCGAGATGGTGATATGACTTTTGAAGATTTCTTGGATATGATGTCTGTTTTTAGTACAGGTGCACCTAAATCTGTTAAAGCTGAACATGCTTTTAGAATATTTGGTAAAAATTACACAAAAAATCTTTTTATAATAATCATTTTTGATATTTAAGATTTTGATGGTGATGATATGTTGGGTACTTCTGATATAAAACAAGTTATTGAAAGACTGATTGGGGGAAATAAGCTCAATGATAGAGAAATGGATCATTTAATACAAAACGTTTTAGAAGAGGCGGATTTAGATGATGATGGTTCATTATCTTTTGCTGAATTTGAACATATTATTGATAAAAACTCAGATTTTGCCAAGTAATTAAATATTATTTTCTATAATTATCAATTCTAATTGACTAATTTTTAGCACTTTTAGAATACGTCTATAACTTCTGATTATTAACATAATTGACCACAATTTGCTCATTATTATTTAAGACAATTTTTTGATCCCTTTTAAATAATACTGCCAAGGTTTTTGATAATTTATTTTATTTAAAAAACTTATCTTTTTATATTAATTCTTATTAAATAAAAATATTCGACTTAATCATTTCTTTAATTAATTTTCATTTAAAAAAAATCCATAATTGTGATTATGATTGCAAATAACCGGGTAATTTCATTCTCATAAACACCCACGTTGTAAAAAACGACACCAAAACGCAAATAAACCCAACCCCGGTCAACATTAATCTGTTTAATTTTGGGGTTAACGGCGAATGGATTCCATCCAAAACTATAAACCCTAACCCACCCATTGAAAACAAAAAGCTTGATGCTAATCCTTCCATAATATATTGACCATTAACACGGTAAGGCATAAAAGCTACCTAAAAATAATATGGTTAATGATAATATATTAAGTTTCTCTTACTAACCGGTCTAGAATGTCCGTGTTCATCCGTGGTTGATCCTACGCTTGGAGGTTCCACAATAACATCATAAATGATTCCTAAAAATAAATTTTTCAATAACTCATAAACATAACCTCACTTTTTTCCTACCTCCGGTAACCAAAAAGTACGATAACAAAACTATCGCAAACATTGTTTTCGGTGAAGGTTGATGAAGCCATGACGGCCTTTTTAATTTAATATTCGGTATTTCAAGCAATAAAAACGGAAATGTGAATAATTTTTCCATGTTCGTTTAAATTTTATTGACAGATTATGTCAAACATCAACGTCATCAAATAGAAATTTTCTTTTTACAAGATTGGTATTATAGAAATTTTACATTTAAAAAATTAATTTTTAATTATTAATATTTTTAAACCTAATTAAGATTGTTGTTAATTTTATTTATTTATCAATCAAATAATAAATTAAAAATTTTCCATAATTGTGTTTTTAATTTGATTAAAAATTGTTTAGTGATTTATATTTCGA
This sequence comes from Onthophagus taurus, assembly GCF_000648695.1. Taxonomy (NCBI): domain Eukaryota; kingdom Metazoa; phylum Arthropoda; class Insecta; order Coleoptera; family Scarabaeidae; genus Onthophagus; species Onthophagus taurus. The sequence continues at coordinate 102,028 of NW_019280574.1, read as the reverse complement.
AGTTGGCCTCCTTTGTACCACCACCACAGACACAAAAATTCATTCAAACATGCTCCTGTCAAGTACACGTCAGTTTATAATTTTGAGAGCTCGCAATTTAAAGTTAACAAATCCACCTTAAATCTTTTTGAATTACACGCAATGATTTTAACATAGTAACGGCTCAAAATGATCTTAATTAATGCCATAAACCGCTTATCAACACTTTACCTTTATTTTTTCGCCAGGTTAGTATCAAACACATAAAAAATCCCGTTTATTTTTTATTAATTATTCTTTTACAGTTTATGCATGTTGAGTTATTCTGAAGATGCACCGGCAAATTTAAACGACTCAATCAATGGACAACAAAACTTCACGTTTAGTAATAATTTAAGTTTTAGTTCCGATCATAGTGCAAATGGTGTTAGTGGAAGTGCCACGGAACCTAGTGCTGCTATTGAATCTAGTTTTGAAGACTTAAACAATGATAAATTTAGTCAGACTAAATTTAATTTTGGTGAAGTTGCATCACAGAATTCAGGAATATCAAATGAGTAAGTTATTAGAGTTTAATTATTTTCGAAAGATATAATCAAAAGTGATTTGAAAGATTTTGTATTAGATTTATAGAGAAAAATCTGCAACCTATAAAGATTAAAAGTATGACAATAAACTTGGAGAGATTTATTATATACACTTATTGTGAGCCAAAATAATCATGCCAAAAAGTTATTACAATGGAAATTTATATGAATTGTAATTAAAAAAAATCTAAATTTCCATACAATGTCTAGACGACGAAAGATAAAAGCAACATGTTTAAGAAATTAATTAAACAATTAAAAAAAATATTTTGAATAGATAAGCTTTAAGAACCTTTAAATACTGGTCATTGACACTTCCTCATGTTATGTGCTGATTATAATTTAATATCGGCTCTTAATATAGATATAAAAAAATTCCGTTTGATTTTATCTCTTTTAACATAAAAAGCGGGGTTTCATAAAAGTGATTACTACATGTTACTACATAATGTTTTTTTTTAATTGATAACGCAACAACTATGGTATAATATTTTATCCCCACTATGTTTGTTATCTCTCATACAAGGAATAAGAGCTCAACTGGTTTCCCTTACTATAAAAGGTTGGGAAATCGTATATCTGCAATTTTTTTTAAAGTTAGATTTACTTCCTACAATTCTATATCTCTATGTGGGTTGAGTTTATGTTACAACTTTCATTTACATTTATTTTTAGTATTTACATTTACATTTATTGTGCAAAATGCACTCTGCTTTGTTTATAAAATCATTAAACTCATTTCGATCTTTTTACTACGTGTTTCGTAGATATGTTTAGATTATAAGGAATCTGGGTCAAGGTGTTGTGAAAATATGCATTGATTTTAAACTGCTACGTGATTAATTATAAAACTGAGAAATTCATTAATTGCGAATGCAATAAGAGTAATTAGAACTTGTTAAGGATGTGAATTAAATTTTAATGCTTTAAACGAGATATCCTTAAAGAAATTTCTACATCTGTGTTGTTGTTTTTTTTTTAAATCTTTTTAATTTGTTCCTGTAATTCTTTTTTGCACAATTCTTTTCGAAATACATCGTGTAATTATTAGAACGAATCCAAAACAGCGAAAGTTAATTGAACTGTTGGAATTTTTTTTTATTTCGAATTATTTTTTATAGTCTGTTTATAAACGTATACAGGAATGTTTAAGTTATGTCTCCTTATCTGTTTATTCGGTATTGTTTAAAAAATATTTTAAGTATTTTATCAAATGCATGCTTCCAAGTTTTTAAATACTCCTGTTGATTAATTTAATACATAAAATAGAATTATTTTATCGTTTTACGAATAATATTTTCAATAAAATAATATTTTCTGTTTGTTAAATTCTATGGAACAATAATTTAGTATCAAAGGCTAGAATGAAAAACAAATTTTAGTGGAAGTGCACAAGAATATTCACTACATTCCATGTATATCAGAAAGAGTCATGTATCTAGAAACTACACGAAAATTATTAAGAATCTTGGATGTAATGTGCAGAAAATAATGCAGAATTATGTAATCATGTAAAGAAGAAAAAGGAAACGCATAGAATATACAAAAATGCATAATGATAAATGTACTTGATTCATTTTATTTCAGATGGCAACTATGTATGTGATTAATATGTGTACAAAGTTCGAGCACAATTGAACCTGTTAAGTAGATTTTGGGTAATCGAAAAATGCGATTGAAGCTTTTATAACTTTTATGTTGTAGCAACAGCATAATATTTGCAATTAATGTGCTATTCCAGGGCCATAAAAAAGCTCTTTTGACAAGGCGTACAATATCATGCAAGTTTGCCCTTTTCTCTCTGTAATGCGTTATTTGTGTTACTTGCGAAATCCAGCGAACGTATTCCTGTTACTGCGGATCTCATTGCGGCTGTGCGTTTGCAATTTTGCTTGTTGGCCAATTAAATCTACCGTCACATCCATAATCTTCAAAATTAGTATAAATCCGTTATTAAAGGTTATTTATTTATTTACACACACGGGGGTAGCAACAGGACACTATAATACATTTTATATACAATAATTGTATGAACACAAAATTGAAAATCGATCAATTAATGGCCTAGACTCTAGGCCCACATATGCTCTAGGCCCTAGAGCATATGTGATCAATCCATTTCAAGGCAGAACTCAAGCCGCTGCAACGAGATAAATGTACTCAAAATCACACAACTGGTAGGGCGAGCACGGCATTACGAATAATTTGTTTGAAGTTGTGCGGTGTGACGACGAATATGTCCAACCCAAGGCGGTCCACTGTCCTCTCCATGCGAAGTATTGGGGAATTTCTATACGAATTTGTCCGGACAGTTGGCGCATAGGTAGCAGATACTCGGTCACGTCTATAAACTAGCAGCAAATAACGTTATAACAGCAAAAAAGTTGTGCCTTCAGTTGCTATCGTTGTACAATGTGAAGATTCGGAGGAAAATTCCAAATTACCAGATTTAACCACACGTTATTATTTTGTGATTCTGCATCATTCGAGAAGCTCATTATAGGGTAAATCTTGACAAATAGGCTTTAATGTCTAAACTCAGTGGTGGACTTAATAACGAAATTGTTAAGTATGAAGCTGTACCCAACTTTACTTCACTTACACCAACTATTTCAGTCTTCCAGATAGTTTTTTTTGATGTTGTAGCTTTTCATGTGTGGAACTTTTATGATAGTAATATGTCCAATTTTCTTTATTCATATCTTCCACAGACTCGGAATGTCTTTAGATAACCAAGCCATAGTACCTTGTCAGTTCATTGTACTTTCTTGTACAAATTTTTGGTGTACCTTTAGTGTTCCACGTACCATATCCACGTGAAAGGATATATGTTTCATACGCTATGTCTTCCAAAATAATCCTCAACAAATTTTTTTCAATTTCTCCTGTATAGGTCAAGATCAAAAAAAGTTCATCTTATCATCAGGGATATGCAGCAGTGCTTATAATAGACATGTTACACTGTGTTTCTAAGTCTAAAAGTATCCATTAGCAAACCAGCAATATATGGTTATGGTATTGTATCATTCACTTTCAACTGATAAAGACATTTCACAATATTTTGAAACAGAAAAGTGCTTTCTCAGCTTAGGTTACGTGTACATCTTTGCCATAAGAATCATCGCTTACGCAGATATTTTTGAAAAACTTAGGTTGTTGTCGCTAATGCTTCACAATTTCAATCATCACTTTCGTTACATAATATATTTCCTCTACTCATAGCTAATTATCCCGAAATTCCTGTATTTGAATATCATCGAAATTTTTTAGCATGCACATAACCTCATCAGGTTACCAGTTAAATTTGACTGGTTTACAAGTAAAATGTCCAAGATATTGACGGTAAAATTGACATGACCTAAAGTCATGTGTTTTGAACATGAATACAAAGTAGCCAGATGTTGGTCATTTAATCAATATACTGGAATCACTTTATTCATTTCGCATTCTAATTAACGTGGAGACTTGTAAATTTAAATCCTCGTACGTCACACATACATCCTTTATGTGTTCTTTGATACACAGTCGCAAAAATATGTAAAAAAGTCTCGTTTCACTTCCCAAGGTTTTATAAGAAACAAGATTTGATAGAGTGTACTATATATTAAACATCCTCTTACTTAGCTTTCACAATGGCTGAAGTCTTATATCTTAGATCTAGCCTTCAGAATTAATCAGGAAAACGCTTACTCTAAACGCAAAAGGCTGCGTGCTAGGGCTAGTCCTCTACCTACAATATATCAGTGATATGCCAGAATTAAAGGATGATACGATAGCCGCTTTTGCTGATGATACTGCTACTATAATGACTGTGGGTAAAGTACACGAAGAAGCGGCAATAAATCTACATACAAACCTCAGTTAATAATGGTGAATCAAGTCTAATGAGGCTACATCTGACCATGAACAATATCCAACTATGACATGCCAATATAGCAAAATATTAGGATATAGACGTTAATTTGCGCTGGAAATCGCATGTTGAAAAAAAAATGAAGAATTTGGACCTCAAATTTAAAAGAAACAAGTTTAAATGAAAAGTTGATTGATATAAAAGAGTTATAAACACAAAGAGGATCATACCTTACTTAATTGTTTGTAGCTGGAAGGAATATGTTGGAACGAGTACTCAAACATACTTCACGCCAGATATAATAATCGCATTTTGACTAAGATTGTTGAAACAATACCTTTTTAAAAAATTAATTTTCTATCATTTATACTCATTCATAAATGAATTATAACTAAAGACAATGTTAAAAGAACTGAGATGAAACAAAGATGGTGTAAGAATCCCGAATCCATACCTTACTTTTGTCAGAAAGAGGATAGCGTTATCTGAAAGTTCTTAAAAGATTTTGCAAATAACTCATGATTAGTTGAACATCCTCCTTTGGACAAAATGGTGTATCAACCAAGGCATTTTTTAATTCCACAGGATTTCTTTTGGTAACCTCTTCTTTTCGATAAATGGCACCATGATACCAATCTGCAGATGGAGATTGCTTTATTCTCGTCCTCAGATCTGTTATTTGTTCAGACATGGTCCGGACGTCGTCTGTGTTAACTCCAACACATTCAGTGTTATTTATGTCAAAAAACGAATTTAATTTCAAAATTTTTTTCTGCTGTCTTGATTACAAAATCTGCAAGTATGGTATCTTCGTGCTTGTACCTCACATAGTACAATAAAATTGTCTGGCTAGTTAAACACAGCTGTATAACATAGCATGTGCATCTCCCTGGCTGCTAGAATGAGTTCTGTCATAATAAGATATGTATAACCTTTTTAAGTTATGAGTTGAAATTTTTTAATTGTCGCTCATTATTCCTAAAAAGCTATGTTTTTTTATTGAAACTATCAATGCTTTGTTTCAAAATGGTTCATTAATTTAGCTGGCATCATGGAATCATTTGCTACTGTCTAGTTGCAAATAACACACTGCGATCAGGTTACAATTGGTCAACCAATTGACATTTTAATCATGCATAGCTATGATGATATCCATCTATATTATATACAACTTCATTAGTTGCTTAATACCCAAATAGATAAACTGCTATCAATTATTGCTATCATTAAATAGCCGAAACAGCTATGATTAAAAGATACAGTCTTAAAAGAAGATTGTGATGTTGATTTTATTTTATTGACCATTCGGCTGAAGATGACTAAGTAAAACTAGTCGAAACCGGTTCCGTTGAAATAAATTGAATTTTGCAAGATAAGAAGTTATATTTATTTGTTTATTATTTTAATATTTAAAAGAAGAAGGAATTATTACCAATACCGCTATAATACAGACCATAATAAGTTTAATGTCAAGGTAATTAAAAGTTTTAGATTAATGATTGATGTTTAAACCTTGATTGTAATTTAGATAAAACATCATTTCGGATCTGTCATCGGTAATCCGATGATTAAAAATAGCAGCAGCTGAAATGAAATTTTTAAGAAAGATTGCTGAAAACAAGAATGGATCGAATTAGAAACAAAACTATAAGACTCGATTTAGAACAAATACCGCTGGTAACTGAAATAGCAAACAAATAGCTGAACTGGTATGGACACTTAGTCAGAATGCCAGAAGAGAGAATTTCCAGAAAAGTACCTAATGAATATGGAAAGGAGAGGCAGGGCAAGGATAAAATGGGAGGAGATAGAGTGCAGGAAGTGAAAAATATGGCAAAGAACAGACGTAGTTTTAAAAGATGGATCACAACGCTGTGATGGCATCTGGGAGAAATGATACAGAAGAAGATCATTTCGGATAGCTTAACACGTTGTTATTTTGAAATATTTATGGAATTTCTTGCAATAAACTAATTTTTGGAATAGGGCCGACGTTTGCTGTTTTGCAAAATATCTTAGTTTCAATACAATACTTGATAATATGAGTCAGAAACACAGCAATACGAAGCTAGCACAGCATTAACATATACTTTGAGATACCATTCGCACCAACAGAGATGTTTTTCAAACGCAAAGAAGACTTCTTTGACCTCCCTCATGAGAAACTGTTTTAAATTCGTAAACTTTGACTCCAGACTTACGTATATTGTACTTAAAGGAACTCTTAATTGTATTCTTCCACTAAAATTTTAAAACGCTTCCATATATTTATTAATTTTCATCTTTCAAATCATTTTTAAGCATATATGACGCAACTATATCTTGTGTAATTATCGCGACGATTATTCATTAACCAGATGTGATGATTTCATAATTCTAAAAGAACGCATTATCATTAAAAACCAAACATTCCGGATTTTTAAAACCGAGTTTTTAGTTCATTCACTTCATCTACCATTCCTTTCCCATTTATTTTTATAAGACAGGTTAGGGTACGACGTAAAATATCAGATCGTTGGCATCGATTCCAATTTCGTCCGCTCGAAATAGAAAAACATTTCGACGAAGTTTTCACTTTGTTGGTTATTTTCGATTTTCGTTCTGTTTTAATCTATAATAACTCATAAACGTTTTTAGGATCGTTGCTTCTAATTATTTTCAAACATAATGAGGTTGTTTACTATTATCGATTATTGACGTTATTTATTATTAAATGACCTCGAGGATAGTTTAAAAAAAAAATTTAAAGTAAATGTCATGTAATCCGACGCGTTTACCGCAACTTTTTATAGTGTTGTGTTAAAAATAACGTGGTTGTAATGGCGTGGAATATAAAAATACATATTTTGAGTTTTTTCCAGGTTTGATTTTTCGATTTTGTTGTTGTCTCATGAGACTTTGGATAAAATGGGATTTTGATTCTTGTTTTGTTTTAAAAGGTCATTGCAAGGATTTGTCACAAGCGCATTTGGACCATCTCCAAATCTATATATCATTTTGAAGGATTGTATTTAATTCCACTAAAGAATCATAAAAATTGAACAAGAAATGTTATCTTTGTATTTTGTGGTTTTAAATTTTTGTAACAAAATTCATAACACGTGGTAGTAAAGGAACTCCCAAGCGGATTAATTTTCTAGGGTTTCTCACGAGGATGTGAGATTTTAAATCATAAAATGCTTCTCGAAACACGTTCTAGTAGAGATTATAGATATTAAAACACCGTTTATCAAAAAAAAACTTTATCGATACGATTATCGTATGTTTTGTTATTTTAAAAAAAATAGAAATCGCAAAATCTCATTTCGAGATTAAATTTTTTTCAAATTACTTGCTTTGTGAAATAGTCACAAGTCATTTCGCGTGATTACGAAGGGAAGCGCTCTTTAATTTTAGTTGGTGTGAACTCGAACGCTTGCATTTTATTGTTTATTTGACCTAATACACTTTGTTGAAACACTTGTTGGTCTATTCTATATTTAGTGTACTCTTATACACTCTCACAGTTATCATATTGCGAATTATGGTCCGGAAAGAGAAGGGTCCTTGAGAAAGTTTGCAAAAAGGAAAGTTTAACTTTAACTGGAAAGGAACTATATTAAATAAATTGTTTCAAAAAATTGTTAAAAATTTAACAATAGGATTAATATTTGCTGTATTATAATGATATTATTCGTTTAAATAACACTTTAAATTTAAGAAATGATGTTTTAAAATCTATTGCATTAAAAATGACAACTTAAACGTCAAAATGACATTTGACAACCTTAAAAATGACGTTTCTAAGATTGATGTGTTGACCTTCAAAAAAGCATACCCATTCATTTTCTATTTTCAAATAATAAATAGAAAAGTGTTTCTGTATCTCAAGATATTCTTAACTCTGCTCAATTTTCTTGGTTTCTTCGGTTTTGTAACCAAGTCTAAGGTTTCATATACTACGTGGTATATTCCAATATAATTAGACTTAAATCAAATTCAATCAAATTCATAATAGCAATGACTAATAATGTTCGATTATAAACAACATTATGTTGAAGTGATCAGAAAAACAGAAATGCTGGCTGATTCTAGATGGCATTAATCATAGTGTTTAGCTACAACCTTGGTAATTGAGACCTGCCAAGAACCTGACATATCTCCTTTGAGCAAAAATGACACCGAATCGCATGTTTAGAGAAGTCTCAGGACCAGATTTGATAAGAAGTATGTATGGTTAAGTTGAAATTTTAAGTCTGTATAAGAGTACCTAAACAAATTATAGCTTCAGCAGCTCGTATAGAGATGAATTCAAAAAACCAACAGCAGTATTGACTTATCTATCGGATATTTTCGATTCCTTGAATTCACTAAACTTGAAATTGCAATCAAACATAATTTATCATCGAGATACCATCACGATGTATATTGAAAAATTACAACTCTCAATTCCTGCTTTCCCAAATTATTTTCAATCTCAAAAGAAATGCGTTTTAAGGAGGTTTTTGAGGACATTGATAATATGAAGAATAAAATATCAAACTATTTGCAACACTTCAGCGTTAAATTCAAGATCCTTTTTATGTTAAAATAGATAAGCTACCAGAAACACTACAAGAGCAAGTTTTGGAAATTAAAAATGATTCTGCTGCCAAATATGATTTTGACAAGATTGATAAGTTACAATTTTGGGTAAAATATCTCAAAGTTTATCCCAGCATAGCAGCACAAGTACTGTATTTACCCTATTAAAGCACTTATTTGTGCGAAGGGCGTATTTGACAGTTGTAGCAATAAAATTGATATATAGTGATTCCCCTCATTCTTGCGATATTTGAATAAAAATGAAATTAATAAGAAAGCTGAATAAGATATGTCAACTTATTTGGATCCAAGATACAAAATGAACTTTTTTGATGCTGATGTAACTAACGAAGCAACTCTAAAAAAATTATAGTTTAATTAATGAATTACAAAACTAGACGAAACTGCAACAAGATAAATGACAATATCTTCATTTTATATTTTATAACTTCTGCGCCACTGGCTATATTCTACTTTTGAGAGTATTTATAGACCGTTTGGAGTATTTTACTTAAAAAAGGTACTCTTTATTAAAAGTTGTATCTCGAATCGTTTTNAACAATAAAATGCTGAAAAATTGCAATATCATAATTTTTCATCTTATAACTTCTACGCCAATGGCTATATCTTAACTTCGAGAATATTTTTAGACTGTGTGAGGTGCTTTACATAAAAAGGTACTCTTTATTACAAGTTGTATCTCTAACCGTTCTCAAGATAAAAAAGATTTTTGTTGGGAACCATAAAATCCAGATAAATGACAATATCTTCATTTTCCTCTTGTAACTTCTGCACCACTAATTACATCTCATTTTCGAGAACATTTTTAGGTTGGGTGAAGCGTTTTATATAAAAAAGGTATTCTTTGTTAAATTCTGTAACTCGAATAGTTCTCGAGATAAGGAAGATTTTGTGTTGAAAACAATAAAATCCTGAAAAATTGCAATATCTTAATTTTTCGTCTTATAACTTGTACGCCAATGGCTGTATCTTAACTTCGAGAATATTTTTAGACTGTTTGAGGTGCTTTACATAAAAAGCTACTCTCTATTAGAAGTTGTATCTCTAACCGTTTTCAAGATAAAAAAGATTTTTGTTGAGAACCATAAAATCCAGATAAATGACAATATCTTCATTTTCCTTCTTGTAACTTTTGTGCCACTGATTACATCTCATTTTCGAGAATATTTTTAGGTTGGGTGAAGTATTTTACATAAAAAAGATATTCTTTGTTAAATTCTGTAACTCGAATACTTCTCGAGATAAAGAAGATTTTATGTTGAAAACAATAAAATCCTGAAAAATTGCAATATCTTAATTTTTCGTCTTATAACTTCTACGCCAATGACTGTATCTTAACTTCGAGAATATTTTTAGACTGTTTGAGGTGCTTTACATAAAAAGGTACTCTTTATTAGAAGTTGTATCTCTAACCGTTCTCGAAATAAAAAAGATTTTTGTTGAGAACCATAAAATCCAGATAAATGACAATATCTTCGTTTTACTCTTGTAACTTCTGCGCCACTGATTACATCTCATTTTCGAGAACATTTTTAGGTTGGGTGAAGTATTTTACATAAAAAAGATATTCTTTGTTAAATTCTGTAACTCGATTAGTTCTCGAGATAAAGAAGATGTTGGGTAGAAAACAATAAAATCCTGAAAAATTGCAATATCTTAATTTTTCATCTTATAACTTCTACGCCAATGGCTGTATCTTAACTTCGAGAATATTTTTAGACTGTTTGAGGTGCTTTACATAAAAAGGTAGTCTCTATTAGAAGTTGTATCTCTAACCGTTCTCAAGATAAAAAAGATTTTTGTTGAGAACCATAAAATCCATATAAATGTCAATATTTTCATTTTCCTCTTGTAACTTCTGCACCACTGGTTATATCTCATTTTCGAGAACATCTTTAGGTTGGGTGAAGTGTTTTATATAAAAAAGGTATTCTTCGTTAAATTCTGTAACTGGAATAGTTCTCGAGATAAAGAAGATTTTGTGTTGAAAACAATAAAATCCTGAAAAATTGCAATATCTTAATTTTTCGTCTTATAACTTCTACCCCAATGGCTGTATCTTAACTTCGAGAATATTTTTAGACTGTGTGAGGAGCTTTACATAAAAAGGTACTCTTTATTAGAAGTTGTATCTCTAACCGTTCTCAAGATAAAAAAGATTTTTGTTGAGAACCATAAAATCCAGATAAATGACAATATCTTCATTTTCCTCTTGTAACTTCTGCGCCACTGATTACATCTCATTTTCGAGAACATTTTTAGGTTTGGTGAAGTGTTTTATATGAAAAAGATATTCTTTGTTAAATTCTGTAACTCGAATAGTTCTCGAGATAAAGAAGATTTTGTGTTGAAACAATAAAATCCTGAAAAATTGCAATATCTTAATTTTTCATCTTATAACTTCTACGCCAATGGCTGTATCTTAACTTCGCGAATATTTTTAGACTTTGTGAACTGTTTTACACAAAAAAGGTACTCTTTATTAAAAGTTGTAGCTCCAACCGTTCTTGAGATAAAAAGATTTTATATATCGTATTGGGATTGTTACAATGAGGTTGCTAAAGACAAAACTCACATAAATAAAGGTGTATTCCATGAAAAAAGTCCTATTGGGGTTGAACTTGATTATTATCTGCAGTGTCCAACACCTAAAAGAGATACTAATTCCTGTGAATGGTGGAGTACTAAGTAATAGGTTTTTAATATCCGGTCAATATTTGGCCGGATTTTAAAAAATGGCCGGATATCGGATAGTTGCCGGATATCCGTTCCACCACTACTAGTGATCTACGTAGTACGTTTCTATTCAACATAGAATTGGAAATCTTCTCAAAAGTATGCAAGCTCATCCATCTCATTGATTGATTTGTTCTTTCTTAACGTATGTGTGTGAAGACAATATTCTTTTGTAATATAAGTTTTACGAAATATGGATGTTAGTTATTATAAAATTACGGCAAGAGGAGGCGCGATAAGAAGAAATTTGGAAACCACTGCTCTAAATGTTTCACCCTGTGTTGTAAATCTATCTTTCAACACGTTAAAGATAAACTGCTCGGCCTTGATGTATAAATAACTAATACATATGTTTTTTTAACTGTAATATTGACTTATTACACGTCAAAATTATATGATTAAAATAATGAAATAACAATTTAAATTGCATAAATACGACTGACCCATTTAATTAGTTAATACTTCATTAAAATGTATCTCAATTTGTTACTTAAGATGAATTCAAATGAAAACTTCTACGTTCTAATTTTTTGTTTGAAATTTACATTGTTCATATCGAGATTAAACGATGTTATTACAAATTAAAAACGATAAAAATCACTTCTGTTAATAATACCTAATAAATCTTTAACGACTTTTTTTATGTTAACCACTCAAATACATGTTGTAATTAAATTAATGAAATTATTTTTTTTTATTTTTAGATTTGTCGATACGGGTCAACCATCAGTTATTCCCTTATCAGATGTTGCATTAACCGATTTACAAAATAAAATTGAAGTTTCAACCGAAACTAGTCAAAATGCAACTCCAAATCTCGTCTCGAACGTTGCCGCTTCATCGGATGTGGAAGATGAACCGTCAAAAAAAATTGAGTCTCAAAATATAACTGAAACGCAAACTAATAATAGATCTGAAGAAATTGTCGAAGATAAAATCGTTGTTTTAACGACGGAAACGCCTCAAAATATAACCGGTGCGAACGAAGATATCCCATCGTTTTCAGAGTGGGCTCAAAAACAACTAGAAGAAGCTGAAAAGAAAAAAGAAGTTGTTAATTCTTCCGTACAAAGTAATGGAGTAAATGGAAAAAATACGGGGAATGTTAAAGTTAGATCAAAAAATTATGCTTCGTTAGATTGTGGTGCGAAAATCGTCGCTGCCAATCCGGAAGCGGTTAGTCCAAGCGCCGTTTTATCATCATCGAGGGATGAATATAAATTAAACGCTTGTCAAAATCGGATATGGTTCGTCGTTGAATTATGCGAAGCTGTACAAGCAAAGAAAATAGATTTAGCAAATTTCGAATTATTTTCATCATCACCAAAAGATTTTAGCGTTTACGTAAGCGATCGATTTCCAAGTAGAGATTGGATGAACGTCGGACACTTCACGGCAAAAGATGAAAGAGACGTCCAAAGTTTCGATTTACAACCTCAATTATTTGGAAAATTCGTTAAAGTTGAATTACACTCACATCACGGATCAGAACATTTTTGCCCCATTTCGTTATTTCGAGTTTATGGAACATCAGAATTTGAAGTTTTAGAAAAAGAAAATCAAGCTCACGTTAATTCAGATGACGACGAAGACGACGAAACCTTAGATTCTGATAATGGGGATCAACACAAAAACTTATTTAGTTCAGCTACGGATGCTGTGATATCTATCGTAAAAAAAGCTGCTGAAGTTTTAGGTAACAAACAAAATTCATCAAATTACACAGATGAAGCGGAAAAAAATTCACCTAAACTTGTACACAGTTGTACAACACCAAGTCATTTAATTGTTTGTGATAATTGTAGCGAAGTTTTATTTGGCGAAGTATTTGAATTAATAAGTTGTAAGGGAAATTATTTATATCATTTAATTCGGTGCGATTGGATCAAAAATACGATTTATAACACTGATATTTGCGTTGAATTTGGTTTGGATTTTAAATCAAAGCGAAAAAATGAATCAAAAATTTTTAATCGATTTGTTTTTTCGATGTTTTCGAAAGGATATATAGCTGCGTTATGTAATACAGCCGCCGTTTTAGAGAATAAAGTTGTTTTAAATATTAGTAAACAATTTCCAAATGTTACTAAAGAAGTTCCTAAAGAATTAGAAATTAACGAAAAGAAACCTAATTTAAATAAAACGGAGGAAATTGTTCAACCAACGGAAAAGTTAACGACAGAAAAAATACAAATAACTTCCATTCCAACCGACGTAAATACATCAACATCACAAATAAAACCAACAAAAACATTAACACCTGATAATGATATAATAACACATTTAACACCGGAAGTTAAAGACGACAAAACGGTTCAACCAACAGAACAACCAACTATAAATACAGAAAATAAAACTGTAAATATTGAGGAGAAGGAAATTGAGTATAATTTAACAGATATTGAAATAACAACGGAGAGTTCCGAAGATATTGACATTTTAAACGAATTAAATAACTTAAATAATAATAATAATAATTTACCAACACCCAGTACGACTCCTCAAGCTAAAGAATCGGTGTTTTTGCGACTTTCAAACCGAATAAAAGCCCTAGAAAGAAATATGTCTTTATCAAGTCAATATTTAGAAGAATTAAGTCGAAGATATAAAAAGCAAGTCGAAGAAATGCAAAGATTATTAGATAAAACTTTAGTAAGTCTCAACGAAGAAAGTAAAAAGCGCGATGAACACAACAAAAAATTAGAAGAACAAATCAGCGAGTTATCAGCCATGGTTTATACATTAGCTGAAGAAAAAAATAATTGGATTCGAGCAACATATTGGATCATTATTTTTCTTGTTCTTATTTTTGGTATTCTTACATTTTGCCGAAGAGTTGAACCTAAACACGCCGGAATTACGCCAAATACTAAAATACAGCGTCGTCAATCCATCGCTGTCGTAAACCATACAATTCCCCCCAAAAAAATAAGACGACCCAGCGAGGAAGCTTTAAAAATAAGCGGTTCTTATAAAGATTTAATGCGTAACAACGAAGACGTTAAAAAGAAAGTTAAAGATCGAAAACGAAAAAAGAAAAAACCGATGAGTCGATCAACGTCTTTTGATGTGCTTCCCGAAGAAAACACCGACAACGAACATGAAACCAGAAATGTTAATTCGGATACAAACGTTTTTAAGCGATTGGATTCGGCTCCGGCTCAAATTGTTATTGATAATAACATTTCGCTGCGAAGTGAAATAGAGGATGTTCCTATCGTTTTGGATGAGTGCGAAAATAGTCCGTTGGAGGATTTATCGGCCCAACCAAATGTTATTCCCGATTATATAAAAACAGCTGGTGAAATACGAATGAAACGACGATCCACTAATGAATCATTCGTAAATGGTGATACCGAACGGGAAGAAACGCGAGAATCGAGTCCTTCAAGATCATCGGATGCTGGTTGTGTTAATGTAGTTTCGGGAGATGTTAAAAAAAATTCGTCGCCTAAAAAAGATCGGAAAGGGACAATAAAACGAATTTTTAAGAAAGTGTTTTAAAAGACTTCAACCAATTTTTTTCTTAATTTATTTATTAAGTAGTTTAACATCATTCCTTATTTTAATAATAACTTATGACCCGTCAAGAATCTTAATTTTGTACATTTATTCTAGATTATATTGTGATTTTAGAAGAAGTGTAAATATTATTTATTGCGTACTATTGGGTGAATGGGTATCGACGCTTTTCAGAGATTAAAAAGAAAGATGAATATTGTAAATCTATTTATTGTTGTAAGAAAAAAACAAACTATTATTGCTACTACTACACTATTTGAGCTAATCTCCTTACATTTATTATGAAAATGTATTCATTACTGACTAACGAAGGATAAACAGAAAAAAATTAAAATAAAAACAATTTAAACTATTATTTTAGTCAAAGTACTAGTCATTTAACTAGAGGTCGTTAACATTCCTTTTTATTGTTAAAGTAATGAATATGTATAAAAATGCCATATATTTATTATAGAGAAAAACGTATTGTAGAAATACTGTGTATTAAACTGTTAATCTATATTTTTTTGTATTATTTCCCCTATATTTCAATCTGTTGTGGGTTTAACATTTTAGAATACTTATTTATAATATGATCTAAGAATTTACGGCCTAGAACGATCTGAAAATAATCAATACTTTCTTCCAAAAACGATTCTTGTTTGATGCAGATGTCTATAGAGAATCAAATATTATTTGCTAGAAGCTGAAATCGCAACACCACGTCCATGGGTCACAGACAGGAACAAGCAAAAAATAAGAAACATATCAAACCTATCTATTACAAGATGATGGTATCAAATATTTATATCAAACAAGATTAGCGAACTACTTGCAATCAATAATAACGGCAGATGAAATCGAAGCTGAACGGGAAAACTTGAAAAAGATAATCCACAACGCCGCAAACGAAGTCCATGATAGGCAAGAATATGCATACAAAATTCTCAGACAACTGAATAAGGATGAGAAAGACACATTAAGGGTAAATGTAATAGATAAGGATCGATGGAAACAGCACTATAGAGAACTATGGTTCAACGCTAGAAACTCAGAGATTTTAGAGGAGGGAGATAACGACTACAACGATGCGGTACAACGATGCAAAGAGCTCAAAAACAGAAAAGCATGAAGTGTGTAAGTAGCTCGTTACGCCCAATTTTATTCGCAGCGTATACGAAGGATATGGAAGAGAGATTAAAGAAAAGACAGAATGGAGGAGTACTGGTAAGAGCGGAAAAGATACATTCATAGAGGCTGATGAAATCGATGGAGACATACCTTGAGGAGAAAGATTTGAGAGGTAAATATTGAAAAGACGAAGATTATAAAATTTTCCAAGGTTGGGAGACGAAAAAGGGACAAGTGGGAATGGAAGCGGGGAAAGGTGGAGGATGTAAGAGAATTTACTTCCTTGGGTTTTACCTTTCAAGTGGATAATGGGGAGGGGCTCATACTAGACAGAGTTAGAAAGGCAAGTAGATTATTGGTGCAAATATGGAGCTGCATTAACAAATATTTGAAAAAGATTTATGCAGGCGGAAAATAATGTTTGATGAATAGGTGAGGAGTGTGATAATGTATGGAGGTGGAATCTTCAAAATTCTAAAGTCCATTCTTACAAGGGAAGATCCACAGGAATAGCTCATCAACTTATATTGCAGTTTGGTACAGCTTGGCAAATAGCTTGTGATATCGACGACCGTAGGTGCTTTTTGGTGTTTTTGTGCTCACCAAAAACTTAGTACATATATCGTAATATTACAGCTTCTCAGATATACATATTAGGTGAAATTGTAGATGCTTTGACTAATTAAGCCAAGGTTGCTTGCGACAGAGGTTCAATAATTAACTTTATATCAACCTAAAATTGATTTGTCGTAAACTGGTCATTATCACTGGCTTTATCAATCAGACTTGTAGATCTTTTGACTAATTAAATCGAGGTTGCTTGCGGTCAAGGCTGAGTGATTAAGATTATTTCAACCTGAAACTGGTCATCATTTTGTGCCGCAAGTCTCGGCTTTATCAGATAAAGCTGTAGATCTTTGGACTAATTAAGTCGTAGTCGCTTGCGGCGGAGATTCAGTGATTAAGATTATATCAACTTGAAACTGTTCATGATCATGAGCAAACGATAAATTATAAAGATGGGCTTGAGCAGAGGAGCGACAGATTTTGGGAGAGAGTTGAAAGAATGTTAAGCTTGCGGTGGAGGAATATGGACAACAAGAAAGAAGAGAATATTATATCAGATTACAGTACTCAACAGAGGAAATACAAAGAAAGGAAGGCTCAACGCTGTGAAACGAGTTGGAGAGCAGAGGCACAAATTTTTAGATAGTTTAGAAATTCCATGCAATGTGGAGTTTTTTTAAGGGATGACCAACCCAACATTTTTAAACAACAACTCCTGTAGAGTTATACCTTATTTTAAAGGTAATGAAAAAAGAAACACAACCTCATAACCCAAAACCCAATATCTTAAACCTTTTAAAAATTATGACTACCAAATGGGAAAATAAAATGTTTTCATGTATTTTGCACGTTTATTACGATTTTTATAAGAAATGTTCAAATTGTCTTCGGTCTCACAATGACCCAAACGCTCATAAATGGAATTTTGAACCATCAGGAGCATATCCCTAGTGATATTAGTGGTTTCATCAAGTATGCGATTTTCCAGATCATTTATTAATTCTGGTTTTGTTGCATACACTCTACTTTTCAGAAATCCCCAAAAATCGAGTGGTGTTAAGATCAGGAGAATATGTGGAAGAGCACCATTTTGTTGGAACCACTTATTGTCAATACCATTAGGGCATACGCATACACTTGGAACCACTTGATTTTCAACAGTTGCAGATATCTGTCTCAGTCCAAATTTCCATTAATAAAAAATGGACCAATTACATTCTCTCCTATAATACCAGCCCATTCTCTTATTAAACGTGGATTTTCGTCACTCCAATAACAACAATTGTGCCTATTAACAACATTCAATAGAAAATTTCTGTCAATATGACATTTTTCACGTACTATTTCACAGAATTCTGAACTAGGTGAAAATGGTTATTTCTGTTCAAAATTCTGTGGACAGCACTTTTACCAATTTCATGTACCTGAGACGCTTTTAATAAGGGACTTGAGGGTTCTTCAATAAAAGACAGTAACACTTCTTCGGTTTTTTCTCGAGTTGTTGCAGATTTCGGTATACAAGTTCTCGGAAGATCTTTCACAGTTCCCTCTTCTTGAAATCTTCCTACAGTTTTTTCGACTGTTGATATGAAATCGGTGGTCGTTGATGAAAAAAATCATTGAAGACGTGCCGCACTTCATCGTAAGATCTTGTTCTATCCCCAGAGCCTCGAATCATTAAAAGAGTGATTCTTTCTTTTTCGGTCAGTTTTTGCGCCATTTTTGGAGTTAATAAAAGCAAATTTTAGAAAACAAGTTTATTTTGTTTAACTACGTGTTTTAACTTTTGTTTAACTATCTCTCTCTTATTAAATTTAAGTCTACTTATCTTCTTTTAATATTATTTAGTTAAAACAAACTTGTTTTCTAAAATTTGCTTTTATTAATTCCAAAAATGGTGCAAAAACCAACCGAAAAAGAAAGAATCATTCTTTTAATGATTCGTGGCCACCGATTTCTAAATCAACAGTCGAAATAAAACCTCATAATTCTTGGAAACATTAATTAAGATATCGGGGTTGTATTTCTTTTTCAATTACTTATTTTTTATTTCTAAATGTGGAGGTTAATGCGGATGATGCTTTGCGAGCTTTTTATAAAAAATTGTATGAGATTTTGGATTTATTTGTTCCTAAGAGATTGAGTCGGGGATCCTCATACCCTATTTGGTACACCCCAGAAATTAAGCGGCTATTAAAGTTGAAAGAGTATTATAGGAGGAAGTGGAGGAGAAGCAATAGTGCTTTCTATTCAGCGGAATATAAAAGACTGAGATGTTTGACTAAACAGAAAATCTCTGATGCGTATACTTCCTTTACTATTAGTGCTGAACAATCGCTTAGTTCTGATCCCCGTAACTTTTGGAATTATATAAGACAGAAAACAACGACCTCTCGACTTCCTGGAAAAATGATGCGTGATAAGTCCACCTACACTGATCCTGAAAAAATAGTTAATGCTTTTGCAGATCAATTCTCTGGAGTATATTCTGGTGTCTCTGCTTATAACATGGTTGATGTACACTCTACGTATCCTCCAGTATTTGTTGCCGATGTCACCGAAGAAGAGGTTCTTCATTTCCTAAAAAGGTTACCTAATAAATTTACTGCTGGTGATGATGATCTTCCTGCATTTTTCATTCGTGATTGCTGTGCAGTTTTTGCAGTTCCGCTTCATTTAATAATTAACCTATCCTTAAGCACTTGCTCGTTTCCTAAACTTTGGAAGCGCTCACGCATTGTTCCTGTATTCAAGCATGGCGAACGTACCAACATTACTGATTATCGACCAATATCGTTATTGTCCAATTTCGCTAAGGTATTTGAACAGATTATTTACAAGATGATTTATCCACAGGTTCAGTCATTTGTGTCACCATATCAGCATGGGTTTATCAAGCGTCGTTCGACCATTACCAACCTCGCGGTGGTTACTGAGGTAATTTGTGAATCTTTGGATAGGGGCGGTCAGGTAGATGTGGTATACACTGATTTTTCTAAAGCATTCGACATGATTCATCATGACGTCCTCTTGTATAAACTTAGTGCTTTTGGCTTATCTCCTAAGTTTATGAAACTATTTGCCTCTTACCTATCGGGTCGTATAAATTATGTGTACTACAACGGTTATGCGTCTATGGAGTTTACGGCTAGGTCTGGTGTTCCTCAGGGCTCAAATCTAGGCCCCCTACTATTTGTTATCTTCTTGAATGACCTTCTAGACAAATTTTCATCAAGCGTACTAGCTTATGCGGATGATCTGAAACTATTCCGACCTATTTTTGCGGACCGTGATGTTGTCAGTCTTCAGTCGGATTTGGACGTCTTGGTGGAATGGTGTAACCGTTATCAGCTAAAGATTAATGCCAATAAGTGCGGTGCAGTTAGTTTTACACGCAAGCTGTCTCCTCTTCCATCTTCTTATTATATAGAAGGTGTTCTTCTTGAGAAATTATCTACAATCAAGGATCTGGGAGTAACTTTTGACCGCAAATTGTCTTTTGTACCTCACATCGAAAATATTGCATCTTCTGCAGCGAGGATGCTTGGTTTCGTTTTGCGCACCTCGCGTGCTTTTTCTGATATCGGTGTGTACAAGACCCTATTTTCGACCTTTGTATTGTCCAAATTGGAATATGGCTCTGTAATTTGGTCGCCACATTATGTGTGTCATAGACTTATATTGGAGAGAATTCAGAGGAGATTTCTCAAATATTTGTCTCTACGCCTGGACGGATCATACCCGGATCGTGGAATGGATTACGCATCTCTGCTGCGGCGTCACAATTTTTCTGCACTAGACGTAAGAAGAGATGACCAGTGCATCAAGTTTTTGCAGAAGTTAGTGCAAGGTGAATTGGATTGTGGTTGGTTGTTGTCGCGGATCATTTTCTCGGTGCCTACGCGTGCAACACGTAGTACAAATCAGTTTTATTTGAGGAATTGCAGATCCAATGTTTTAGCCAACTCCCCGGTGCAGAGGATGTGTAAACTAACGATGTGTAAAAAATGTGAATTATATTTGTTTTATGGCATGTGTTATTTCTTATTTTCTTTTTCTTGTAATATTGTCCTGTAATTCATCTTTGTTGGGCAATAAAGTGAATTATTATTATTATTAATTACCTTTAAAATAAGGTAAAACTCGACAGGGGTTCCTATTTAAAAATGTAGGGGTGGTCATACTGGTCATCCTCTAAAAAAACTCCACATTGTATGGAAGTTCTAAACTATCTAAGAATGTAGCCCTGTATAAAATAATTATTAAATTCCTAACATTATTGAGAAAGAAGTTAAATTAAAACAAAAAATTACTTAAATAAAGATATATTAAAATTTTAAAAAATTGTTTACAAAAATAAATTAATTCAATCTTTAATAATTATAATCATTCATCATATCCATCATCACATTTAACACCTTCTAACCAATTAGAAACTTTATTATCAGCAGACATAATAGGTGCTAATGTTTCACTTTCAGTATTATTTTCATCATCCAACCAAATATGAGCAAAAGCGGTGTCTTCAATAGTATGCTCAGCAATAAACCTAGATAATTTCCTATTAGGTTGTTCATACCTCTTTAAAGCATCCACCTGAATCGACTTTTTAAGTATATATTTAACATTGCTCAAATCGCGCAAATGAGTCCCAAAACAAGGATTTATTTTCCTTTCGAAGCATTCCCTAAAATTTTTGAAATGAGATGCACCCAAATCTTTATCGTTACTTTTACGTTTTGAAGAATTTATTAAATTCGTTTGAAAAATATCGCCCAACGTGTTACAACAATAAAACGAAATCGATTTTTTCTTTTGATTCATTTCAATTCCGGCCGTAGAAAATTTTAATCGATTCTCGTATCGGTTATAATTTAAATCGAAATCGATCGAGTTAAAATATTTGAATGAATCGAAATTGTTTGGCATTAATTGAACGAGATTTGTTTCTTCTTCGTTACTATTTAAAACGATTCGTTCGTTATATTTTTGGGTTGACACGTAAATGAGATTGTCCCAAACTGATTTTTCAATTTTAAGCATAGAGGGTTGTCCAGTTAACATGTGAGCCCAAGTTTTGACGATTTTGTTAGTTCGAAAATCGATTTTTTTAATGTTATGTACGGTGGCAATAAATAAATAAGGGGAATCTTTTAAGTAAGTTAAATAACAAATATCATCACATAGAAATAATTTATCGTCGATATCAAGCGTTGCTTGCTCTTCATATGATCGAAAATCAAGAAATCTCAATGTATTTCGATCGATAAATCCTAAAGTATTTTCATCAATTGGTTCTAATTGGCAAAAAGGATCGGATAATTCACGTTTCTCTTTTTCAAATTTATAATTCTTTGAGGAATTATAATCTAAATTTGTTACAGTCAATTTTCGGTTATAATCCAAATATGCTATTTCTTTGAAACTGAGTTGTTTAACATCAAGGAATGGGTTTTTTGTTTGTGTTGACGTTTTAAAGATGTTAAGGAGTGAAAAATTATCGTTTCCTAATACACTAAATACGTTTATTAAATTTCTTTGGCGCAAAATCAAAAAATTTTCTTTATTTCTACTTATAGATAAATTCAAAATTGGATCATTATTAAAATTTGGAATTGCAATATTTTCAATTTTATTATAATAATCATTTATGGCAATTATTTTTAAGTTATTATTTGGTAATGGACATACTAAATACTCTTCATCATTGTTTGTTGTTAATTTAGCTAAAATACCGCCGGTATAATACCAATTATAAAGACCATCGAATTGCTCATCTGGATCTTTAACATGACCAGCAACTAAATCAATCATATACCGTGGCAACTTAATGTATTTACTTCTTTCGACTTTAACTTTTGTTAAATACTTTTGATCAAATTTAAAATCATTAGAATATAGTTTTAATTTATCCCTATACTTCTTTTTTTCTTTAAATATTTGCGCGCATTCATCAATTTCTTCTTCAACAATATAAGGTGTAACAATGGGATAAGGCAAATCAAAATTTAAATTATTTAATGTAGTAATAAAATCATCAAATAACGGTGTGGCTTTCATAAAATCATCATCTTGTTTTCGGAGAGTTTTAAATCCATTTAAATAACTGTTATGTTTACAATCTCTTCGTAATAAACGAGAATATTTCATTTTTGAGATGGATAATGATTTCTTGTTGGTTGTGACTATATTAAAATATTAAACAATTAAAATAAATTAAATCAAAATTAATAAATAATTACCTTTCCAACCATTTTCTTCTTTATTAATTAAAGAATCATTATTTTGTATTCGAGAACGAGGCATTTTAATTTTAACCGGTTGAGGTTAAAATGAGGTTACGTTTGATTAAATGACAGTTCTAATCACGTTTTAATATACATATAATACAGAAATCTTCTTTATTTAAATATAAATGGATATAAATTACAAATGTGATTAATTAATTAATATTGTTATTCTTTTAAATATTCAATATACTAATCCCTTGTATTGGCGAAAATCCGATACAAAAATTGATCCTATATTTATCTAATAAATCGCAAGTCTTATCTAAAACAGAAATCTTCTTTATCACCTTATTATTTAAATGTCAAAATAAAAGTAATGTGAGGTTAGGACTTAAATTGAGATTAAATTTTCAACGTTTTTGTTAAAGAATAACGAAATTAAAATGAAGAAAACGCCGTCGAGAAGTATAATAGTAGATCGATTACATAAAGGTTTTGTAATAACTTGTGTGGCAATAACATTGTACGGCGTGGGCCATTTAGGAATGAGATGGTACAGATATTTTGCGGAATTAAGACCGGCGGCGAAACAAAAGGAATTATTAGAGAAGCAAAATTTGTTAGCGGAAGGGGCTTCGGACGTTTTAAAAGATTCCGCTTTGGAAATTAAGATGTAAAAACGTTTAATTTATGTGTTATTTTGTAACTTAGAAAAACTAACGGTAGTAAATAAATACAAGTTTATGTTATAATGTTTTAATTTTTTTTAATGATAGAGGTATTTAAAAAATGTTTTTTTAAATAGTTCATTTAAAGGGACATTTTTTATAAGGTCACAACTTGCAAGTGTATGTGTATGTAAAAACAATATGGCGGCCATGTTATGCTGTACATTGTAAGAATTTCCCTGCATTTCTACCGAGTTACTAGGGCGTATTACTAAAAATGACTTCAAGAAGGTAACTAACTCACCACTTATTACTTATCATACAAAAAACACTTTTTTTTTAAAGCATTTTACCTTTTCATTTCAATTTTAAATCACCTTTTAATCTTTTCCAGGTGGTTTTGGCCAACAATAAACGGCGTGGAAGCGGAAGCCCTTTTACAAGAACGTGGCATTGAGGGTAGTTTTCTTGCCAGACCCAGTTCATCGAATCGGGGCGACTTTACTCTCTCTGTTTTGTAAGTAACAAGTTTTTATTCGAACCATTTATAGGTTATAATTTGAGTAAAGTAAATATTGATGCTGTTATTTTTGTTGTTTTAGACGAAATGCGGAAGTTATGCATATTAAAATTCAAAATTCCGGTGATTTTTATGATCTTTATGGGGGCGAGAAATTTGCAACACTTTCAGAACTTGTACAGCATTACATGGAAAATCAGGGTTATTTGAAAGAAAAGAATGGGGGAATAATTGAATTGAAACATCCGTTAAATTGTGCTGATCCAACAACTGAAAGGTAAGAATAGTTTTGTTATAAATAAATTAATGCTTGCTTAGGCTTGGTTTTGTAAAGCTTGATTATTGTTGTATTTGGAGCGTCAGTAAAGAGTTATTTTGAGACTAATAATGTAACAATTTAATATTGCCACCATCAAACTTGGGAATATTTTAGGACTTGCTTGTAGCAGCATTAAGGTTCTAATGGGTGTCTTTATTGGGCACTATTAATTACAGACAAGGAGACCATTGTACATGTTTTATGACACTCCCCTGCTGTTAATTTTTTGATTTTTGGAATCTGAATGACTTTTTACCTGAGCAAAGTATTAATGTTCCTTAAGAGCATTGGACTGCACTGTGAAGTTTGATAATGTTATCTATCAGTCTACAACAGATCTTTAAGGCTGATGATACATGTTTCTAAGATCAAAACTTAAATAACATGAATTCATTATTAACATTAACAATATTATCTTAAAAATGTTGTTTTATTTTTGGGTTGGGTTAATCCATGCACCTTCTAAAGGTCAGTACTCTTTCTAAAAAGGTAGATGCATGATTATAAAAAAAAAAATACAGGAACTATTCATGGGTATCCTTAAAAAAGAATGTTAACGTGACAATTGACAGTCGCCTGGGGGCTACGTGATCGAGATGCATTGAAAAAAATGTCGCATCGCTTCAAGGCCAAGTCTAGCAGAAAGGAATTGGCTCTTAGAAGTTACATTAAATTTTTTATAAATAATTCATGGCGTTCGCATTGCGTTGTTAATTCCGTCTGACAAATAATTACGTCTTTTTTTTTTTAACGAAACAATGGGTCAATCGTGAACCATTGAGCTCACGAATCTATACCTCATTGTCTTTGGGGTACTTAAAAATCTAAAAATGTTGCTTATGAATTGACTTCCTCTTTCATTTTTTGTTCAATTATAAGTTATATTAATTTCCGCTTAAGCTTATTACACGTGTAAAGTTTTATAGAAAATATTTCAGATGCTTCGCTTTGGAGACCTAGAATTTTTTTCAGTTTGAATTACTTGGGAATACATTTAAATTGAAAACAATATTACTATTTATACAGTGCGCGCGTAATGTATTGAAACACGAAGAAATCTTTTTAACAGCTTGATCAATTTAAAGATAAATTTGTGAGTATAAGTTACATAATCTTGCAAATTCAAATTTTCTATCGACAATGTTGTCAAATTTATAGTTTCTGAGATAAAATTATAAAACCTTTTTTTTAAATGAGACACTGTATATTTTTAAATTTTATAAGAGATATTTTTATTACTTAGGGCCGTTATACAATATACCGATTAACTTCCCGACAGCGTTATCTGGCCGATAAGTTAGTTTGTACTGTATTACAATGTACGGATATTTTTGTCGGTGAGATTATCGGCAGGATAACTTATCGGGTACTCAGTGGTGGGTGCCGATAAGACAGTTATCCGCTAGATATTTATGGTTACCAAGATTTTTATATAAAAACTTTGTTTGCTCACATCATAGGTTAACTTATAACATTAACCGTTAACCTTATTATTTGTAAGGTTATTTGTAAACAATTATTGTCAAAATCATAATTCAACTTCAAACAAAGACGTTAGCGTTACCAACCTACGGCACAAATCACTAGATATGGGGAAAAACTACTATCAACCGACTCTTGTTTCGTCGACAACAATCCTACCGACAAAAACAGTTTGTACAAGAGCGAATATCTTTATCTTCCCGATAAGTTTATCGGCCGGATAGTTATCAGGTAGATTTATCGGTATATTGTACAACCGGCCCTTATTCAGTGATATATTTGTATACCTAGGTTTGTAAATGTAATTGCTTAGAAATTCCGATTTATAATTTTTATACCCTCAATAAATGAGAGTACCATGAAAGAACAATAAATGTGAAACAAAATAAAACTAAAATAAAAAACATCTAAGGAATTTTTCAATATCATTTACTTGTCTCTGAAAACAGAACATTTCGAATGGTTTCTGGTGATATAAGCGCTATTTCTTCTGTGATTGGATCCTTTAGTTCTTGTATGTTTTGTGGCCTATTCACGTAAATTTTACATTTTAAATATCCCCATAAGAAATAATCCAGTGGTGTTAAGTCGGAGGATTGCCACAAATAAGAATACAAAGATATATACATAAAATTCCATTGTCGATTGTTACTCTAGCAATGGATAAACTTAAACTTAAACAGTATAAGCAGTATGAGTAGTATCAGCAAATGGATCATTTTATCGCACAAGCGATCTCTGCCAAATGACCCAACAGAACAAACAAAAATAATATTTACTGAATATGGCAAGTAGTGATAATTAGATATTATTAACATTTATCACCAAATAAGATTAAGCAAGAAAAAGAGAAAAACAAAGAAAAGACACGAAAAGAGAGAGAGAGCGGCTAAAAGAGATCAAAAGAATCTGCCGGATATCAGGTGCCAACAAGTGAGAGCAGTTGAAGAGAGGAAAAAAGAGAAAGACAAAGAATCAGGAAATAGCCAGCTGAAGGGCAAGCAAGTGGCTCTTTAAAACATGTCTAAAATTAGCAATGTTAGAAATGCACTGTATGTGTAGCAAATTTCAGGAAGATCGGTCGGGTAGTTTATGAGATATCGCGTTCATGAGTTGCAAAAACGTAGTTTTGAGAAAATTGCGTTTAAAGTTTTAAATAGTAAAAACTGATTTTTTCAATATCCGATGACTTAGCTGCTAGTCTGCAATTCTACGACCATCCAGTAAACCTTCCGTTTCTTCATAACATGAACTTTCTATCGCTAGCTGTTCTTTCATTCCTTTCCGAGATTTTATGGATAGCGATTCGTTACATCGCTCTTCTCGAATAATTCGGTGTTCTTCCATCTTATCGGCGTATATTTTGGCTTCTTTGTCAATAACAATATTCAATTAATTCATTAAATGCTACACCAATCAAGCGCTGAATAACAATTAATACTAGAACTTTATTAACACTAGGTCTAGAATCTAGAAGAAGAAAGTTTGCGTCTTCAGACTTTTTTAGCCAGTCCGCTGATGCTCCTGGTTTGAGCAGTTGACCACCAGCTAACACGCTTTAAAGGTGGTTCCAATTAGGCATAATTTCACCTTCGTGCCCCTCGCTGAGCTCCATTATTCTTGAGATGATTACGTCTTGAATAACTAACTATGGTGAGGTTCGCCCCCGGAAATAGGCAATCTGCAATTCCCATCTTTTTGCGTGAAAAGCAATTGTAGGCTTTTGTTCCCGCGATTGCTTCTGCTGGGAATGCTAAGCCTTAGCTTGTGTTTCCTCAGAATTCATCCCTTGTTTGAGCAGTCACTTAAGTCTTTTGCGTCCGGCATCACTGAGCTTCTTCTAATGCTTATCTGTAGCTTTAGGGTGTCTGTTGTAGAAACACTGCTTGCTGTGAAGGAGCTTCAACTTATTGCAGGCGATTTCTGCCTTGATGCGCTTGGAGTTGCATCAACCTCTAGTACCTTACTATGTTGCATATGGATCTCACGAGTAGCTAGGGAAAGAAGGTCCACGACTTCTTCCAGAGTCGGGTTATTAGGAACCAAGTATTATCCTCTTGGCCAATGCTAACAGACAACAACTTTGGGGTTTTTAATGAGGTTGTCTCTTCTCAATCCACGCGGTTAAGTCAAGATCCTCTGTACTGTACTCCAGCACAAGGTATAATAGGTGCTGTAAACAGCAGCTGGCGCCGTTACCCTTCCATGCAAGTCCTTAGCCACGACACGACAGTTTTGACAGGGCCGTTGGAGTGCCATTTAGTTGGTGATTTCGCTTGCCCCATACGAGTAGTGGAAGCCACAGATGCAGTGATGCTACCAGGAGGATCCTAGTGTTAGAACTAGAAACATTCGAGTTTACCCTTGCGTTTCTTAACATGGCTAAACGTGAATGTTTCTGGTTCTGTCTTCCTAATGGTTAAAACATCCAGGAAATATTACTGTTTCGTAGAAATTTTCCATGATTCCAGATGACAAAGATGGGCAAAGGTGATTCCATGGAGATTCCAAGAGTAGCCAGGCCATAATATGTGGTCAGTTTTCTTATTAGAGCATCTGTCAAATTTCCTTTCCTTCCAAGCTTGTGTAATTTTCTTATATATCGGTTCATAACCAGATATTGTAGGAATACTTTGAGGGTTACCCTTTTTTAAAAAATTAGCAAAAAATGCGCTTCAAGGAAAGCGGCTATTACTCCGGAAATACTTAGAATTTTGCTTTAATATCTATTTCCCCCTTAATTTCCGCTTAAGTTTGTTACACGTGTCAAGTTCTTATCAAAAATATTTCAGGTCATTTATAAAAATACCCAATTACAAAAGCGAAGAGTTTAACAATTTTGTTTCGTTGCTTTATCACGAAACCATTAGATAATGAAAAAATTCTACGGGCACATAATTTTAACTCCTTATCACGCAAAATTATCTTTAATTTTTGTTGGATTAGAACGTCAAAATTGGATTTGTTTTTTAATCGATGAATTAGAATTGTGCAATTTGAATGATTATTCATTTTACGTTAAAATGGTGTATTATAAAAAATGTAATTTACAATATTTAGTAAACCACATGTATTTAAAAAAAAATCCCAATGTTAAAAAGTTACATTAAACACGCACCTGTTGTCACCACGAAAAATTATTGCTCAAAAAGCCTTCATTTATTATAACTGGGACATTTCGTGTAACTAAAAGCAAAAAAAGCGAAACATAATTTACATTTGGATAAAATCCCATTTTGGTGAGGTAATTCGTAACGAACGAGAATGAGTCACCAGTGTGTAGGAAGGAAGGAAGCGAACGCAAAACGACTTCCTAACAGACATTTACCATGACTCGTTGAGTATGATACTTGAATGCGAATGAACCTCTGAAGGTTTAAAAAAAAACGATTTCGTTTTATTTTATTTTTTTAATATATTTTAGAATTATTTTCAGGTTTATTACGAAAATAAAAATGTAACCTTAAGTGATACCAATTTGATGGGTCGTTCGGGTTATTTGTTGAGTTATTTCTCCCCGTTTTTTGTATTATACAGAGTGAGTGTGCAGATTTTTTATAAACTGATGGTGTCAATGTCGCGATGGTTCACCTACGGTTGACCTTAAAGTATAGAGACATTGTGTTGATGTTAATGTTATGTGTCATCCTTTTAAAGAAAAAGAAAAAAAATAACATTCAAGGAAGAATTTTTACTTGTGCATACCTTTTGTATTTTTCATTTTATGTTTAAAGAAAAATTATAGGAAATAGTACGCATTTTTTTTATTTGAATGAATAACACAAATTTTTTGTTAAACA
This sequence comes from Onthophagus taurus, assembly GCF_000648695.1. Taxonomy (NCBI): domain Eukaryota; kingdom Metazoa; phylum Arthropoda; class Insecta; order Coleoptera; family Scarabaeidae; genus Onthophagus; species Onthophagus taurus. The sequence goes on along the minus strand of NW_019280574.1, from coordinate 72,071 downwards.
GGGTCGGATTTCGGTAACATAAACAAAATAAAAATTCCTGTTCTATTTATAACTTGCAAAATAACATCAAAATCTCAGAACGATCAGAACAGAATTTTTATTAAGTGTCCTATTACAGTGTTAATTTGATGTTTTTTCTGATCGTTCTGAGATTTTGATGTTAATTTGCAAGTTATAAATAGAAGAGGAATTTTTATTTTGTTAATGTTCCTTAGAACGAAATTGTTATATAAAACCCACCTAATAAAATCGGATATGACGTCGTGTCTGAAGACGATTCAGTGTTGAATCGAAACATATGTTGCACAGATCTTGATTTAATAATAAACTTCGTCATTAAATTTTGATTTCTTTAATTAATATACAAAACGATGAACCGGAGTTAAATGCGTTAAACCGAAATTGGTTATTAGAGTTTTTATCACGACTTTAAGATGATGAAAGGACGATATCAAGGTAGATGGGATTGATTGTATGATAAGTTGCAGGCTGTTGAAGCCTGCAGTGAGATTATCCTGTTAACCTTCACGCAAAGTAATGTATATAAAAAAGATACAGTTAAAAAATATCAGAAACGGAAATGTGTCTTAAGCTGTCTAACACATTAGATCTACAAACAATCTGGTTAGCATTAATGATACGAGTGAACTAATGGTATGTCTAAATATAGCGATCCAACAAACTAAGAAGTAATATTAATTATAGGATGATACATCTAATTATCTATTAAAGAAACTGATGAAGCGTAACGTATTAGTAGAAGATTATTAATCAAACAGGTCCGATTTTATTATGAAATTAGAGGTCTATAAAAGTAAGAAAGTTGTGGTACCCATAAATATCTTGAGATCATGTTTAGGCTTTCTTATAAATAATTGTATAAATTCGAAGAATACAGTCCTTGTGATATTGTTCTTAAACAATATCACAAAGTTGGACAACCATAAAATCATTATACAATATCAAATCAAGCATTTATTTCCACAAGATACAGATTTTATTTTCTACACCAATCAGCATTGAATGTAGTATACAGTATTGGGTAGAAATACGGAAAATCGAATGCTGCTACAAGGAGTTATCGATTATAATAATTGTATGGTTCTAATAACTCCCTTAGGAATTAATTATACACTTGAAGTTAAATGTGAAATTATAACAACTCCATACTATCGCTTTAATGGTAAATGGATTCCATCTATATCTCGTACGATGTAAAATTCGCCAATACAACGGTACATAACATTGTAACCTAAAAGTTTCGATTTATTATTATTATAGGCTTGAATAATTGAACAACTATTTTCACGATAAAATTCCGAATAGTTACTAGTTTATCATCAACCAAACGTTTGATGTTGGATATCATAATATTTAATACAACGCAAAATAATTCTTACATGTGTTCTAGAAGATTGCTTATATTGAAATTGAATGTATTACGAATAAATTTATGTTTATCATAAATATTATATTACGGACAGTATTTATTAATGATGGATATAATGAAAAATAAGATACAGTTTACAGTCGATATTTTTAAAAGATTTTTTTTTAAACAAGCTGATGTTGCGTGCTTTTTATGCTGGTTGAGGAATAGTTATACTTACGTTCTACTTAGCTTGCTGACTTAAACTGTGTGGATAATAAAATTTTCCTTTCTACGGGGAAAATATTAGAATAAATATTAGGTTAATTCGTGAACTCTGTTTAATAGTTCCAATATGTCGAATATTACAAACAAATCTGCTGAAATGTGAGGACATTTCTTGACATGGTTAATCTAAACCGAGTTGCCAACCAGTTCTTAAACCGCTAAGAACTATTTCAAGACAAGCAATGGTGTTTTAGAAAGCTTTGATGTTTTGTCATAGCTACTAGTTACTGCTGCTTTGGACAATTTTGGACATCTTCTGTACCAGCAATATTGGCGTAAAGGAATGTTAAGTTAAATCGAAATATTTATTGGTGTCTAATATCTTCAGTTTAGATATTCCATTCTTTCTGACTTACCCCGTATATACCGTTAATCAATTTATGTTAGTTTGACATAGAAATAAAAATTAACTTTGCAGCTCACTGTAAACATATACAACCTTACTTTAGCATGAAAAGAGGCTAAGAATATTTAAAGAACCGCAACTGTTGGAATAACAAAAAATATATTATCTAACTTTTATCGATATAGAGAAAACTTGTAAGAACTTGTAAGGTTGATAACCAAACTGTACAATACAACTCGATATCAGGACTTAAGCAACAACTGAATATCAGAAGAAATCTGACGCCATTGAAAGCTTCTGAATTCGCTTTCGCCGATAACATAGCAATAGTAGCGAAGTAACTAGATGGTCAAGCGATAGCACAAGTAAACCGTTTAGACAGCAAACTGAAATTAACAACCCAATAGAGAAACTTAACCGGTTCTATTACAGCTCGAGCAAGAAATTCTTGAAAATGAAAAAAAGTGACAGCAGCAAGTAAAATAAGCGCATATAAAATATGTGGTATGTAGACCAATTTTGCCCTATGGCTGCGAGACTACCCATGTTTAACAGAAGAATAATATAAGAGCAATAAAAATGAAAAGTATTAATTAAGAGTAGACGATCTTTAAGTTAAGATTTCAACATCATCCATCCATGATAACATTTCGCTATATTTCCGAGATATCATTGCTCATTCTTATGATAACGTCTGCTGTCGAATTGCTACTTGGCAAGATACTGCAATTTGCTGCATAAATCCCTAAATGGGATGTGTGTGTAGTTCTTACATCTACTGTATATGATAATATAATAATTCCGTATTTATTGATTTATTTGGGGACCCTGACAAAGGGAATGTACCTAAACAACTTACTAAATATGGAACAGACAAACTAAACGACTTCATAAATCTATTTTAAAAATGTATGATATTACAACTAGTCTGATTAACTAGCAATTTTTCTCTAACCTAACTTTTCTAAATTTAAAATTACACAAGACTTCCATGGTTTTTCTAGTTTCCTGATTGCATACATTGCGATCCCGAACTAATAAAAACTATTTTCACAGCATCGCATTACATCAACTCGAACGGTTTGGTTCTTTGAAGTCTACGTACTAGCTAGCTGTTGTCCAAGACTTGTCTTTGTGCCGTTGAGTGTACTTCTGAATTTCTTCTTTCGTAGTAACTACCCCAAGATCTCCGTTGAGGTTGCTATTTCTTATATACCAAGGCGCATCTACAATATTCCTTACTACCTTATTCTACAACTTTTATATAATATTGATATGATTTTTTTTCAGTGCAACCTCTTAGTTGTAGGTAATAGACACAAACTGACATAATGATTTGGGCATGAAAAACAGTTTACATTTTTTTGTATTACCCTCCTTTTTTCTATGCATAATATGGGGTTAATAAATATTATTATTCTTATTAATAAGCAATTTATTATGCACTGTCAGCACAGATTGTTTACCCATTAATCTTTAATTGTAGACCTTGATGCTATATCTTTCGAAATGAGTCTCTTATGGCAGAGAGTTTATCCAGTTCTCTTCGCTATTCAGATATTTAGAAGTACCTTAGAAGTTTCCTTGGATAAAATAATCTATATAGATCGGATACATCAGGGAAATAGTCCAAAAATATTTTGTACATAACTTCAGTGTAATTGTTGTGTGTTACCAGAGGGTTTACATATTTTTCCTTCTAGGATCCTGGATTATCTTGTTTCCATCTAGTATCGTTTTGATTCCGTCTTGCATAACGATTCCATTCGGCATTTTATATTTTTTTCTAATATTTTCTTCCATCTAGAGTCACGTCATTAACTTTTCCATTTAATATCTATTATATTTTAACTCCGATAAGTTATTCTGCCTCACTTATCTGCCAGATAACGCTGTCGGGAAGTTTAGCGGTATATTGTACAACCGGCCCATAGTCTAGCATCTATTTACTTTTATCTAGCATAATTTTTATTTCATCTTGTATTAAATTTGTTTCCATCTAATAATTCTTTTTATTCATAATCGTTATATTGTCTGCTTTTCCCTACTGAGGATTATTTTCCAATTAACAACTTACGATCTGCTCTCATCTCTCGTATTTTTTCTTCTGCGATCAATAGTTTAAGTTAATTTCATGAAAAATTGCACAAAAACTGACATAGAGTCTATATTAGTGGTAATATGGACATTACATACGTAAGCTATCTCTCTAAACCTGATTTTTAACGTCATTTTCAGTAACTTGTTGACATCGGACATTTTATTCCAAATATGTTGTAATAAGCAGTCTAAATATTTTTATGTTTTAAGCACAAAGTGTTATGAAAATCATTATTGATAAAAAAGAATAAGCCCTATTATTCTTCAAATATAATAATAAACGTTTAGAAACTTCTGGTGGTGTACATTTTAACTCTGCGTTCCAAATTGTTCCAAAAGTTCTTTTTTACAGTGACACCGTAAAAAAATAGTGACGCATTATTCAACGATATTCAAAATTATCTATGAACTTCTCAAAAGTCCAGTTCAATTGTGATTTGTAGCAGTGTCTTTGTATTATAACTTATGTTTGTTATTGCATCACAAGTTTTATGTTCTACCTTTACACCAGAAAGTTGTTGTATGATGTTCATTTTCGCGTCATTTTATTTTTGTCCTCGCGAAAAGGATCCTGATATATTACACCACATTAGTCATCTCTTGATTAATTGTCAAGTCGGCCAACCAAGTTTTTTTCTCGAAAACAATTTCACCAGAAACATTGAAATTTAAGTATGTCGTAGGTAGGCCTAGCAGAATGTTCCTGTCTTGAAAATAGTTTAATTATTTGAAGGCACATTGTGGTTGAGTTGAATCTTCCTTAGTTGACCTAAAAAACATTGATTTAAAAAATATTTGGTTTTATTTTAATTATCGCGGACTTATCTGCTATTACACCGATATGAGAAATATAAAAATATATTACAAAAATGCGTGACTCACAGAAATTTCGAAATTAAAAGAACTTTAATAAGGATGAATAATGTACAGTAGGTGATAACAAATCTGATATAATTCAAAATCCGTGTGGTAAGACAATTAGGCAATTATAATTGATGCTATGTGAGCAAATTTTCCTTTTTTTTTTTCACTTTTGAAGAGAAGAAAATACAATGTGTAAAAAGTAAATATTTATGTATTGATTGAGACCAAAAATGGTCTCATTATAGTAACACTTATCGGTTTATTATTTTACCAAAGTTAAGCTAACAAATAATCCAAATACAGAATAACAAAATTGATTCCATAATTAACATAATAAGCTTCTGAGGAGTCGGGTAAACATTTTATCCGGTCCTGATACCACCTTATTTACCAACACTGCCAATTTCCACCTTTATTTACTAAAGCAATCATCATTTATTCACACCAAGTACTCTAATTACACGTTGAAAATGGATCATTGACGTCAAGCGAGCTCATCAAATTTAACCCTACGTTTGGTATCTACCAAACCCGCTCTTAATTTTGCATATCCGTTGATGCTTCATTGTTTTTCCACTTCCACTGCTACTCATCAGCGTGTAGCTTTGGAATATCCCGTCTGTTCTCGTCTCATGTTCTCTTTAAGCGTTTGCGCGTTTTTGTCCTTGTCGCGTGAGCGATAAGCAGTAATAATGCAGATGACAGTAGTCGACGGCTTTTAAAAAGTAACCGCCGTCTTCGTTCCGATTCAGTTAATCGCGGAGGCGAGAAGAGTGCTTCGGTCTGGTGTTGCCACTTCTTGTGGAGGCCGAAACAGCTATCGCGTGCTTCAAGATTTTTATCGATTTTTTTTTCTTTGGCAAAAAGAAACGAGCGACTTTTTTTTTCTGGTCTTTTTGGTTTTTTTTGGTGTCATAATGACGAGTTCGAAAAGAAAGGGAAGTGGAGGAGATGGTTGTCGTGGAAAATTCAAAGTTATTAAAGAATGTTGCAGACTTCTTTCAAGGTATTTTTTTCAATATTCATGTATAATTTTAACTTTAAGTTATATAAGAACTTTTCTTTTTTTTTTTGATGTCGAGATTCTAATTGTTTTTGAAATCAATTAGAGTGTTGTTATCGAACAATTTTATTAAAATGGTTAACACTAAAGAAAGTGATGTTAAATAAAATTTTAAAAAAGTTCATAAAACACTATCTTTTATGATATCATTAACTTCTTAATTTTTAATGCTAACATAAAGTCATAATCGATGAAAGATTGGATTATTTTTCTGTTATCCTTCATTGGGAAGAAAAATAATTCTTGATCTTAGGCATGTACTTATCGCAAATTCAAATACAGGATGATTTATAATGACAGGTTTAAACGCTGCGGGCAGATTTTATTTCTTACATAATTTTAAGGAGAAAAGTTCATAAATATAAAGTCGTTAATCAATCCCTTGTTGTATCAAGGCTATTCGCTATATCAGACTTAGACCGGTTTAAATTTTCTGATACCCAAAAACGCTATGCAGCTTTGCCATATGCGCATTACAAGTTGATCTTAAAATGTTTAATAAAGTAGAAACGTGCTCAAAGTCTTCGAAACAGTGTTCTTAATGTGGTAATACTACTTCCTGGGGTTCTCTAGTAAAAAAAGTAAAAATTCCTTCAAACGTAACGTTCAAAATAAAGAAGTCAAGATGACTGAGTTGAATACTACGAATATCTTTGTCTTTTTTTTGTGAAGTGGCAACTTTGAAGCACATCAACTTTACTCTCCTTGTCTTTTCCATCACCACCTCGAAATTCAACGCAACAATGAAAACACTTCAGACATAATTTTGTGTTATGTGATGTTAATAGATTTCTGATTATTGTCTAAACGCACGTATTGGACTGAATTTGTAAAATTGCTTTAATTAGGGTGGTTTTGTTCTCTTATCCATAAAACATCCGATAAGTTTATAAGGTGACTTTTGATATGGCTATTAACACAATTGTATTCCTTCAAGCAACATTATAGACATGATGAGATCGCTATCTCTAGGTGTTTTACTATTGTAGTGTTTTGTCACCTTATAGGTGTTAAAAACTAAATATAAAAAGTGAAAGGAGTGGTGGCGAAAGTCCAATCATTATACTTTTTCAAACTTTCGAAGAAAATGTCTTTGAGTTGTTGCAATTAAGTGTTGTTCCTTACCCTCTCAGAGCGGGCTGCGACATCTTAGAAGATAATAGCAATAGAGAAGAAGCAATATTTCCATAGTGGAGATAGCTATCAAAATTTTGCTTTTTCGTAATATGTATAAAAAAAATAATGCACCTAAAATGGCCAACATCTGTAACAAGTAATTCAAGAGAATGCATCTTGTGCCTTACAAGAATAATAAATCAAGCTGTTGAATTTAAAGTTAAAAAGTAATCTAAAACGGACAATAAATAAAAATTAGAAATTCTAGTAGAACCGAAAAAGATCTAAAAATTAAAAATATAACATTAAAGAAGCAAGACTTGGAGCTAAAGATAAAGGAAACGGCAAAATAGAACCTAAATGGCTAACATTAAAAGTCAATCTAGGACATTAATGCAATGTGTTAAATATTTTGTGATCGGATTTGAGGTTCATGTCAATGTGTTGACTATTTTGTTCGCTGGAGTTTGTCTTTATGTGCTTGCCCACTTTTAAAGATTACTTTGGCATTTAATTTGTATTGAAAAACATACATATTGTGCTGATCTTTGCTAACGAGCCATGATATCGCGAATAATATTTCTGACATTCGATATGATTTGCGTGTTAAGGAAAAACACCTTTATGTTACAAAAAGTTAAAGGTGGAAAGCCCATCGAAAAAAAGGCAGAAATCAATGTGGGCTAATGATAGAATAGTACATCTAGTAAAGCAAGACGAATTATTACGTCAAAAGTAATCAAAATGGATTGAAATTGAACGTCAATTATTAACTGCGGAGAAAGAATGAAAAGAAACTACAACAAACAAAATGAAAAGATGTGTTTCAAGATGTTAAAATCTTGCAGAAAATTAAATATCTACGGTAGTAAAGCAGTGAAAGATAAGAACGGGCTAATAATGAGAAACTACGGTAAATATTGCAGGGAAGAGGAATTAAAAAAGAAATACTGAAGAGTATAAAATGATATATGAAACTAATATTAATGCGGTAGTCTATAAAAGCTTAAAGTCACACGGATTTGTAACAAAGGAAGGTCTATTATTAGACAAGGTGAGGGTTTAATGGTGAAGAGTAAATTGCAGGCTGTGGAAATGAAATATCTAAGAAGCGTAAAGCGATTTACGAGGAATGATAAGATTACTAACGCTAGCTTAAGAAAAAACTAAATAGATTTTGACAGAAACATGATTAGAGATAGAGATATAAAGTTTTGTACATGGTCTTGTCAATCATATACGTGTGACAAAAAATTTTCTTTTTCCGGAAAATTTGGTGATAATTTGTTTTTTGTCAGAAAGCATTAACTTTTCTGAAACGAGAGCATCGCTGGTCAGTTTCAGCAAGTTGTCATTATCTGAATGACTGTTCTCATTCAAGATCTGCAATCACCGATGTTTCATAAAATCCTTCTTCTTCTCTGCCTTTTCCCTTATACTTTACGGCGTCAGGTTCTAGATCCATTTTGGTACTATCTTTTCTATTCAGTACCATCCTCTTTATTTCATCAGTGTCCCTTTGCTGAATTGCGTCTCAATGCTGCTCAGTCACTTCGTTCTGGGTGTCCCCTTTCCCCTCATCCCTTCTCCTCTTGCGTCCATCGTCCTCTTTGGGAGCCTCTTATCATCCATGTGGATCACGTGACCCTATGAAACACTGCAACTGTTTGTTTTGTATAATTTTCACAAAAGTATCTATCCCTAGTATGATAACTCCGTCGCAAAACAAAACCAATGAGGTTTTATACCTCAGCAAAGGGGATTTAAGGTCGCTATTTAAGGATGCGCCCCTAAAATAACACCTCTTCCATATTGGGCAAGCTGAGGATCAAACTTATCGAGGTTGCAACGATGAGTCAGAAACTGCTGAACATATACTGTGTGAATGCGTCGCCTAAAACACAACATTTTCTGTAAAATTTGCCTGATTCCTACCGGCATAAAGAAACATAATTACATAACAACAAGACCTTGGAGCCATACTAAGTTTCATCAAGAACCTACATTTGCCCTAAATCTTTGGAGGGCTTAATTTACAATAGATCCTATAGGTTGTGATGACTTGTAGTTGTATTTCTCACTCTATCCCTTCTGGTCAGGTTTCCGCCTCATATATCAATGTTAGGATATATACTGTTTTATGCAGATGCATCTTTTTTGTTCTACTTTCATGACCTGTATTATTTAATCATGGATCTGAAGTGGAACTTCCTGCAAGTATGATGAATCATCTTGTTCTTCTCCCATCCTTGTTCTTTGGCTTATAACAAGGTTGGTTTCATCATGGCTCCTTTTTGTTGCTTTAAGATATCTACTATGTGGTTATTGATTCTCCTCCATTGTTCTTATGCCTAAAGCATTTTGTATATTATTCAGAGATAATAATGAGTATTGCCAGTAGTGTAGGCCAGTATGAGTATTGTAGGACCATTGAACAAAGGCAAAAGAAGGCATCATCATCCTTAGTTTTTCTCATTTTTAACAAATATTTGTTAAAATAACAATACCTTGGCAGGAACTACATCACATAGAAACTGTCTTCTTCACTATACTAGCACTACTATATCTGGGATTACCCTCTCGATTCACCTTGCTTTTTCATCTTCTTTCCACCCTTGTTACCATTTATTAAATATGAGCTTCCTATCTTCGACTCAAGCATTGTTTAACTCTAGGTAGTCTTGTAGCTGCGTTGTATTCAACCTTTGATAACGTAAAAAACGGCTGGACTAGACACAGTTTGGTAAATGTTTGAAATTCATAACCTTTTTTCTCAGCGGAAAATTGCTTCCGACTATCTTGCTTTAAATTGGTACATAAGATGATATTATGAGGATAGAAGTCGCATTATGAGCAATTTTTGTATACATGCAATTAGTCTCAGCATAATAATATTTTTGTCGCCTTGATACAGAAAGTGTTCCCGAAAAGTAAACCTATTATTATCCAACAAATTGCAAAACCTTCGATGTTTTTACAGTTCTTTATTTTTTTGTATCTACAATTATAAAAGTCAATTATAGCGGCATATAATGCAGAATTAGCAGCATGATTTCTGTTTTGAAGATCGTAATATAAGATTTTTATAAAATATACAGTCAAAAACAAGCTAAAAAATAACAGATTATAGAAACAACCTAATTTATCAAATTAATTGGATTAGCTGATTGCAAGCTTATCGTATTATGCAGTTGTCTTTAATTGGCGTATCAAGCTTAATAATTCGAAATAGTTTAGTTAACGAAAGCATTGGAATAAGCTGCATTAGAAAGAGACGATATATAGATTTCTTTTAGTTAGACAAAGACATACTTTGAATAAGGGGTTTTTACCAGCAATCAATCCGGTCGAGGCAACTCTCAATTTGCCTCAGCCGCGACTAAGTGCACTAAGTGCGTATCCAAATCAAAGCCTCGTTGGACTATTTGCTATCTAATAGAATAATTTAAACATTGCTAATTCATTAAAAATTATGCATAATTAGTTGACATTGCAAAACTGTTATTATGACTTTAATAATAGTCTGTATATAAAATTTCTTAGTTATGAAATCATTTCCAAATATTTCAAATTTCTCATTTTTAAAGACGATAAATGTATAAATTTATCTATTTCAGTTTCAAAGAATTTCATTGATTCATAAAAATTTTATTGAAAGAATTCCAATGTTATTAATAAAAAATGCGCTGGTCATAACACGCGGACCTCCGTATTAAGCGCAATCACCATCTGCGGAGAGTCTCGCGTGGTCCGAGATTCCTTCGTTTTCCTTCTACGTCCTCGTCGTCGTTAGTGTATCACGGTCGTTCTCGCATAAGAAGGCCTCCGGGCAATCGGAGAAAGACGAGAGTGGAAGGTGCGCGGTTGGGGTTTTGTTTGGTTCTCGACGTTTCGACAGTTGGTTTCTGGTACTTGTTGCGTTTACCGCTTCTTTTTCGTAAAAGAATCCGTCAAAAAAAAAATTAAAGACATGTCAAAAGACGTTTTACCAGTTGACGCGTCAATTTTAGCGATTCCCGCGGCTCAAATTATCATTTCAACGGCTTTACAAGAACTTAGGAAAGCTTTAATTTTATTCAAGTAAGTTTAAATTTTTGGTTAAACGAAGAAATGTTCTGGAATGGGTTCTTTAATAATCGTACCGCGTATAAAATGACCGCCAAATCAAAGACTTTTATTGAAACAACGTGCGCAGAAAGTTTTCAATAACATTACGTGGGTTGAATTGTAAATCATATTGATGTCAATACAAAAGTTGAAAGAATATGGTAATTAGTAATTATCTAGTTATTTATGGTCGATAAGTTAAATTTGATTTAGTACTTTTTAATTTATTTTTAAATAAATTGAATTATCTATTGTATTCTTTTTTTAATTAATATTTTAATTTAGACAACACGTGAAATCGTAACACATTTTTTTCCTTCACACGATCTACTAATTTCGTGTAACCGTAATAAACCTCTGGTTATTCTAATGTTAATTGTTTCGTTGAATGACTTTTTTACACACGCTCTGTTACGAAAACTGTTTCCATTTGCACGTAGAGCACGTATTCCGTAGATTACAAAAAAAAATCAAGGACTGTTTTAAATTAAACCACAATAAAACGGTCTCGCACGAATTCTGTACTTTTTTTTATTGTTAAAACAAAAATAAAACAATTTGAACTTAATTTTCCCGTTGTGTATTTTAATGTATTTACTTGAATTATGCGTGATGTTGTATAATCGTCCTGTGGTGTTCTGCGGTGGAGTCACGATGCATGAATAACATAACAAGCTTGTTATTGTAAAAATATGGATTTATGTAACCGAATGGTTTGTATGGTTCTTTTATAGACTTGGAGGCGAGAAATACGATTTGGTTTCTAAATTAAGTTGTTCCATTTATATTGACGCAATTCATTTATGACTAGAAAAAGATATATATGCTACTTTTTTTTACAGGTGGTTCCATGGTCATCTTTCTGGAAAAGACGCCGAAAAACTCATTTTGGATAAAGGAAAAAATGGTAGTTTCTTAGTTAGAGAAAGTCAATCGAAGCCAGGCGATTTTGTTTTATCTGTTAGAACCGATGATAAAGTTACTCATGTTATCATAAGGTGTACAGCAGTAAGTTTCGATTTTTTTGTATTTTTATGTTAATTTGTATTTATATATATTTTTTTTGATTTAAGGATCAAAGATATGATGTCGGTGGTGGACAAAAATTCGATAGTTTAAGTGATTTAATAGAACATTATAGAAAAAATCCAATGGTGGAAACTTCCGGAACTGTTGTACATCTTAAACAACCTTTTAATGCAACCAGAATTAACGCAACCGGTATTCATAGTAGAGTGAAACAATTACAAGTAAGAATTTGCCTCCAATTCATCACCTCATTTCGAACTCATCACACTCTACCAGCAGATGGTGTAGACTTCCAGTTCTCTTTACACAGTCTACACCTCCTCTCCTCATCCTCTATTCAATTTCTAAGCATTTCCAGATGATTTTTTGAAATCCATAGGCTATAACCCAAAATCTCCTTAGAAATCCATAACTTAGTTATTAAGACTATATTTGCTATCATAAATGTCAAATGGCAGTTCTGATAGCAAACATAATCATTGGGAAGAAGAATCTTTTCATTGAAATTATAGGATTGCAAAACAATTCTTCCTGCGCACTTCTGTCTTTCTGTGGAAAGTCTATTACGCATTTTGGTTTTATTTAAATTTGTTTGTGAGAACACCATTTCAACAGTGGCACTCCATTATGGTAAAAAGAACAAGTTAAATATAAAATTGCACAATGTTTTACATAGTGCAGTACCATCACTTGTTTCCAATTCTGATATTTTTTGCCAAAAGTCTATCTAATCTGATAAATGGGGTAAATCCATATTCCTCAAATGTTGGCATTCTTGGTCAAAAACATTCAACTGATCTTGATGAATTAAATTTGGAAAATCATTAGTCGGGGTAGTAATGGAATCATGTTTTTTTGGAATCACCTCGGATTTGATTTACAGTTTGGGTAAAATCTTTTAAAAATTTGTGAGCAACCTTCTATTAAAAATTTTAAACATCTTTTACGAAAACGTAGTAATCTTTCTGGGCCTAATTCATATCTATTATTTTTGAAAGATTCATTAACAATGGCGCCTAAATACAGGGTGCGCCACGGGAAACGCATGTTTTTGAGATAGGAAACCGGAAGGGATCGAAAAGGCGAGCCGAGGCCGTCGGCGCCCTTCCCTGACCTTGCAGTTGTGCATGGTTATTTAATTTCAATCATGCCGCTGTGCAGCATCGCGTTTTCGTGTATGACAGTGTTGGGAGGAGCGACGAATTAGTCACGAAAGTTCAATTGCTCTTTCGTCCAAGGTTTAACGTTCCTCGCCATGGAGACATACCGAATGCCTTTCGTAGTGGAGACAGTTTAATAAAAAAAAAAAGCCACCTGGACCACGTCGTACAGCTCGAATTCTGGAGAAGTGAAACGTGTAAGGCAGGCTATGTTACGTAGTTCAGGGCGTTCAGCTCATCGGCAATCTGCAGCATTACGAATATCCGACACTTCACTACGGCGAATTCTCCATCAAGATTTACGTTTTCACCCCTATAAAATGGTAGTTCTGCGTCGCTTGAGGGCAACTATCCACAACGTGCAGCTTTTCTTGAAGCGATGCTTCAATTTTTGGAAGATGAGCCTCATGTGATTTTGATAATGAGCGACGAGGCCCATTTTCATCTTAATGGTGTTGTGAATCGTCGAAACTTCATAGGCGTCATAGGGCCCTACTTTTTTGAAGAAAATGGTCATCGTGTGACCGTGACAGCTGATCGTTACATGAATATGTTGAACAACTTCTTAAGAATTGAGCTGAGCGGGTGACGAATCAATCTGCGAAATATTTGGTTCCAACAGGATGGAGCTACGGTCCATACTGCCCGAGTGTCGATGGCTGCTGTTAGACAACTATTGCATTGACCCCCTCACTTTCCAGAGCTTTCAACGTGTGATTTTTTTCTTGTGGGAGTATCTAAAGTCTCGTGGATATGAAACTAAATCTAGTACACTAACCGAACTGTGACAAATGATGGAGCAAAACATAGGTCAGATCGATCATCAACTATTGGAAAGAGTAGAGGTTAACACACTAAATGTGGAGACGCTACCTGAAGCGTCTCCACATTTGTCAGCGTGAAAATGTACAGGGTGTCCAAATTTCGATGGGTTTGCAGGGTATCTCAGTTATTATGAAAGATATAAAGTTGAGCTACTTTTTTGTGAAACTTACAATGGCGCAAACCAAATTTTCATAGCCCTCTTCGTTTTTGATATACAGGGAGTGTTTCAAAATTTACGGTTTTCAGACACCTCCTGTATCTCGGCTATTGATGAACATATCAAATCATATGGTTGTACAAGAAAAAAAATCGAAAACATATACGTTTTTTGAAAGTATTAATTCAGCTAAGTACAAAGTAGGCGCCGAAATAACTTTAAATGTCAAAAAGATTACAGTTTCAACAATTATGAATAATTAATAATGTATTCTGTATCTTCCTCTCTATTAAAATGTGCAAAAAAAACATATGCATCCCATTTAAAATAACAATCTTGGTTGCCATAGCAACGAAACAAAGAACAATGTAAAGAAGCAAGTATAACCAAAAAATGCGCCATAATTAATAAAGAATTTTTTATTTGAAACATTTTTTTTTAAACCACAAATGGCGAAGTTATCGGCTATATTCCAGACATTTGACACATCATCTACCAAGTACTACAGAACGCACGATTTTATGGATTATACAAATTCTACTGTAAAAATATAGTTAATTTTCCCAATTTCTAAAAAATCCATAGATTTTCTCACAAACTTGAAAAAATCCTTCTTTGTAAGATGTTAAAAATCCTTAGATCTTGAAGGTAGAGTTGCCATCCTAGGGATGGCAACGCTGTAGTGTCTATTAGCCCTCTCTTCGTTACCACACTTAAATCTTTTTACCACCTCTTCATCTCCTCATTTCCCTCTGACATCAAGTACTTCGGTAAACCAATTTCCCCATATTTTGGATTATATCTAATCTCCCTTTTCTTGGTCCTTCTCTCTTGCATTCCCACATCCCAAGGATAGGGATGTGGGAATGTCCTCCAGTTGTCTAAAATCATCTCAATCCTTCCTGTTTTCACTTATTCAGCTCTTCCATTAACACGATGCCCATAACGAACCTTTCTTGTCTCAAACTCTCTGTGGCACTTCCCCAAGATTTTGCCATCCTTACTTTACCTATCTTCATTTCTTCTCTAACTATATACTCCGGCGTCTCGCTACCCAAACTCTATATCCACCTCAAGTACCTGGTCTGCACAACCCCAAACACCCCTTGCTCCTTCCATCCCCATATCTTCACCCCATATCTTCACCCCATACATCATAATGCTTTCTATCAAGCTGTCAAATATTACCCTTTTTCCCACATCTCTCCTAAATGTCCTTTCCCCCCAGACTTGTCCCATAACCTTATTCGTTTTCACTGCCATCATTCTAATATGTCTGCCTTCCTTGTTATTTTCTCTAAATCTGTACCCCAAGTATGCGTATTCAGTCTTCATTCTTACTTCATCATCTTTGATAATTACCAAGTAGTCGGCATACGCAAGTACTTGCACCTTCCTCCTTCCTATCACCTCCCCGCCATCTGTCCCTTGGAAGATTTATCTTCTATGTCTGCAATACACAAAGCAAACAGAGTGGGACTAAGCGGACATTCCTGCCTTACTGTTAGAAATAAAAGATCACTTATTACGCTTAATAAGTATGGGAATACAGTTTTCTTTGACTTTGAACTCACGCCAACGTCCTTATATGGAGTGGAGTACTCTGGAATAATAATACGCAGTCTTAAAATAATATAATAATAATCTGCGAGGAAGTATGTCCTACTCTCTCCACTACAATCCACTTGCAAAACGGTGCAAAGGTATTGATGGTCCATTATACTTTAGTTTCCCGCAGATAATTTTGCCTAGCCCATTGGTTGACGTGGATGACATAACTCGAGCATATAATGATGAGTCTGCTTCTGCTCTTGACTTGTTGAACTGTTTTAAAGTTATATACTTCATCAGGACGATCTGCCGGCTTTATTGCACCATATCAGTTTCTGTAATGTTGTAGTGGATCTGATGAGATTTGATTTGACAACGCGTATAAATGGCTAAATTTAAAACCACTCACAACAGATTTGTCAAGTGTTAGGGTCAACAAGGTTCAGTGTTCGGTCCCATTTTTTATTGTATTTTCACTTCTCATCTTTGCATGGTTCAATGCTAGAGTTCAAGTATGCTGATGACACAGATATATTGTATACATTCAATTTAGGATGGAAATTCGACTGAGCTCCATATCATCTACTCTGTTTTGGTATTTATTCCTATGGCAATGAACTTCTTTGGTCATCCTCTTGGAAAGTGGGTGTTCCTGGCAAGTATTTTTGTCTTTTTCCCAATACGACGTTCATTCAGACTTCCACATTGGTGACAATCTGCTTTGCCCTTCTTCAATCCCTCCAGTATTGCCTTCACCTCATCCTCTGTTATCTCATCTCCATTTGTATATAAGGAGTCATTAATAATATTTAAAAATTTTTATGAAATAGAAAGAAAATGGTCCAAACAGTTCCGGAAAAGCTGGATTTTGGGAAGAATTCGAATCATTACAACAACAAGAATTTAAACATTTACTATCAAGAAATGAAGGTGTAAAAATGGAAAATCGCAACAAAAACCGTTACAAAAACATACTCCCTTTCGACGAAACTCGGGTAAAATTAAAGAACGGAACTGGTTCGGATTATATAAACGCGAATTACATCCGGTGGAAATCTGATGATTCGAATGCAAACGCTGAAAATACCGATCCAAATGGAAAAGTTTACATTGCAACCCAAGGATGCCTTCCTGGTACCATAGCGGATTTTTGGCAAATGGTCTGGCAAGAAAACTGTCGGGTAATAGTCATGACAACCAAAGAAATTGAAAGGGGTAAAAATAAATGTGCTAAATATTGGCCGGATGTCGATACCAGCAAAGAATTTGGAAAAGCGAAAATCGATAATTTAGATGAATCTTCAACTGTGCATTATACTCGGAGAGAATTTCGCGTGACCATGGACGGTGAGGGGGAACCCCGAAAAGTTTTTCATTATCATTTTCAAGCATGGCCTGACCACGGAGTACCAGCGGATCCTGGATGCGTTTTAAATTTCCTTCATGAAGTGAATAAACAACAAGAAACAATGCGAAAAGAATTACCTAACGACACTCCACCAGGAGCTATCTTAGTACATTGTTCTGCAGGAATTGGACGTACCGGAACCTTCATTGTAATCGATATGATTTTGGATCAATTAGAAAAACATAATTTAGATTGTGAAATTGACATACAACGAACCGTTCAAATGGTTAGATCCCAGCGATCAGGACTTGTTCAAACTGAAGCTCAATATAAATTTGTTTATCTCGCTGTTCAACATCATATAGAAACATTTACTCAAAGAATGAACGCTGATAAAAAATCTTTACAACTTGGGAGGGAATATACAAATATAAGATATACAAGTGATATGAATAACATTAATTCTGGTGGTAGTGGAATGCCTTTACCACTACGATCGCCAGGTGTAACTTACGCTTCAATTCGAAATGAAAGTGCAAGAAAATCACCAAGACCTGTTATGGACTTACCAATAACAAGATCTGTTGTTGAAGAAACAACAAACGTTTATGAGAACATTCCTACTAGAGAACGAAGGCTGTCGTCTGGTGTTAATCCAACACCTTGTGCAACACCTTTACCACCACCAAGAAAGACATGACCCTCTTCCATTTATGCGAGATTTTAATGAAGAAAACGAATTACACGGCTTTTCGCTATTTTGTACCTACGTGTTGTTTCTATCTCTTATTTTTACCACTACGAGAAATAAAATAAAAAGAAAGAAAATTTTAACTAATCGTTATAAACATTGTGCAATCAAAATTTAATGTGTTCCGCCCCCCACCTTCGTAGAATATCTCAATAAAAAATATTGAAAAATATGGAACGAAAATAGGGCGAAAAAAAAATTAATTAAGCATTATTTTTATTGGCTGTGCTTTTTTATAAATATAAATGTATTTTCGTCATTGTACGCAAAATGTTAATATTTTTTTATTGTCTTACGTGACGTTTGAATATATCGAATATGTTTGATTTTATTGATTGTAATTTGTGTAATATAATTTTTTTTATTAGCACACGAGATTTTATTATGAAAATAGAATTATTATTATTATTATTGTGTATGTACACTTTTAATTTCTAAAAACTAATCGATAACTATAAAATAAATATGATATTGACCATTTTTTTATATTACATAAAATCGAAAGAAAAGTTGGATCCAAAGCGTTTTTTTTTTCATTTTATATTTATAGATAGTTGCTTAAAAAAAGGATTCTTAGCTTCTTGTTCTTAGAAAGAATAAAGGAATGAAAGAAAACGATTTAATGAAAAGGGCTTGTGCGACGTTAATATTGTTCTGAAACGAATGATAATCGTGAGATGTACATTTTTTCCATATTATTATTAAGTATAAAATATTAAAGAGATAGCGTTTGCTGAATTTTATTATTATATGAAAGAAATTTTATTCGAATGTACGTAAAATATTTTGACAAATATAGATAAATGTTAATCTAAAAGTATCTAGTTTTTGATCTAACCTAAATATAAAATGGTTGTATTGAGAAACACACACTGCGAAACGATTACTATTAGAATAGTTGACCAATACTATCACAAGAACGATCACCCAAGAATTCTTTTTGATTCTTTGATCATTGGGAGTAATCTATGAACTATATAAGGTAATCTGTGGTAGCCAAGTTATGAATTGGTTTTCAATGCGCTGAGTTGACAGCATTCCTGATATCTGAGAGTATCTAACAAATAAGCAATTCAATAAAGTTGCCCAATAAAGATTATAAATGGTATAAAGACTTTTCGAGTGTATATTCCTTTAGACAAGTATGTGGAAATCTAGGTGCTTCTTTTATACTTCTACCAAGGCAACCACAAATACTGTTATTTCAATTTCCTTCAATAACCCTACACCACAACCTTCTTCTGTAACCGACACTCGTTAGTTTCTCTGAGAATATAAAAACCCATGTTACTTATAATGTGCTACTTAATTACTAGAAAGAAAGTGAAATTTTTAATAAATACTTTTTTTATAGGTAGTACTACAGTCGAAAATTGTTAATAAACATGGGTCCGCAAATCAACCCTTTTCGAGATACAGGATGTTCAAAATTTGTGGGACTCTACCTTTTTTTCTTCTAAACTATAACTACTACCGATTCGATATTTGGCAAATCGATACAGTATGAAACTGTCTCTTTTTGAGAGTAGTATGATGTTTTCATTTCTTCCAGTTAGACCGGAAGTGAAAATAAATACCACTATTTCTCAAAAAATTCAAAAATTTTATTTAACAATTGGATAGATAGTTTAATTCTAAACAACATAAACTCGAAAAAAAAAATTTGTATTCCTTAAGGTTCCTGAAAAAAAAAAACATTTTTTTAAATACACTGTTGGAAATAACTCACGGGCACACCCTATATAATCTGAACGCGTGAAGATAAATCCATAATATTTGCGGAGCACAAAGGTTTACTGTAGACGAGTTTATTCATGGAGTTTCGAGTTGTTCCGTCGAGGCATTGTTGACTGAGCCGCCCTTCCAACTGGAACATTCCGTCGCTATGGAGACCGAAGTGGATGGAAAATACCGGTCGTTTTTAGTGTGGTGTGAGGGACCACATTGTTATCGTACGTGTGCGCACTGGATGAGCGATCGCGTTACTTAAGCGAGTTTGAGCGAGGAATGTTTGTGGGTATGCACATTGAGGGTGTATCGTTCTGTGAAATTCGTCTCGAGCGGTCGTTATCGGCAGTGCAACGGGCATGATGAGAATGGTCTGAGGTAGGTACCTTCAGCCGCAGTCAGGACGGCCCTGCGCGTCCCCAGCACACGAGGATTGAACTCTTGTACTCGGCGCTTTAGCCTCGTGTGTGTCCTCCTCAAGGCAACTTGGAGCTGTTTGGCCACCGGCACGGCAGGGGAAGGCTGACTCACTACGCGAAGTGTACGGCAGCGTTTGGTAGATAGTGGACTGCGCGCGCGTCGTGCGATACAGCGGATTCCAGTAACACCCGAGCACCGCAGCATACGTCACGAGTGGGTCGACGCTAGGCATTAGTAGGTTGCCAAGTAGAGGGACATTTTGTTTTCCGACGAATCAAGATTCAAATTGAGCACCGGTGATGCGCGAATTTTAGTTCGTCGGTGATCGTCTACTCGAGCAGTGTGTGCAAGAACGCCCTATCCACCGACAACCGAGCATTATGGTATGGGGTGCGATTACATATGGTGGACGTATACGTCAGCTGCGTGTATAGCAGACCATGACGGGTCAACGATACGTAGATGAGGTGCTACGGTCTGTTGTGCTTCCCTACGTTCGGCGGCTCGCTATTGATGTTTCTCCTCACAGCAGAGTTGTGCCGCTCTCCATGTGAAAGTAAGTTACACTACTTTAGTACTACTTCCATACCAAATTTTATTGCGCTAGACACACGCGTTCAGATTATACAGGGTGTGCTCGTGAATTATTTCCAACAGTGTAAATTATTAGAAAAGTTGAATTTACACAATGCAATACTAATACTTTCGCTTTTTATAAGTTTTACAAAACTTACAAGTTTATAAGCATCATCAAAACGAAGCTTTTTACTAAAGATGTTCAAAATGTCGGCCTGCAACATTAATACAGTTTCTAATACGTTTAAAGGAAGCCCGAACTCTTTCAAATAACCCGTAGTTTTCACGAATTGTCTGGCAACCCTGTTCTATTCGTTGCCGCAAGTCTTCAAGATTGGTTTTTGTAATTCGCGACGGTAATGAAAGCTCTAACAGTACTCAAACGGGTGCTGTAATGAGACTCCTTACAGCATCCGATGCTGTAATGAGATTTTAGTAACATTTTATAGAACCAGTTCAAGTTGGTCACATTGGGTCATTAATTTTTCTAGTTGTCAATGTGACAATTTTTGTCTATGGATGTTTAAACACGTTCTTAGCATCGAATACAAGGTCCATAATGATGAGGACATTGAACACTGGCAATTTCTCTTATTTTGGGAAGTGTACATGAAAATTTTTTTCAGGTGAATATATTTTGTGTTTTGACAGTTTCTAATTGTCAATTCAAATTTCTATTTTCAAGTGTTACGGTGTTACCAACTGTTGCATACCTATTTCCCTACATTGTCAAAATTTATTTTATTTTTGTTAAAAAAAAAGGATAAAAACGCGAATTACAAAAAATAGCATAAAAAACACGTTTCATAAGACTTAAAGCACTCATTTATTAAAAAAACTTTCGTATTCTAAACGTTTTTCAACTTAAATTCGTGCATTTCAAACGTTACAATCGTCTTACGAAACTCTCAAAGTATTTCCATCGGCACGGCCGTACATAAACACAGAATCCAGAATTGACAATGGAAATATAAAGAACTTTTGTACTTTTGTATTTTTGTATATCTCAAATAAATGTATAGTATTTTCGGGAGACCACTGGAACGACATATTTTCAGCTTTCAACAGATGTTTATACTGTAAAAGTCGCTACAAGTTTCGGAAACAAATTACATGTCCACACTACGTCGGAAACAAAAATGTTTACAATGTTTCTGTTTGTAGGAATATTTGTTTTTGCAACCATAAACAAGAAGGAACATCCAGAGACTTTGAGATACAAGTTATAGGAATAAGCAACATAAACACAATGTTCCTTTCGGTGCGGACTTAGCTTTAGTTGTACAAGATTAACCAATTTCTGTGGGATATCCAGCAGCAACAGGTTCTGAAAGAGCTTTCGCCTGTCGATCATATCAAAAGCCTGTTTGAAATCGATGAACAGACAGTTCATATCAAAAATTATAATCGTAATTCTTCTCCAAAATCTGCTTCAAAGTCTGTATATGGTCTGTTGTAGATCGGTTGGTCCGAAATCCACATTGGTGGTCCTCCGCATACTGATTCTATTATAGATAAAGCATGAAAATATCTTATACGTCACGTTAAGCAGTGTATTCCTCTGTAATTACGGCAATCCCGCTTGTCGCCCTTTTTATGGATAGGCCCTGGTTCCATTCTTCAGGCAATTCTTCTAAGATCAATATTAAACATATAAGCTCGTATATACGGTTCCATAGAGTTTGTCCACCGTATTTTATGCCTTATAGTTTTTTAATGATTTTATTATATCTCTAATTTCATCAAAGGAAGGTTGGTGGGAGGTTTTAACTTTGGTTCGGCCGACACGTAGTTAAACTCTTCAGTCTCCGTATTATTTTCCTGATTTAGCAATTCCTGAAAGTATTCTCTCCATCTGCTAAGAATATCATCTTCTTCATGTAGTAGATTTCCTTCTTTATCCTTGCATATGGATTCACGTGGCCTGTACTCCTTTGCTTGTTTTTTTGACATCCCTGTAAAATTTTCTGTAATATCTCTTGATATTACTTTCTTCTATCTCGCTTGGTTCTCTATTATAATATTCTCTCTTTGCCCTTTTGCACATTTTTTGTTGCTATTCTTCTTCTGATGCTATATTGCATCCAGTTACCTCTTGTATTCCTTTCTCGACCATCTGCACTCTTCATTGAATCATTGAATTATGTCGTTCTCCAACTTCCTTTATCTGTTCTGCCTCCTTCAATATATTCTGCTTTATAGACTTACGTCTCCACCAGTATCAGTATCACCCTTCTCCAGTTCTGTTTTTATTGTTTCCTGGAACCTCTTCTTATTGTCCTCATCTACGGACATTCCAGTTCGTGGGGTTATGCCCATTTTTCTTTTACGCATTACTTATTCTTTGTCTTAAGGTGCAAAGTACCAGGAAATGATCTGAGTCGCAGTTTATTCCTCTATACAGTCGTACATCCTTGACAGTTGTTGCCTATCTTTTAGAAATACGCACGTGGTCTATCTGATTACACTGTTGATTACCTCTGTGTATCTTTTTGTGTGGGAACTATATGCTACTAATTACCATATCATGCGCCTCAGCCAGATGGTATAGTCTTGTTATTATGTGAAGGTTATGTTGTCCTTCGATGCCCCTATAATAATCCTCTTTGCCAATGTTATTAATTATTAAAGCGAATTTTCCCCTAAGCCGGATTTTATACATTCGATCATTTATAGCCTATAGTATTAGTGCTTGTCTAGCTCTCCTGTTAAGTATAAATCCCGTACCATACAATACTGCTGTAACCACAGATTACTCTGTGGCTGTAATATAACGAATACAGCTGTTTTCTGATTTCTCCTTCCCATCTAATTTCCTGCAAGGCTGTGATGTCCATTCGAAACAAGTCTAACTTTTCGGAATGGAATGGATAAATAACAATGAATAGCAAATTAAATAAGCAAATTAAAAAAAAATAAAACTCCTGATTTTGACATATCACATGGACTTTGAGAGAAACGAGAAAAATTGTTTTCTATTTCTTTATTATGATAATTTATATATAAAAATCGATCCAAAAAGTCAATAATCAAAGATTTTTAACAATAAATTGATGTTTAATAAATGATCAATTCAGAAAATAAGAAAGTCTAAATTTCCAGATTTTAACATAAACTAAGCTCAAAACGCAAAGAAAAATACTTATTTCAGTTTTTCCTTCTCATTTTATTTAATATTTTCATTAACAAACATTACCTATTAAAATAAATACATCTGAAAATAAATAAGTAGATATCTAAAGAAAAATAAAAAAATATCCTTAAATTAACCTAATAAATAATGTCCTAATTAAGATACAATAATATCGTATTAACATTTCTTAAAATTTCAAAACTTCATATAAAAACGTTTTTAAAAGGCCTCTTCGTTTCTCCAAATACCCTTTTTTCATCTCAAAAACACTTCTTGGTCTTAGAACTTTAAAATCTACTACATAACCTAATCATGGTCCGTCAAAATTGTCAAAAATTCCTAATACTTTCCCAAAGTGAGGTTATGTTTCCGATTTCGCATCGTCGTCGGACATGCAATATAATTGTCGTTCTTCGCTGGCTCTTCGCTCGTTTTCTTTAACGGCTAACATAGCGGTATCGATTTTTTGATGGAAATCTCCACGAATTTCTTGGATTGGTTTCAAAAGAATGATGGGAACGTGATCATCTCTACGCTAAAAATTGTAACGAAAAAAAAAATTGAATTATGTCGGTAAATTAGGTGTTTTTAATAAAAATTATAAAAACAAGTGAATATTAAAAAAACGAGCCTTACGATTCTTGAATTTAATTGTGATATTTTTTGAAGAAAAACGAATTATTTTTAATAGTGATTACCTGGAAAAGACATTCTCCTTCGAAATCCAACAATTTGTGTTTTCTGGCCCTGAGGAGCATCCCGACCAATTTATCAGAGATAATCGTGTACATCTGTAAGTATAAACAAATAGACGTTATTATTTTAATTTATTTTTGACAACACTTATTTATTTATTCATTTTTTATTAACGCACCGTAAATAAATCCCCAAAACTAATAACTTTCCTTGGATCATTATCTTTTTCGCCCGGTTTGAATAGTGGTTCACCATAATGATCGATCAATTCGCAAAGTTCAAGCATTTCCTTACAAACTTGCGCGGTAGCTTTAAATCCTCTCGTTTCCGATAAAGATCCTTTTAAAGGGCGTCCGTACTCGTCCTTGGAAAACTGCGGCTTATTCATTCCATGAACGGTCTCGTTTGAAAATGGATTGACCGATTGTTTATCTTTGTGGTCTTTGGCTTGAGCGTCGAATAAAGCTATTTTTGAGCTCAAAGGCGTCGTCTGAGGGTCATCCATGGATCGAATTGAAACAAAGAAAATTTATTGTTAGTTTTAAACCTGACAACAAGCTTCTCGTACTGAGTCGTGCTATATTTAGATTTTTTTTTCCAGAGATGCTCGCCCGAGAACATTTTGAGTGGTTGCCAAACTTTTGAACGTCACAAATTTTTGCGTGTATGTGTGTGTGTTTAAATTGGCGACTGCTGATTTTTCCACTGTTTGCTTTTAACATTTTTTAATGACCGGTTGGTTAGGAATTTTTGGACAAAAATCATTAGTCGCGATACAAAAATACCAACAATTGACGCAAATCGTTGTTTATCATATTATTATTAAAACGTGTGAAATCATAGAGCTTAAAAAAAAAAGCAAAAATGATTTAAACGCGTTTTCGTGGTATTAAACTGTTTTATCTTGTTATAGAGGATTTAAGGCGGTGTTGAAACCTTAAAAGTTATACAATTTTAGTTGACCCAATTGAAGGACTTTTATTTTTCAATCATTGTAAAACATAGCAATGATAAATGCCTTTCTCAAAATATAAGTCTCTTATTAGTTTATTGTAAACAGCTTTGTGTGCATCTTCGAAAGAAACTTTGATATATATCGGCAAAACAAGTATATGTCCTGTACATATATATAAGACATGTTGTGACATATAAGAGCAGAAAATGCTACTACAAAAATAATCTCCAGAACAGTGGGGATGAAGACGCTAATCATTAACAAGATATACCATAAAGAAATTGAACATATCAGAGAGATATGGGATATCCAAGACATTGTGACTCAAGACTACCATGGATAGTATAAGATGGACTACCAAGAGTAAATACATTCCTTGGAAGACCTCCTATATGATGGTATGAAAGCTGGAGTTTAACAGGTTGACTAGCACATGTACCGTTTCTGATAAACATAAGTTGGTTTATGAAAGCCACTGTTTTGTTTTAAGTATTGTCCTTGAGGACATGAGGTATATTTAGATAGCACGCTTTTATGGTGCTAGAAATCTGTTTTTAGGTGCTTTTTATTAATGAATATGAAAATCATTTTTTACTTTGTTGTTATACATTTTGTATAGTCTTGTATATTTACAGTAGAAAGTGGCACAATGCCTAGCAACAACAGACACGGTCACTCAAAGAGGTGGAGACGTAACTAGCAATAATCGAATATAATAATGGTAAATCATTTATTGATGACGCAGACCAAATGACCTCATACAACACTATAGTATAGGAAGGTACCGTTTGTTGGACACACAATGTACTACAAAACTTCATAAACGTGAAAAGAAAAAAGACTACGTTGTACTCAATGTTATAAAGGTGTTGCAACCAAATACGAAATAAACGTAGCTTAACAATATTCACCTCGAGTTTGGACCAAATGCACAATCTGCCAAAAATGCATATACAATGTAATATATAATAAAAGAATTGAAGATATCAGAGAGATTTGGGATATCCAGGACATTGTGACTCAAGATTACCATGGATAGTCAAAGATGGACTACCAAGAGCAAATACATCCCTGGAAGACCTCCTCGATGGTATGAAAGCTGGAGCTTAACTTCCCAACATAGGCTATGAGTAATTAAGAAACAAGGCAGATGTCTTGAAGTAAGAAGGAGATACAAGATTGTCAAAAAAATCACGTGGACATCGCACTATCACATCATGATAGTGAGTGATATTCGCATCTATTTGACCAAAATATGTCGATTGAACATAACTTGTTATCCAGCTGTGTTACCTGCAGTGTGTGCCAAAAGAGCAAACCTGGATATTCTATTGAGAACATTTCAAGGTAAATGCAACAATATAGAGATTTTTATAACTTAATTATAATTAATTTTGGAACAGCGGTCAAGATAATTATACATTTATGCGGAGCAACCTCAACCTAACTTAATCCAATTAGCAAAGTAATGAGTAATGAGGGAAACTATATTCTGTTTCAAAAGAAACAATCTTTTCTTAATGCTAGTATTCCGTAACCAAAATTAAATTCAAAAGATCAATTTCCAAGAACTTGAAAATATGGATTCAAAGAAACTATTTTAGTTCTTAAATGATTAAACGGTGATTCAGGTACTGAGGTCAGCATTCCTATTTCTTTTTTAGGTGCTGTCTACGATTCGGAGGTTAGCAACTTTTGAGACCACGGATCTGAATAGTTCGTTGCTGGTGCTGCCAAACCACTCCCGAAGGTTCTTCAGCCAGGAGTTAAACCTTCTTCTTATGGAGCTCTTTCCCAGAATTTTTCCCTGCATAATTATTTGCAAAAGTTGGTACTTTTCCCTTCGTATGACATGGTCCATATAAAATAACTTCCTTTGTTTGATCGTCAGTACTATCTCTCAATCCTTCTGGAAGCGTCTCATCACCTCCACTTGGTCACTTTCTCTATTCACGAAACCTTTAGCATTTGTCCATGCCACCAGTCTTCTCACATCAATCCTTGTCGAACCTCTCTTTGAATTTCTATTTCATCAAATGTTAAATACGTGTATTTCTGCCTTTTGCCCATAATATACATAGTTTAGAGATTATTATTTATGTCTCTGAGATCAATTCTTTTCTTTAACAAAGTTTCTTTGCGTAGGTGGTGTTTAACTTTATCAAAATCCTCATTGTAGTCTACAAAACACACTAACTTCAGCTTCTATTAGCAGACTACAAAAACTAAAAAAACCTTTATGTTGAAACATTTATGAGTGGATGATTTCGGCAGTAACGGTTTACTAAACGATTCCGATTTTGTTATTGAAGAAGATAACTTTGTCAATTGTCACAAAATCAGTAGGAAGAATGCTTATACCACTTATTTTTGCAGTATTTGAATTTTTGGAGGGCGCTTGTCCTAACAAATAGATAAAATAGAGAAGCAGAGAAGAATTTTAACACTGCATCATAACATTCGATGGGCATCATAACATAGGTACCATACATACTTGTCTATTATCATAAACAAGTCAATAGTGTAATAAGATAAGTGAGCAAAGAGGGAAAAAGACTTACATGTTCTAAAGAAGCATGGCTATACAGTTTTGGGTTGGGTTGGATTAGGTTGATTGAGGTTGGGTTGGGAGAAGGCATGAGTCCACTTATTGAACAGCTCCAGTCATGCTGCGACATTTCATAGAAATTAAGGTGGTGGTGTCTGTTTTGGCATATTTTTACTACATCTTCATTGCTTTCTAAATATCCAGATCCTAAACTCTTTGGATTCAATATTATAAGATTTTCCAGAAAAAAGTTTATAACAAATAAGGATTTGAAAAATGAAGCCACCTTTTATAGGCACAAGTAATGTAACCACATAAAATAGAAAGATGAGTCAATAGTGTAACAAATAATTAAAGAGTGAAAAATACTTGCATGTCCAAAAAAATTTATGTATATCTTGAATTGGGTTGGGGTGGCTTGATTTAGCTTGGGAGGAGTGAATACAAGGCAGGAGTCGAGTTATTGAGCAGCTTCAGTCATGTTATGGCATTTCATGGAAATCAAGGAGATGGTTCTCTTCTAGAATTTCACCAGTATCATTGCTTATTATTGGCAAAAAGAAACTGAAAGAAATAACACTTACGCTTACGCTGGCAAACTATTATGAACTTCTTAAACATCTGTTCCTACACCGCCATGATTTCCGTCGACCTCGAAATACCTTACAATACGGTTTGGGTTTAGAGCAGAGTGACAATCACGTAAACTTAACTTGTAGTAAGTACTCTACCTTCTTCTTGTTTTGAATAATACACTTGCATATGGGCCAAACGATGAATTAGCATTAGGTAATTGTATACAGCTACTTCATAGGTATCAAAATGTGTTCCAAATTATAATGTCTAACTATAAAACAATCTTACTAAAAATTCACTAAAACGTAAATTGAATTCATTTGAAAAATTATCTATTTACTGTACCTCAAGCTTGGTGTAGTATACTTGAGAGAGATGAAAATCAATCGTCATGAAAGATGTGTCCATCACAATAAAGTGTAAGCGAAATAAAGTTTAGAAGTTGAGCAGAAACTAAATCGGAAAGCAGGCTACTGCAAGACTTTGAACAATAGTTTGTAGAAGAGCTGGAAGACGAAATAGACGAAGCAATGAAACGATGAGTTCTGAATCACACGAAAAATTGATAAATTTTTAATTGTCTACAATTGATTAATGAAAATATTTTAAGACTAAGCTATTGGATTTATGTTACAACATAAAAGACAAACCATGTTGAAAACATTTAAGAATATGTTTAAAAATGTTATTGAATTTTTGCTTCAGTTTATGCAATTAAAACATCACCATAAATATAGAATTCACCTCTTTGTATATGCAAGAAAGTTGAAGTAAAATGAAAAGTGTAATAAAACAGAAATATGTTTTTTTTTTAGAAAGGTAGAATTTTTTTGCAAAACATCATAAATACATCATCTCAAAAAAGAAGTCATTGATCGTCACTTTAAAAACGTTTATCTTACATGTTTCGGAGCGGCATGGCCCCATAAATCGCGTAGTTTGTTTTTTCTCAGCTCGGGTTTTGAATGAACGTGCCTTTTGCCAAACGGCTGCGACGATTGAGGAATCCTGGCAATTCAGGATCATCCTTGTTCTCGCCACACACGTGAAAGCACCGCTGGCACTAAAGCAGGAATTTTAATAAGCCACTCTCCAGATCCGATCGATCGAAACATTTTTTTTTTACTTTACCATCTTCCAAAAATAACCGCCCTCCCTGTAGGTATACACTTTACGACTGTAGGATATTTCTATCGCGTTATTTTCGTTAGATAATTATAGGAGCTAGGTATTTTCGGTATTGATATATGGCTTGCGTAATTTTCTAAGTGTGTATCCGGACTGAGTAGTTTTAAACTTTTCGGAACTTGAATAAATATACACATTTAGATCTGAATTGACGCAAAAGTTAACAGCGGCCAATAACAACAATAATAACTTTGCATTTTTCAAACAAAAAAAAAATACATTACGCAAGGATACATCGCAGGAACTTGAAAGCTTGGCATACAATCATTTTGATTTTTTTCAGAAAAATTAGCTTTTGTTCCAAAAACATTAAATATTATTTACGATAAACGAACCGGTTAAAATTAACTGCACTTGAACTGAAGCTAATTCTTAAATTAGAAAATTATTTTCATAATAGATTTTTAACAGGTGTTTGAAAACTATGATAAAATTACGATATGTTGCGATTACCTGCTGCATTGAATGAGATTTGATGAGATAGAAACCAGTAAGTAAGAAAGAAAAGGGAAAAACCACATCACTGATTTTACCGTACCTAAATAACTTTAGCAAGATTTGCAAGAAAATCTTGTTTTATGTTTAGGATTTCTCCTGTTATTCATTGGATGATGATTGCCCCCCATCTCTTCCTGCTGTTTGCATATTTTGGCTATTCGGTCTTCTCCCATTCTGTTCACATTTTGTCTCTATTGATGCTGCTTTTGGCCCACCTGTCAATATCCTTGTAGAAAGTCCTAGAACAATATGAAGGACTTCATCTACCGTTCTTAGTTTCTACTTCATTCTCTATATTTCTACTCTGGTCTCTGTAGGTCAGCACTGACCGAATTATTCCTTGTATATTTTGACTTTACTCTCTACTTGCCAGTATTTGTTTCTCCAAGCTGCTCGTCTGAGACACCCTGCGATCTTTAATTCTTTTGTCGCACTTGAAATTTCGAAGGGTTTGTCTTCCATTTTCAGCCTACATCTTCGAAGCTTCCTAAACGTCACAAATGTTTTGGCTTTTTCTATAGAAATCCTCACATTGTGTTTTTTGATGTTTCGCAAAATTTATGGGGGAGCCATTGCAAATCATCTTCGTTCTTTGCTATAAATAGTACATCGTCTGCATAGCAGATTATGTTATATTTATCACATCGTTCCCATTTTGTACCCGTCCAGAGGTTTAACCTCTTCTAGTATCTTTTCCATAATTAGATTGAAGAGGAAGGGGCTCCTGGCAATTCGGTTTCTTCAGAGGCATCGTTATGTACTTTAATCTTTGATTTGTTGTCCGTGTTTATTTTCTCAAATAGCAGTATCATATAGTAAGGTACTTTTTGGACTTTAGTATGTTTTTGAGTTCGACTCTATAAAAAGTTTTTTTTTTAGGTTTTGGATGGGTTGTTAGTTTTAGATTTTTCTATGATCTGTCGTAGTATGAGTTAGAGCTTTTGGTGGAGTTGATAGCTTCAGCATAAGGTTATGTCTCTATAGTTTTCTGACTTCTTCTTGTCTTCCTTTTTGAACTTTAGGATTATAATATGGTAGATTATAATATCTACCACTCTTATGGTATCATACATGTGGACAATACTTTCTTAAAGAGTTTTTCTATTTGTCTCGTACAGTTTAGCCTCCGTATCATCAGGGTTTTCATATCTTCTCTCTGAATATAGTATCCTGATATATTTGGCACCATGATATATTTTTGCTCTTGCGTCTGTATAGATGTCTACATCTCTTCATATAGTCTGCAAATTATTCTTTCCATGCTCTTAATATGAACATATTCAGCCACATCTCTTTTTTGATTTTGAATTATATTCCCAACTTTCTTCTGCACCTCATACAAATCCGATTCCATGTTTTTTATGAACATTTACCAGTGTTTTTCTTAAATTTTGATGAGTTTTATTTGATTATTGTCGTAGATGAACAATCTTATTTTTGCTGAGGTTATGCAAATACTCTCAAGCTATTGTGTAAAAATGTACGGGTAAAATAACCATCAGACTATTTAGGTCTAAAAGAAACATAACATTCTTAACTACGGATTACGATTTAACAAAGGAATTAATATAGAAGAATACAACTGTTATTGAAAGTTTGAGAAAAATAGGCCATTCTTTTTCAAGTCGAACACGAGAAGTGGTAGACTTCACTTCTCACAAAGTACCTAAATATTTAGCAAATCCTAATTTATCTAAAATTGAACTAGTTTCATTTTTGCATATAAGGGCTCACACTATAGCATCGTGAGTACAAATCCAATATAATATTTTGTTAGATATCAAGACAAATATAAAATTTAGGCATAAAGTTGGGGTATCAATGCCGACACCTATTCGCCCTACTATACATCCTGATATACAAATTTATTCTCCTTCAGATACATTGGAGAATATTTTAGTGACGGGACCATTATCACATGGTGATAGTGATGATGACAGCGGTGATTGTTGTGTTAGGCAACAAAATACTTAACATTCAATTTTAATTAAACATTTTACAAAGACTTGGACTAAGATTTGAAAAGATCCTCCTTGTATTCTTCAATATAACATAACTAGAAAATTGAAGAATCTTCATTTTATGCAAAAGATTCTTTCAAAAAGAATATAATAATTTAGGATTGGTTTTAAAAAGCTGTTGCTCGGTATAAAGGTCCCAAGATAGCTGTGACAGAAAACAACATTACATTAAAAAAGGATAGACATTATTCTTGCACGTAAGAAAATTGGCAAAAAACTGTAGTAGATAATAAAAAAAAGAAGAAATATAGTCATAAATGACAGAAAAAGCACGGCTTGAAAGGAAGCAATTCATTGTGGCAATTGTTCAATTATGAAATAGAAAAATAGAACAAGAATATCGATTAAATGCTTCTTGAATGTTCAAAAGGGATAACTCATAATATTACAACGAGGGAAGTACCAAAATAATATTGATGGAATGAGAAAATTTTGATGAAAATGACTCCTTCACTTTTGCACTAGTTTTGTGTATTAACTTTGTATATTTCTTAAAGTAAAACTAGAACTAACACTAGCACTATCACTAGAACTAACACCAGCACTATCACTAGAACGTCAAATACTTTATCAAAAGACTTTTAACTCAAAAGTTTCTAGTTCTGGGTCCAGTGTTAGTTCTAGTGAGAGTGCTGGTGTTGATGCTAGTTTTAGTTTAATTAACACCGGCCATGAAAGCCTTTGTACTTATTTGTATATTTCTCCTATTTCATTAATTATAAATTTATTAAATCTAACTAATTTTGGTGTCTAATATCTACCACCAAAATAGACTTGTTTAGACATTTTTGCAAAATAATGTTTATCAGTGTTTTATTGAGTTTATTCCATAATTTTGCCACACACTGTATAGACATGTATCGTAACAGCAGTTACGGTGTAAAACATTTGCTTATTTCAACACATTATATTATGTCACCTTTTTTCTATGTTGCTACAGTTTATTTAAATTGAAATTATATTGAAACAGGTAAGTGTTGATTAGTAACACTTACCGGACTTAAATTAATGATGTAAACATCAATATACCGCACAGTATGAAATAAAATTATGGAAGTAATTCCATAAATTCGATCGACATTTTAAGCTTACGCAATTTTTTCAAGATAAATTAAGTACCAATTTAGCATTTTAATCATTTTCGCGTTTTATATTTTATCAAGAATTTGTCTTATTAAACATAAATTTAACAAAATAATTTTTGTCCTTAATTCCTTTAAAAATTACTTTTTTTTCTCTATTTCAATTCTGTCTAAACTGATTATGAATGAAATAAAAAAACCTTATTCAAGTTTATTTTAACTAAAAACTACTATAAATTAAAATTATGACTCACCAAATAAACTCTGGGTCTCTCAACGCAAGACATTTTCTTGATGCAACTTCTTCACTCAATCACAAAAAAAAATGAATAAAAACAAGAAAAAGTAACCGATAACTTGAAATTTTCGAACAAAAGTAGCGTGTTACTAGAAAGTTTCGATGAGAGTTTTTCCTCTTCTTCTCGTCGAAGCGAAAACTTTCCAGCGACTATTAAACCGATACCGACGGCGTCGCGTTTTTAAATAGTTTACTGACCGACGACACGGACGCTTAGTGACGCCGTCGCGACGGCCGAAATGACGTCACCTGAAACCGCGATTCTGGCATTATTCAGCGTTCAGAAATCTCAAAGGCATCCGGCCCAAGGGAATTCCAAACGGGCGTCGCGACGCTTCAATCCATATAAAGCAAGAACAGAATCACAGAAAATATTTTAAAGGGGTATTTTGTAACAGCATCGATAGATGGCGGTGTTTTTGAACATTTTTTTTCACGGGGTATAAAATTGTGTTTATGAATGAATGAAAATTCTTGCGTAGAGGATGTTCTAAGAATTTTGCGATTGGAGTAATTTTTTTTAGAAAATGAAAATAAACAGATTTAATATCCGCTGGCAGATGTTTTCTTAGAGGTTGTGTATTTTTGGATTATTTTTGGATATTATGGTGGAACTTTCAAGGATATCCTTAGAATGTGTTTCGTAGGTAATAACTTTTTTTTTAATCGTAAAAAACAAGGTTACCGGAAACACTTTTATGAAAACCTTTTTTGAAGAAATTTAAAAAAAAAGCTAATTTTTGAGTCTTCCAACTTGTTTTATTATAAAGTATAAAGTTTTTGGAACAGAAAGTTATTTGGAAATCAAAAGAGAATTTTTTATTATTATCTATGCAGTAATACTAGTTGAAAACTCCAAGCCACCAAAACTTTTTTGTCTTTCCTTTTTACTCGATTATATACAGAATGAATAAAAAGTCTAGAACACCTGAAATATCTTCAAAACGACAAATTTATTAAGATTTCCTCTAAGATACTCAAAAAATGTGTTCTTTCAAATTGTCAAACAAAAAATTGGGGTTGCCATTTAAAAAAATGTTGCCCCCTTTGACTCCAAAAATGTACGCCACTGTAAAAAAAATTTAGACATAGGAAAAAACCTCAAATTTATTATAGTCTTTGACACCTGAAAGGATTCTTTCAAAAAGAACTCGTTTTGAAGATATTTCAGGTGTTCCAGACTTTTTATTTACCTGTATATTTAGGTATTTTGACATTAGTTTCACATTATTTAGACATTTATTGTTATTATTATTATTGCTGCCGGGCTGAGGATTTAGACATTTAGTTTGCTTTCTGCACATTTCAACGGTGAAAGCTAAAAAGTGATGATTACGAAATGAGTAGCAGAAAACCTTTCAATTGTCATACTCTGAAACATCAAAGAGAGAGTATAACCAGTGTAGCCGAGAACTTAAAAATGGCCGAAGATGCCTACAACATCAACATTGATGCAGCTTTTGGATACTATTTTATTGATTTTGTTTCTGTTTTTACTGCACTTTCTAACTTTGTTGTTTGCAAAAAATGTGGGGTCAAAAATTAAAGTATTTAAAAACAGCTCAACGTGGTTTGGGTTTCAAAGTGTCCGTTATATGTGTTATATATAACCTTGCCCTTTGATAGACAATCATGCCTATTACATCAATCGAAGATTAGTATTTGTTATGAGACTATTTGGTATTGGAGTAAATTACCGAAGCCAGTTTTCCATTCTTTTTACGAAAATTGCACTTGTAACAAGAGCCGTGTGCGACAAATGTTTTTCGAAGACAGCCAGAATTATCCATTTAGATTAATCAAGTTGGAAGAATAACAGTTTCTGGTGATGGAGCATGGAAAAAGAAGGGATTTTCATCACTACTTGGTGTCACAATACTGATTGGATGGCTTACGTGTAAAATGGTTGAACTGAAGATAAAGTCAAAAATTTGCAAAAAGTGTACTGGAAAGATATAAGAGAGAATATACACCATAACCTTCAGGAAAAATGGATGTGGATTCCGTTATAGAGATGTTTTAATGATTCGAAGAAAAGGATAATTTGAAGTACTGTTTACTGCATGAGAGAGAGACAGCAAAATTTGCGAAGGTATTATGGAAATATTACAGTAATAAAAAAAGGAGGCAAAAGAACATTAACGGGGAAATGAATTAATGAACTTTCCGTATATGATGGATTGGCTGATGAAAATCCACAACACGACAGTTATCCAGTTGGTCTCGATTCGCGGTGTTTTTGGAAAAAAGCGTATGCTTTGTCACAAATTGACGAGTACACCCACAAGCCAGCAATGGACAAAGATGTATAGAGGACATCTTTTGACAAGATGTTTAGGGGGATACACAAAACAATAATGAAAGTTCCAACGCTATGTTATGGTTGGTCTATGTCACCAAAAACGTTTCATAATGGCAAGAAAGTGGCCTTTTTAATGACGGCCTTGCAAGCATTATGGAAATAATGCAAGTACAAAAATGAAAAATTGAAAGATCGTGTTTTGAGTTTTTCCAAGAAGCGGACTCACATCGCATTGACTTATATATTGCTCGCAGAAACTTATTGTCAGACAGATTAGCTGCAAAAGAAGAAAATAACCTTAAGGAAGGACAAATGAACGGTGCAGGAATCGCTGATTAGAGGTTTTGAAAGAAAATACAGGGTCGCCGATATGTATGGAAACGGTCGATTATCTTCTTAATTTCTACAAGTTTTAGTGTTTTGTAATAGTATATTAAAAAACAAGTTTCGTAAGACACGCTTGAAATGCATGAATTCAAGTTGAAAAACGAGTGGCGAAGCCACGAGTTTTTTAATGAATGAGTGCTTTAAGTCTTATGAAACGTGTTTTTTATGCTATTTTTTGTAATTCGCGTTTCTATCCCTTTTTTTCTCAAAAATAAAATAAATTTTGACAAAGCAGGAAAATAGGTATGTAGCAGTTGGTAACACCGTAACACTTGAAAATAGAAATTTGAATTGACAATTAGAAAGTGTCAAAACACAAAATGTATTCACCTGACAAACATGTTTCATGTACACCTTCCAAAATAAGAGAAATTGCTCAGAGTTCAATGTCCCCATCATTGTGGACCTTGTATTCGATGCTAAAAACGTATTTAAACATCCATAGACAAACACTGTCATATTGACAACTAGAAAAATTAATGACCCAATGTCACCAACTTGAACTGGTTCCATAAAATGTTACTAAAATCTCATTACAGCATCGGATGCTGTAAGGAGTCTCATTACAGCACCCGTTTGAGTACTGTTATAGCTTTCATTACCGTCGCGAATTACAAAAAATCTATTACAATAATGACAAATTAAGTATACAGGGCCAGTCAAAAGACAATCATGAAACAAAGTTGGATTTTCTTTAATAGAAAATTCATGTAGCACATCCTAAACCTAAAGTTAACCGTTTTCGAGATATAGAACTTTGCAAATCACTCTTATATATTACACAAATATTTTAGTCCATTATGTTCATAGCTATCTAGTTACCTTTGAAAGTTTCTCATCTCCATAGCAACGCAGTGACACAACACATGTCCAAAATACAAAGTTGCAATATTTTACAATATGCTACAAGTTCAATATCTGGATAACGGTTAAGTATAGGTTTATGGTGGGTTACATGACTATTGTTTAGAAGTTCGAGATCAACTGAAATATAGAATAATATACAGGTGTTCCATTAAAGAAAACGTAAATTTGTTTCATCATTTTTGACTCATAGCTTGTGTAATTTTAATAATTGTTAATAAATAAAATACGTTTTTAAAACTAGAAAAGCTGCTTATTAAAACGCTACAACCCGTTTTTAGAAAACATATTTCCCTTCATTGCAAAAAAACTTATTTTTAATTTCGGGTCTCCAAGGTAACTTCTAGGTAGTTCTATGACTGGTGTTAGTTCTAATCTTAGTGTTAGTGCTGGTTTCAGTTGTTATTTATCGTTAGATTGTTGTATATTTTTATTGAACTAACACTAGATGTAAAACTAGAAGCATTCGGGTTTAGTCGTCTTCAGAGACGTGGGACTAAATCCGAATGTTTCTAGTTCTCGGTCTAGTGTTAGTTCTAGTGGCAGTGATAGGTAACGCTAGTTAGCATAAGATATTACTATGTTGTATATTTTTATTGAACTAAAATTAGAACGAGAACTAGAAACATTCGGGTTTAGTCGTGAAAAGAACTTACAGTTGTCAATGTCAACTTTAATTTTATTATTATATTCGTAATCTTCATAAAATAACCTTTAAAGTGAGTCCAAATTTGACGCATTTATCTCAAAAAACCAAAAAGTTCGAACTTTCAACTTTTAATTTTGACATATTTGTCAACTTCATAAAAAATCCTTTAAAATGAGTCCAAAGATGATGCACTTATCTCAAATAACAAAAAAGTTAGAATAAAAAACATTAAACCCTAAGTTAGCAATAATGAAGATAGCAATTTAATTTTTAAATATTAATACCAACCTTAATTTTTTATTATATTTTTGTTTTTGTGACAAATATTAAGACATTTTATAAAAATTAAGAATATGTCAAAATGACATTGACATTTCAAACCGGAAGTTGCTTATATCTCGAGTAATATTGGAATTAAACGTATCATGTTTGGACTCATTTTAAAGGATTTTTCACGACGATTACAAATATGTCAAAATTGACGTTGAGATTCTTAACCGGAAGTTAACCATAACTTCATTAATATTGAAGATAAATATGTCGTGTTTGTACTCATTTTAAAAGATTTTTAATGAAGATTACAAATATGTCAAAATTGAGGTTGACATTTTAAACCTGAAATTAGTTATCATATAATTGAAGTTTTAAAACTGAAGTTAATCTAGTGTTAGTCACTTTTCCGTAGTTTCTTTTTATTTTTAACGTGTTTTTTGGGTCATTTCACATTGATTAAAAAAAATCGTCAATTTTTAAGCCACGAAACTTGTTTGTAAAATGGATAAGATGAGCGATGTTAATCTATTTGTAGAGTCTCTGAAGATGGCCAAAGGCTGAAACTGGATAAAAATCTGTGATAAAAATGGACAGGCACCAAACAATTTTCAATAGTTTGAGCTTGTCTATTCTGAGAAGTCTGTTATATTTAGAGAGATGAAAACGAAAATCCCGTTTTTCTCAACATTATTCATTTGTCGCTTAGTCAAGTGATGCAATTCTAATTCAGCTCTAGATTACTGTACATTTTTATTAAACGAAAAGTAGACTAACGCTATATCTATCACTAGAACCATTCGGGTTTAGCCGTCTTAAAAGACACACGGCTAGACCCGACTGTTCTAGTATTAGTTCTAGTGACAGTGCTAGGTAACGTTAGTTAGCACTAAATATCACTATGTGGCATATTTTTGGCTATATCAGACACTCCCTAGTCCGTCTTAAGAGACGCACTTAAGAAACTTATTAATTATTATTCAGCGCTAGATTGTTGTATATTTTTATTGTACTAAAAGTAGAACTAACTCTAGACCTAGAACTAGAAACATTCGGGTTTAGCCGTCTTAAAAGAAGCACGACTATCAATCAAGACTTTTCTTTTAAATTGTGAACCTTATTAACTCTCAAACTAACAACATTACAAAACACGAATAGAATAAATTAAGCATTTGAAATGTATAATTCAAAGTGTGAAATAGTAGTTGCCTACCCATGCGTGACGTCACGAACGGGCCTTTGAGCTGTGCACCTTTTTCGGGATGTAGCAGCCCTCTTTTTCGTGTGCATTAAACTTATTTATTCAAACAGTTTAAAGTGCAAATTAAAAATTTATCGTATAACGGACTTTTGGTTATAACGAACACTCCCTTCCCCCGTATTAGTCCGTTATATTGAGATTTTACTAACAATGAAAGAAAAATAAATTGCAATTTTTGTTTAAAATTGATTATTTTAAAAATAGTTTAATATGGAACACTAAAAAGTGACAGTGAGAAAACTATGAAATCACTTTCAAAACGTTATTAAAGGAACTTGCGTTGGTCGGCTGTTGTAATATATACATTATTACATTATTCCCTTGACTTCACACTCTACCACTTTAACGCCAACAAATTTTTTAGTTCTAAACCTGTTCAAATTGGCTAAATGCCGCTTTTTGTCCAAGTTTAGCACGTTTTGGCACCGAAATCCCAACGAAATCAAAAAGTTCAAATTAACTCATGAATAAAAAAAATGTTTCTATTTTAAATCCTAATTGAAAAATCGCCATAAATATTGATTTACGAACCTAAAAATAGTGGTCGTTAACGGTATTTTCGCGTAACTTTTAAGTTTTAACACGTTCCTTCTTCTTACTTTTTTTAAATTTAAATCAACATCCGTTTTGGCATGTAAAGTTGAGGCGTCTCTCGTTGCATGCGAGAAAATGATTTATAACACCAGGCGGTCAAGTTCGCCATACTTTCCTATTGGAATTGGTTACGAACCGAATTGCACACACGCTATGAGTCCACGTGCCATTTCTAAATTCGGGGTTATATGCGCATTTACATTTTAAACACTCACTCATCACCGTTCAAACAAATTAACTCATCACAAAAATTATATAATCATAGGTGGTTTCGTTAAAACTTCATCGTTGCAGATTCGATATTTAGTTTAATCTAAATAAATAAAATGACAGTGACATAACTTTTACAAGAAGTCGAACAATATGGTCATCATGTTCCCCCACCGCTTAAATTTCCATCCCTTTCAAGCAAAAACTTTACAAAGTAATAATAATAACTTACATTTTATCCTTGTTGTTTCTTGTTGAGGTTTTTTTAAAAGGAGATGATGGTACGTTTTGAAATGTCACACTTAGATTGTCATATTATTTAGATTATCAATTAATAGATAGCCATGGTAGACTTCTAGATTCGTGTAAATCTAGTACAGTGACATTTTCCCTTCCCCCAGTTAAAATCGGTTATTTCTCTCAATAACGACGTTGGTGTGTTTAAAGATCTTTAAAAAAAGATTGTAAAGTTTACGGCGTTTGCAAAAGAAGTAAGAAACATGCTGAATTATGGTAATATATTTTTCTTAACGTTACATATTTTTACTTTAAAAATGTCCTAATTGCAAAATATTGTTTATAAATTATTTTCGTTCAAAATAAGAAAATTCAAAGTGTTTCGGGTTAATAGCTGATTTATTTTTTTTAATAATCGCGTGAGATTTTATTATGAAATTATCGTTTAAAAAAATAATAATGTTATGATTGACATAACAGCATTTTGCAAACAAATCGATATCGCTTTTTAAAACACAAATTTTGATTTTAATCATTTAATGAATAACTTTAAAGCACTTTAATATTTTTTATCGTTGAATATTGAGGGAAACGTTCAAAATTTCCTATTCTTTATCTACCTTTGATGCTTTCAGCAAAAATAGTTACGTCTCAAATATCGTTTTTGCAACCAAAACCTATTTATACCTAATTTATTTATAATTTGAGTCGAATTTATAATTTCGACTCAAAATATTCGGACATTTTTTACCACTCCAACAAATTTTCACAAAAGTTTGCCATCTTTGACGAGTAACAGGATAAATAATGATTAATAGCTTAGAATAACTTTTAGGTGTATAATAAAAGTATAACAGTGTTAAATATGGATATTATAACACATTATATTTAGAATATGTAAATAATTAATAGGAAATTAAGAATGTTTTCATAGTTAATTAAAACAAAAGAAAATTTTGTTGAAAAAAAACAATAGAAATAATTGATATAAAATAAATGCTAAACCGCAGTATTAATAATAAAACATAATATGTTGTGTGATATTAAAACCTTTATCTACAACTCAATGCCACCTGTTTAATTATGGGACGCGTTAATATAAAAAAAGATAAAATTTGAGGAAAATTATTGTTAAGGTTTGAAATATTCCTATTAAGTCTTAACTTATTAGTGCATGAAGAT
Organism: Onthophagus taurus; assembly: GCF_000648695.1. Lineage (NCBI taxonomy): Eukaryota > Metazoa > Arthropoda > Insecta > Coleoptera > Scarabaeidae > Onthophagus > Onthophagus taurus. The sequence continues at coordinate 30,322 of NW_019280574.1, read as the reverse complement.
ATTCTTTTGATGAAAAACATCTTTTTCTATTTTTTTAAAATTTTATTATCTATTATATCAAAAAAAATATATATCAAGTACATATTATATCAAAAGGGCCACTATGCGTAGAATACACTTAATCATATTTGTATTAATGAAACTTTATTATAACAGAAATACAACAATTTATTTATTGTTTGTCAGCAATGGCTCCGATACAGAAGTTTTCTCTCTTGACGCCCCAATTCTATATGATGTCACTAACCTGAGTACTATACCTATATCGCCGAAATGCCAATAATTAAAAACAGTTTATATTATTAGGTATCAATTTCTTCATAAGGAGGCACCCATTAACAACTGAAGCATCTAACAGAAATGAATAGATTGGCCAGTACTACTTTCTAAGCCTCATTCACGTTCTGCATACTGCAACAAGTTCATCTAATTAATCCAACCCACCCATTCCTTTATTATAGCTTGTTACCATTTCGGGCTGCTCTATCTATAAGACCTATTTTCTTTGCATCACCGTGTACTACTGGATACAGATTTTCTTTGAAAGGTGGTAGCCATGGTAACTTTGTTATGTTTCCATTGAACAAATAATATTTCATCACTTCCCATAAACCGGTATGTAGCTCTGCATGGTTTATTTTAGTGGTGGAACGGATATCCGGCCTATCCCGCCAAAAATCCGGACGGATACTGGATAGTTACCAAATATCCGGCTTTGGCTGGATATTAAACATCTATTACTTAGTACTCTACTATTCACCGGAATTAGTATCTCTTTTAGGTGTTGGACACTGCAGATAATAATCAAGTTCAACCCCAATAGGACTTTTTTCATTTAATACAACTTTATTTATATNTTAATAATAAAACATAATATGTTGTGTGATATTAAAACCTTTATCTACAACTCAATGCCACCTGTTTAATTATGGGACGCGTTAATATAAAAAAAGATAAAATTTGAGGAAAATTATTTTTAAGGTTTGAAATATTCCTATTAAGTCTTAACCCATTAGTGCATGAAGATATTCCTTTGATCAAAAACAACTTTTTTCTATTTTTCTTTAATTTTATTATCTATTATATCAAAAAAAAATATATCAAGAACATATTATATCAAAAGGGCCACTATGCGAAGAATACATTTAATCATATTTGTATTAATGAAACTTTATTATAACAGAAATACAACAATTTATTTATTGTTTGCCAGCAATGGCTCCGATACATATGATGTCACTAAGCTGAGTACTATACCTATATCGCGAAATGCCAATAATTAAAAACAGTTTATATTATTAGGTATCAATTTCTTCATAAGGAGCCACCCATTAACAACTGAAGCATTTAACAGAAATGAATAGATTGGCCAGTACTACTTTCTAAGCCTCATTCACGTTCTGCATACTGCAACAAGTTCATCTAATTATCCAACCCACCCATTCCTTTATTACAGCTTGTTATCATTTCGGGCTGCTCTATCTATAGTCTATCTATAAGACCTATTTTCTTTGCACCACCATGTACTGCTGAATACAGATTTTCCTTGAAAGTTGGTAGCCATGGTAACCACTCTGTTATCTTTCCATTGAACAAATAATACTTCATCACTTCCCATAAACCTGCATTTAGTTCTGCATGGTTTATTCTAGTGGTGGAACGGATATTCGGCCAAAAAACCGGCCGGATACTGGATAGTTACCTAATATCCGGCTTTGGCTGGATATTAAAAACCTATTACTTAGTACTCCACCCATCCACACGAATTAGTATCTTTTTTAGGTGTTGGACACTGCAAATAATAATCAAGTTCAACCCCAATAGGACTTCTCTCATTGAATACAACTTTATTTATCATTAGCAACCTCATTGTAACAATCCCAATACGATATATAAAATCTCTTGTTGCAATTTCGTCTAGTTTTCTTCTCTTCGGTTGTAATATGATGTCACTAAGCTGAGTACTATATCCATATCGCCGAAATGCCAATAATTAAAAACAGTTTATATTATTAGGTATCAATTTCTTCATAAGGAGCCACCCATTAACAACTGAAGCATTTAACAGAAATGAATAGATTGGCCAGTACTACTTTCTAAGCCTCATTCACGTTCTGCATACTGCAACAAGTTCATCTAATTATCCAACCCACCCATTCCTTTATTACAGCTTGTTATCATTTCGGGCTGCTCTATCTATAGTCTATCTATAAGACCTATTTTCTTTGCACCACCATGTACTGCTGGATACAGATTTTCTTTGAAAGTTGGTAGCCATGGTAACCACTCTGTTATCTTTCCATTGAACAAATAATACTTCATCACTTCCCATAAACCTGCATTTAGTTCTGCATGGTTTATTCTAGTGGTGGAACGGATATTCGGCCAAAAAACCGGCCGGATACTGGATAGTTACCTAATATCCGGCTTTGGCTGGATATTAAAAACCTATTACTTAGTACTCCACCCATCCACACGAATTAGTATCTTTTTTAGGTGTTGGACACTGCAAATAATAATCAAGTTCAACCCCAATAGGACTTCTCTCATTGAATACAACTTTATTTATCATTAGCAACCTCATTGTAACAATCCCAATACGATATATAAAATCTCTTGTTGCAATTTCGTCTAGTTTTCTTCTCTTCGGTTGTAATATGATGTCACTAAGCTGAGTACTATATCCATATCGCCGAAATGCCAATAATTAAAAACAGTTTATATTATTAGGTATCAATTTCTTCATAAGGAGCCACCCATTAACAACTAAAGCATCTAACAGAAATGAATAGATTGGCCAGTACTATTTTCTAAGCCTCATTCGCGTTCTGCATACTGCAAAAAGTCATCTAATCATCTAATTTATCCAACCCACCCATTCCTTTATTACAGCTTGTTATCATTTCGGGCTGCTCTATCTATAGTCTATCTATAAGACCTATTTTCTTTGCACCACCATGTACTGCTGAATACAGATTTTCCTTGAAAGTTGGTAGCCATGGTAACCACTCTGTTATCTTTCCATTGAACAAATAATACTTCATCACTTCCCATAAACCGGTATGTAGGTCTGCATGGTTTATTTTAGTGGTGGAACGGATATCCGACCTATCCCGCCAAAAATCCGGACGGATACCGGATAGTTACCAAATATCCGGCTTCGGCTGGATATTAAACATCTATTACTTAGTACTCTACCATTCACAGGAATTAGTATCTCTTTTAGGTGTTGGACACTGCAGATAATAATCAAGTTCAACCCCAATAGGACTTTTTTCATTTAATACAACTTTATTTATATTAGGTTTGTCATTAGCAACCTCACTGTAACAATCCCAATATGATATATAAAATCTCTTGTTGCAGTTTTGTCTAGTTTTCTTCTCTTCGGTTGTAATTTATCATTACATTCATTACTAACAGAACTGTCGCTGTTGTCACTTTCGATTATTAATTAAAGTATGCTCTTAGTAATGCAAAAAACCGTTTTGAAAAATCACTTTCAGTTCTTGAGAAATATATTTTTGAAATGATCCACAGTTTTTCGAATTTTGCAATTTTCGCCGATTAAGATTTAAAAATTCGTATAAAATCCATTTCTTGGAATATGAGTATGAAAATTGTCCAAAGTATTAATAAGAGTGTCCTCTTTCCAATGAACCAACACGATTTGAAAAATAACTTTTACTTTTTGAGAAAACAATGTTTGAAGTTTTGATAAAATTTTCGATGCTGCAATTTTCATCGATAATTTTCAAAATTCGCTATAAACTTAATTTCTTGGCGTTCTGCATACTGCAAAAAGTCATCTAATCATCTAATTTATCCAACCCACCCATTCCTTTATTACAGCTTGTTATCATTTCGGGCTGCTCTATCTATAGTCTATCTATAAGACCTATTTTCTTTGCACCACCATGTACTGCTGAATACAGATTTTCCTTGAAAGTTGGTAGCCATGGTAACCACTCTGTTATCTTTCCATTGAACAAATAATACTTCATCACTTCCCATAAACCGGTATGTAGGTCTGCATGGTTTATTTTAGTGGTGGAACGGATATCCGACCTATCCCGCCAAAAATCCGGACGGATACCGGATAGTTACCAAATATCCGGCTTCGGCTGGATATTAAACATCTATTACTTAGTACTCTACCATTCACAGGAATTAGTATCTCTTTTAGGTGTTGGACACTGCAGATAATAATCAAGTTCAACCCCAATAGGACTTTTTTCATTTAATACAACTTTATTTATATTAGGTTTGTCATTAGCAACCTCATTGTAACAATCCCAATACGATATATAAAATCTCTTGTTGCAGTTTTGTCTAGTTTTCTTCTCTTCGGTTGTAATTTATCATTACATTCATTACTAACAGAACTGTCGCTGTTATCACTTTCGATTATTAATTAAAGTATCCTCTTAGTAATGCAAAAAACCGTTTTGAAAAATCACTTTCAGTTCTTGACAAATATATTTTTGAAATGATCCACAGTTTTTCGAATTTTGCAATTTTCGCCGATTAAGTTTTAAAAATTCGTATAAAATCCATTTCTTGGAATATGAGTATGAAAATTGTCCAAAGTGTTAATAAGAGTGTCCTCTTTCCAATAAACCAACACGATTTGAAAAATAACTTTTAGTTTTTGAGAAAACAATGTCCTACAAGATCCTTGTAGAAATATCACCAATTATTAATTAAAGTATCTTCTTCTTAATACAAAAAGCCGTTTTTTGAAAAATCACTTTCAGTTCTTGAGAAAAAAATTTTTGAAATGATCCACAATTTTTTTGAATTTTGCAATTTTCGCCGATTAAGTTTTAAAAATTCGTATAAAATCCATTTCTTGGAATATGAGTATGAAAATTTTCCAAAGTGTTAATAAGAGTGTCCTCTTTCCAATGAACCAACACGATTTGAAAAATAACTTTTAGTTTTTGAGAAAACAATATTTGAAGTTTTGATAAAATTTTTTTTTAAGTATACCAACACTGGTAAAATAATTATCAAAATAGATCTTATACCCTTCATTTTCTCTAATTCCAGCTTTATTTATTAGGTCTAAAACGACATTTCCTCCAAGCCCAAACTTATTTTCATTTTTTTTAGTATCTTTTTCTGTATATTATACATCAAAGCTTACTTACTTACTGTGTCTCACAGGTTTACCTTTCATGTATTGCTTCGCGTAATATTTCCCGTAATAAGATATCATACTTTCATCTATCATTAAGTTTTTCAATAAATGGTCTTAGTTTATACAATTCATCTTCAAAATTATTGTAAGTGTTATCGTTGAAGTGTATGTATAGTGTATGTTGTCTTGTAACATTTTTGGCACATCACCTTGGCTCTTCCACTGCATTCGTTTGTTCGACAGTATGTCACTATTTGGCATATCCAGATAGTAACATACCGCCTGACACTACATACAATTCATCAATGGTTACATGGACATTAGTGTTCTTTTATTGGGCGTATATGTTTGTTTGGTCTAAAATATTTTTCATTATCAACAAATAATTTAAAATAATCCAATGGATCTTCTGCTTGGTCGGCTTCTTTGGAATGTTTCCTGGGGTCGCTTGAGACGTTGTAAGAACACAATGGAGTAGTATCTTCACGCCAATTGCCCTTCTTTTGATGCTGAAGAGGGAGCGTTCTTCTCAAATGTGTGGTAGAAGATCTTCCTCTCCAAAATCATCATCAAATCCATGAAACTCAACATCACTTTGTTGCTTTAAGATGCCTTTCGATAAATGGATTACATCACCTAGCTACATCTTATATTTTAAGGTTTCATAGGCAGTTTAAAATTAGGCAGTCTCACCTAATTTTCTTGAAAAAAATGTATTGGATCTTAATTTATAACAAATTGATAGGTGTCATGGCTATATTGTAACCAAATCATCGAGATTTTTTGATTGAACGAATATCTATTTTCTGATGTTGTAAATTTTAATGTCCAATAGTTTCAGAAAATTTCATGATATATGCCTTAGAAAGTATTATTACTGTTTGCTGTTTTATATCGTTCTCTATATCCTTCTGCCAAAAACTCTGTGTGTAGTAAGAAATTTTAATCGGGGAATACAAACTAAAGTTTTTGAAACACCTAATTTAAAAGGCGACTCCAGACTTGAGATTCACAATGTTGCTAATGCAGTGCTATATTGAAGATACTTACTTCAACGTTACGTATATTACGTAAGAGTAAGTTTCTTCTTCTTCTTCATATATTAGGCAGTTTTTCCCGATTTTCTATAATGAAATTCCTCTACAAGTCCTCATTCTACTTTTTCATTGGGCGTCCAATATTTCTTCATCCAACCGGTGATTTATCTCGGACAATCTTTCCTATTTGTTGTCCATACATTCTCTTTATAATGTTCGTTCCACTCACATTTTCAATTTCTTATCCACACATTAATGTTTTTACTTATTTCTCTATCCCAAAGCATTCCCACAGCTATTTTTCTTTATGTTTTCATTTCACTCGTTTCCAAACATCTCTGAGTTTTGCGTATTTCTGGGCTGTTCTCGGCGGTGTAAGAGATTTTGTCTCTATTCTTATGTACTTATTTCTTCAAATAGTATCATTTCAACACTCTGCTATTCTGTTGCCTTTATTGTTTGTTCTTTTAGTTCGTCTTCTATATTGTCGTTTTGTCGTCATGGCAATTTAACTTACACCTTATTGGTTCCTTAGGAATACTACTGATTTGGATTTTTCAGCCGACATCTTCATGATCAACATCTTCGCGATCGTAGTAAACCCGATGCAAAAATCTCTGGAAATCCTCCCAATAGTTTCAGAAAATTTCATGATATATGCCTTAGAAAGTATTATTACTGTTAGCTGTTTTATATCGTTCTCTATATCCTTCTGCCAAAAACTCTGTGTGTAGTAAGAAATTTTAATCGGGGAATACAAACTAAAGTTTTTGAAACACCTAATTTAAAGGGCGACTCCAGACTTGAGATTCACAATGTTGCTAATGCAGTGCTATATTGAAGATATATATAAGAGTGAAACTTACTCTTCCTCTTCTTCTCCTTCATATATATGAGGCAGTTTTTCCCGATTTTCTATAATGAAATTCCTCTACAAGTCCTCATTCTACTTTTTCATTGGGCGTCCAATATTTCTTCATCCAACCGGTGATTTATCTCGGACAATCTTCCCTATTTGTTGTCCATACATTCTCTTTATAATGTTCGTTCCACTCACATTTTCAATTTCTTATCCACACATTAATGTTTTTACTTATTTCTCTATCCCAAAGCATTCCCACAGCTATTTTTCTTTATGTTTTCATTTCACTCGTTTCCAAACATCTCTGAGTTTTGCGTATTTCTGGGCTGTTCTCGGCGGTGTAAGAGATTTTGTCTCTATTCTTATGTACTTATTTCTTCAAATAGTATCATTTCAACACTCTGCTATTCTGTTGCCTTTATTGTTTGTTCTTTTAGTTCGTCTTCTATATTGTCGTTTTGTCGTCATGGCAATTTAACTTACACCTTATTGGTTCCTTAGGAATACTACTGATTTGGATTTTTCAGCCGACATCTTCATGATCAACATCTTCGCGATCGTAGTAAACCCGATGCAAAAATCTCTGGAAATCCTCCTCATTCTCCACTCTCCAGTAGTAGCAAAGTATTATCTTCGGGGTAACATTAAATCTCTTTATTACCCATTTTGTAGTATCTTCTTCTTTTTACTTATCTAATTATTTCGTCAGTTATAATGTTAAACAGTACGGGACTTGACTCATTAAGTCAAGTCTACTATCTCATTTGCCTTGTGCTGATTATTACCTCTATAGGATCAGTCAACTCTCGATTTATTCTCTGTGATCTTCGTATTATTTTATTTATGAACGTTGTTAATTCCTCAATTAGTTGCATCCCTCAGTACTTTAGTAATTCATTCTGTATTATTCCATTATTACCAGCTGGTTTTCCATTTTTTAATGTTCTAAATGTTGCTGCTTGTTTATTGTCTACTTCTGTTGTTTTATTTGTTACTATTTTGTGTGGTGTTTCCAGAATTGTAGGTATTAAGTTTTCCATCTTATCTAATTTTTTCTCTGTTCATGTATCATTTTGAAAATCTTCTTCTGAAAACTTTTCCCAATATTTTTCTTTATTTTTTCATACCAATGTGTTTGTTATAAGGGAGGCAGATAGAACCGACTGGTGCAGTACTTTACTGCTTTACTTGGAGGCTCGCAGGATATCCCTCAGAGTGTAGCCATTCTTCTGGGGTATCTTCTAAACATCCTTTTTTAAATTCTTTTTGTCGCATATCCTCTCCGCTCGCTGGAGCAAGGATTGGGTCATTGACCTTTTCTGTTGTGAATAGTGATGCGACGAAGTCTGTAGGTACCTGTTCGTGTGTGCCTTCTTCTGATACTTTCCCAGTTCCATACCGTCATCTGTCTACTTAGTGAGCAAAACGTCCAGAAAAGGTAACTGTTTTGCAGCTTTCATGGTAAATTTGATATTGCGAGTTCAGGTAGTCAAGAAATTCGTGAAAATGCTCTTTTCCATGTTGCCAAATCGCAAAGTCATCCACATAACGAAGCCATAGATACGATTTTCGACCATATTCTGTTAAATTCGTGCAAAGTTTTTGATATATCTACATATATTTTAATATATTTAAAATTTGCTCAATATTTTTATTAATTCAAATAAAAAATTTCTTGTAGTTAATACTAGTAAAAATATTTAAATTATTGTTTTTCATTTTAAGGAATCTTCATCAATGGCTGCTGATTCTGTAAGAAGTTTAGTACTGGTAGAAAACGAAACGTACGAATTAATAGACGGCGACGGTAATTTCTACGTTAGCAAAACAAATTTAGGTCCAACATATCCCACAAACGATCCATTCTCAAATTTTTCCAATCCCGATCTCGACGAGCAAATCTCTTCGTTAATCCCACCACAATCAAACATGGAACCGATTTTAATAAACGATTACGCAAAAATGAATTTTTTCACGCAAGCAAATGCAAATGTTACGATATATCTTAACACCGATAACGGTGGTAGTTTTATCAACAACGATACGTGCATAAACAATGAAGTAATCGATCTCACCACAAATAATTCCAACATTATCGATGATGTTAAAAAACAGCCTCACCAAAAAGAAAATCAAGATTTACCCGAATTTATCGATATATCCCAATTGAAAATACCTTTTCCAGAGGTTCAACTAAAAAATAAAGATGAGGAAAAAGATAAACAAATCATTTCTTCCGACATTACTGAAACTGAAACAGGAGAAGATGACAATGATGTAGTTTTCGTTAAAGAATACACAATTCATAATACAACAATCGACGAAGATGTTGTTCCTTTAGATTTAAGAAGTAGAAACGAAGAAAAAGATAAAGTAGTCCAAGAACCAAGAAGAAACCCAAAAAGAACCGTACAAATTCTTAAAGAATATTATAGTAGTTTTAAATATAGTCCGGATTTTTACGGAACCGGTAAAAGAAAACGGGAATGTTGTGACACAAAAAAGAAGCTAGGTGCAATTCTTAATCCACCACCGCTTTTAACTAACGAAAATTTTAAAGAATGGCCGGTTGAAGGAATGCATGAAAAACCCGTTTACAACCCAACATCGAAAAAATTAGAAATATTTGGAAAAGAGAAGAAAAAAGCTCCGGTGAGAAAAGTGAAAGAAGTTGTTAAAAAACGAACCTTCAAAAAAGGTAAACGCCGAATATGTAAAAATAAAATTCAAGAAGAGGTCAATGAGGGAGTTTCAAAAGAATTTGCGACGTTAACTCACGAAACTTTACAAGAAGTTATCGGTTATGTTCAACAAATAAAAGATTATAATAGTATTGTCAAAGAAGAAAAGAAACTGATAAACTTGGAAAGTTTAAAACAACTTGTTACAGATTCTTGTGTTTTATACAGTATAGCAAATGACGTTCCTCAAAAATCTGTATCAAAATATTTGAAGACAATTAGAAAAGATATTAAATTGTGATATTGTAAACTTTTAATTGAAAATTCTCAGGTTATTTTGACTAAAACAAACTATGTATTTTATAAGAAAAGGTTATTTTTATAATTGATTGTTTTAATAACTAAGTGTTGATAATAAAACTAAAATAAAATTATTTATTTATTTTTTAATTAACCAGCTAATGAAGCTAAAGCACCAGGAGCTATTCTTGATCCTATTTGCATTGGCTTTGGTAATACCCGAAATCCATTTTTATCAGCAACATATTTAACAATTTCTTTTATACCATCAGGTCTAATATAAGAGTATCTCCCAGTTACAACAAATCCATCTTTTGGATCTGGACTTTTATAACCAATTTCTTCTCTTTCAATATTATTACTTGTTTTAAATCTAAAAAAAAACAATATTTGTTAGTTATGTTAAGGCTAAAACAATAAGTCAATAAGTTCTTGTTATAAATTTGAATTAATTATTTTTTGTTATAAACTAATAAGTGAAGTAAAGAAGGTTGAATTGGGGAACAAAGAACTAAAGATAATCTGCTAGGCAGATGATTCCGTTTTAATTTCGGAGCATGAGGATAACTTGCAGAGAATGCTCTTTCAATTTGAAAAAGCAGCTACCAAGTACCACATGACAATATCGGTAGAAAAGATCCATATCGAAAGAGTCGAGACGATGCAAATTGATGATTTATGTTAAACCGGTGGAACAGGTTATGAGTTTTAAATATTTCGGCGTCAGCATCACAAGTAGCAAAGACCTTTGCAAGGAAGTCAAGGCTCAGACTACCAAAGCAGCCTTAATATCGGGGTATTGGCGAGATATAGTATGGCGAAACAAACACTATGGATCGTAGTCCATAGTAGGCTATACCCTGAGGGACTATAAGAGAAGCGAAGACATCAGAGAAGTCTGCGGTGTCCAAGTATAGTCCGATGGTCTCGATCCAGTCTTCGTGCATGGAGGGACTATGTTGAGCGGATGGATGACAACAGATTTCCGAAAATTGCAAGAGATGGTACTTCCTGGACGAAAACTGGAATTCATCATCCCATCCACGTCTCTAAATTATAGAATACAAGGTAAAAGAGAAAGAAGAAGTTTTGTGAAAACACCGTTTTGTTGACAGTCTTATGGAAAACTGCAGTTAGGCAAACCAAGGATAATACGTAAATTAATTTAAGACTCTATTAAGACATTTTGGAATACAATTGGCAGATTTTATATGACTGTATAAATACGACTACTAGTGTCAGAATACGTAGGCTGGGTTATTTCGGTTCCTTCATCTATAACCATTTCGGATACTAAAGCAGTTTTCTTCCATGTTCTGTTTCTTGGACTGTTTTAATTTTTTAACTACGTTATACTTAAAACGGAAGGCTGTCATAACGCCAATCAGATAAGACACGCTACCGTCACATCCACCTTAACCGTCGTGCTCCAATCTACTGGAAGGTTACGAAAAGTCGGAGTTCGTTTACTCAAGAAAACTTATAGAATTAAATAGTATGGGTATGTACACCATTGTTTTTCGAGGCAAAATTCTCCACCTCGTAGATAAGATACTTAATAATTCAAAATTGGAGATCTAGGTTTTAATATGGAAAGTAAAAGAATTGTTAAATCTGTACTATATTTCACACTATTATACATAGGACATCGCATATTAATTTATATGTATTTATATGAAGCTAGCACTGAGTCAGAAATGAGATAAACGCAAGAATAAAAGCTTTCAAAAGAGAATTCTGGATAAAGTTTACGTGTGATATCACCTACGATCTGTATGGAGCGCAAATGAAGGCTGTAATGAGCTGAGGAAATGAAAAAAAAAGTAAATGAGTTTGTTCAAAACAAGACCGTGCCGATAGAAACGTAGCAAAAGTATTTCAAGGGACTCTATTCAGGTGAAGAACTGGCTGATGTATGAGAATATGTGACCAACACAATCGCTATAATCACTGAAGAGGATGTTGAAGCAAAACTAGTCAAATTAAAGAACAGAAAGTAGTGTGGAACTGATAACATATCCAATGAGTTCTTAAAGTATAGAGGGCACAAGCTGATACAATTGACAAAAATGTTCAACAAGATTCTTTATGACTCAAAAGTACCAGACGTGTCCGGAGAATTATATTATTATAGGAATATCACTCGGAATTATTCGCAAGCATTGTCAAGGAGAAGCTTGAAAACCAAATAATTAATGCTGAAGAACAACAAGGTTTCAGAAATGGTCGATCTGCAACCGATGCAGTATTCATAATCAAACAGATAAAAGAAAAATAAATCTAGTTTGACAGACCTGCGTTCATCTGCTTCGTGGATCTTAGGAAAGCTTTCGACAAGGTTCATTGGCGAACATCATAAACGTTTTAAAAGATAAGAATGCGCCAGCCAACATAGTATAGATCAGCGATTCCCAATAAGGGGTACCTGGACCCCTAGGGGTCCACTGCCACTATACTGGGAGTCCACGGCGCATTTGTGAAAAATAATGGAGGCAAATAAATTACAAAAAAGTAAAAATTTTAACTACAACATACAAAATTAATTAATTGCATACATAAATTATATTAATAACATTACTCTCAGAAGAAATATGTAACGTTTTCTAGGACATTTTAGGTATGGAGGTTGGTAATATTATTCANAGTTTCTGAAGAAGGTTGCAACATGGCATCCGAAACGTCAAACCTTTTATTAAAAGACGCACGGCAAAACCCGAAAGTTTCTAGTGTTAGTTCTAGTTTTAGTTCTAATCTTAGTTTAATTCACACCGGCCGTGAAAGCCTTCGTACTTATATCCAATGAGTTGTTAAAGTATAGAGGGCACAAGCTGATACAGAAATTGACAAAAATGTTCAACAAGATTCTTTATTATGACTCAAAAGTAGCAGATGTATGGCATAACAGGTCACCATTCCAATATTTAAGAAAAGGCAAAAGACGTGTCCGGAGAATTATATTATTATAGGAATATCACTCAGAATTATTCGCAAGCATTGTCAAGGTTTCACAACAAGGTTTCAGAAATGGTCGATCTGTAACCGATGCAGTTTGACAGACCTCCGTTCATCTGCTTCGTGGATCTTACGAAAGCTTTCGACAAGGTTCATTGGCGGACATCATAAACATCTTAAAAGATAAGAATGTGCCAGCCAACATAGTATAGATCAGCGATTCCCAATAAGGGGTACCTGCCACTGCCACAATACTGGGAGTCCACGGCGCATTTGTGAAAAATAATGGAGGCAAATAAATTACAAAAAAGTAAAAATTTTAACTACAACATACGAAATTAACTAATTGCATACATAAATTATATTAATAACATTACTCTCAGAAGAAATATGTAACGTTTTCTAGGACATTTTAGGTATGGAGGTTGGTAATATTATTCATTTGGGGAATTTTTTAAGTTTCCTCACTTTGTCGTTATAAGTTAGCACTTCCTTCTATTTCTTCTTTTAAATCTATAAGTGTTCGTGTTCTTAGTGAAGGTTCGCAAAAATCATTTAAAGAAGAAATTAAGTAACCAAACTCAATATTGACATTCTTTCAAGCAATATTTGCTGAGTAGATGTTACAAAGAAATACATTTTTACTTTTTTATTATACAAGGTAATGAAACAACAGATAACGTTACTCAAATTCCATGTAGAAAAATCAGTTTTAACTCGAAATGGAAGAATACGTTTTTTTTAGATCCAGTTTTGTTTGCAACTTCTTTTGCAAAACTTCTTGTCAAGAAGAAGGCCCAATCCTGTCAATACAGCGCAGAATATTTATCCTTTGGTTTTACAAAATTTCTGCCCTCGGAATCTAGCAAAACACGATCGCAGTGTGTTATTTGCAGCCAGGTTCTGCTAATGATTCTATGAAACCAGCTAAGTTAAGACACCATTTTGAAAAAAAACACCCAGAGTTTCAGCAAAAAAACGGATTTTTTAAAAAGAAGGAACAACAATTAAACAACATGCAAAGAAACGTGTCCTACGTTGCCATACCAGCATCAAACAATTCATCCATAATGGCCTCCTTAGGTATGTCAACGAATAACTCAAAAAAGTACACCTCATACTATTGCTGAAGATCTCATTACCAGCAGCAAAAATTATGGTGTCTGCAATAATTGGCGATACACAAACAATACAGTGCAAAAAACAATTCAAAGTATGGCAGAAAACATAAAAGATCAATTAATACAAGGAGTTCGTGTATCACCTTGGTTTGCTATACAGTTGGATGAAACAACGGACGTAATTAGTCAGGCAGTTTTACTGTGCTGTGTGAGATACAAGTATGAAGATGCCATTCTCGAAGACCTGTTCTTTGTAGATTTCTTAATTAACACCATGGCAGAAGAAATTTTTGAAAAATTAAATAGTTTTTCAATAAAAATAAAATCGATTGTGCGAAATATGTTGGTGTAAGCACAGACAGTGTCAAAGCTATGTCCGGAAGAATAACAGGTCTGAAGGCGAGAATAAAGCAAGTATCTTCATCTGCAGAGTGGTACCATTGTGCTATACGTCAAGAATCGTTGGTTACAAAAAGAATTCCTGCAGAATTAGAAGCGGTCTTACATGAGTGTATCAGAATAATAAATTTTATTAAAAGTAGTGCGCTGAATACGCGGCTTTTTTGAAAGAAAAGCAAAAGTACTTAGGGAATTACATAAAAAAGTCCATGTATTCTTAATAGAAGAACAACATTTCCAATCCCATCGCACTGATAAATTTTCTCCAGGAAAATTTAAATAATTCCACATTTCTTATCAAACTATACAGTCTTAGCCCCTTTTTGTTTAATCTCCTGATGGATAAAATCATAGAAGAAGTAACATCCTGAAATGTGGGGTATGTGATACATGGGCACCAAGAGAGTTAGTATGGTGTACTACGCGGATGATGCAGCAATAGTTCTAGGAACCTACAACGACACTCTACCATTTATTTTAAGTAAACCGCAAGTTTAATATGACTATCTCCGTTGATAAAAGCAAGTCCATGGCTATTGCAAAAGATACGATCATGTGTAAACTCGTAATCGATGATGTCATTCAATTTAACTATTTAGGCGTACATATATCTAATGATATACGGAATAGGAGTGAGGGCAGAAACAAACAAAACCAAGAGCATGCTATGAGTGGCCAGATGAAGACACTAAGATCAATTGCAGGGAAAACAAGAATGGACAGAGTGAGAAATTTTATATTAGAGATCAATGCAACGTTTTGGACATAGTAAGATGGAGAAGACAGCGGAAAACCGGAGACCTTCAAAGAGATGACGTGACATCTGGCAATCGACACCTCAGGAAATGGTTCAAAGGCAACGACCTCAGAATTAACAGATCGACAGATCTCCAATAAAAAGAAGAAAAAGAATTCACCTCATTAATGTAATCATAAAAATATAATAATAATCTTGTGAAAGTAATCCTGTTCAACTAAATGTTAATTATAGTGGTAATAAACGTCTTTTGACAATATCTTAATTGAAACTTACTGAAATGAAAACTTTTGAGATCCATCCTGTTGTATAGTAGGCGGTATGTTAACTTCTCGTATGGTTTCAAAGGTTGCTTTTTGTGTGTTTACGTGTTGAAACAGAACGACGAAAAACGTCAGGTAAAAAGACATGAATCGCATGGTTTTCTTGTGGCAAGTCAGGCAATTCAACTACTAATAATACTCTGTTAAAGCACGACTATAGGTCATCTCTTCACCGTGAAGGATTTCAACATGACGCATCGTGATTGTCCGTCGTTAAAATTGCGAAAAAATTAACTAGTATAAATGAAAAAATATCCGGATTCAAGGTAAGTTATGTTGATTTGATTCATGTATGAAAACTGCTTTAATTTCTTTTTGTTTATATTATAAATTAAGTCATGAGAGTTTATTAATTATCCAAAAACAATTATGCAGTTAATAATTAAAATGTTATGTAAGATTTTATGATTATGATAAAGCTTTTTTTTAATTTTCATTTGTAACATCCAATTTTACAACGAAGTATGTTTGGTTGTCTACAAATAATTAAGAATTTTCAATCTTGTATTTTAATACAGAAAATAGTATTTTTGATAAAATTACAAACCATAAAATATAATAAAGATTGAAACGATGAATTCAATTTATTTTAACGAGACTTGTAGATAACGAAGTGCCAAGTAACATAATCTTCGAAAATTGAAGCTGAATTATTGTGATTAATGGAAAATGGCAGGCAGGTACACTGTATCTCGAAGGAGTTTCATTGCGTCTCCTCCCCTTTTAACTGTTTTTCGTTGTATTCCCCGCCACGCTTCTATAGTTCTTTAGGTGCCGGAGAAAGGCAGATGCTATGACCTATTACCTCATCCGTTTTTGCCAAAGGTCAGGTGACATAAAACCGGCTAAATAACACCTTATTCCATACTCAGGACGATTTTACTACTACTACAAGGGATTTTATTAAAAATAAAAATTTAATAATCAAAAAAAAAATTGATATTAAAAATAATTATATATTTTATTTTATTTTGTCATTAAAGCGCAAACATTGAAATCGTTATTGGAGAAAGCGTCAACATCGATGTTGTAATTGTATTTAAAAGAAACATAAAATGTTGAGTTGCCCAACGCGTACTTGAGTAGAAACTTCTCTTCTAAGAATAACTATGGTTAAAATTGATGATCAAAATATTCCCACCGACAGGTCGGTATTTTCGCGAAAGACCGCGCGCATCATTGTTCTATTGAGAAGCCGTTACGTTTCTTCCTTCTTCTGTGTGCTCCGATGAAATGCCAACAACGTAGTAGCTCCCGTAATCTTATTAAAAGGGGAACCTTTACATCGTCACAAAAACGTCTTACATCGAGCGAGTAACCTTTTCTAAGAGGAGGGTTATACAAAACACCCCAGAAATATCTTTTCAAAACATGACTTTAAATATTTCGAAACTTACTAATTACAATATGAATTTAATCATTACAAGAAGTAATCTATCCAAATTAAGATGGTAAAAAAAAAACTTGAAATAACGGACTAATACGGGGAAGGGAGTGTCCGTTGTATGAAAAATATTAATTTACACTTTAAAGACTTTGAAGACGCACGGCTAAACCTGAAAGTTATTAGTTCTAGGTCTAGTGTTAGTTCAATGAAAAATATACAACAATCTAATTCTGAATACTAGTGACGGATCGGATAGTGATTTTACGAAAAGCCGGATATTCAGCATCCCCTTCGGTCGGATATCCGGCATATCTATCCGAGGATGATGCAATTTAACTAACGAAGCAACTTTAAAAAGAGGATACTTTAAATAATAATTGGTGATATTTCCACAAGGATCCTTCAAAAAATTAATTTTATACTGAATTTTTAAAATTATCGATCAAAATTGCAACATCGAAATTTTATCAAAAATTCAAATATTGTTTTATCAAAAACTAAAAGTTATTTTTCAAAACGGGTTGGTTCATTGGTAAGAGGACAGTTTTATTAACATTTTGGGAAATTTTTATACTCATATTCCAAAAAATCGATTTTATACGAATTATTAAAACTTAATCGGCGAAAATTTGCAAAATTCGAAAAAATTTGACGATTATTTCAAAAATTTATTTCTCAAGAACTAAAAGTGACTTTTCAAAACGGCTTTTTGCATTAAAAAGACGATACTTTAATTAATAATTGGTGATATTTCCACAAGGATTCTTCAAGAAATTAATTGTAGAGCGAGTTTTGAAAATTATCGATGAAAATTGCAACATCGAAAATTTTATCAAAACTTCAAATATTGTTTTCTCAAAAACTAAAAGTTATTTTTCAAAACGTGTTGGTTCATTGGAAAGAGCACACTTTTATTAACACTTTGGGAAACTTTTATGCTCATATTTCAAGAAATGGATTTTATACGAATTTTTAAAACTTAATCGGCGAAAATTGCAGAACTCGAAAAAAATGTCGATCATTTCAAAAATTTATTTCTCATAAACTAAAAGCGATTTTTCAAAACGGCTTTTTGTATTAAGAAGAAGATACTTTAATTAATAATCGAAAGTGATAACAGCGACAGTTTCGTTTGTAATGAATGTGATGATGAATTACAAGCGAAGAAAAGAGAACTAGACGAAACTGTAACAAGAGATTTTATATATCGTATTGGGATTGTTACAATAAGGTTGCTAATCATAAATAAAGTTGTATTCAATGAGAAAAGTCCTATTGGGGTTGAGCTTGATTATTATTTGCAGTGTCCAACACCTAAAAAAGATACTAATTCCTGTGGATGGTGGAGTACTAAGTAATAGGTTTTTAATATCCAATCAAAGCCGGATATTAGGTAACTATCCAGTATACGGCTGGTTTTAAAAAATAGCCGCATAGGCCGGATATCCGTTCCACCACTACTGAATACCAACTAAAACTAGAAGTAACATTAGCATTAAAACTAATACTAGACCTAGAACTAGAAACATTCGGGTTTAGTCGTCTTAAGAGACGTACGGCTAAACCCGAATGTTTCTAGCTAAAGGTTTAATGTTAGTTCTACTTTTCGTACAATAAAAACATACAACACTCTAACGCTGAATAATATTTAAAACTAGAACTGCCGTCCTTGATTAATACATCGTATAGACAACTCGGGGAATACCCCAAGTTTATCTATGAATATGGAAGAGTATACATGGCGATCTAGTATACAAACTTGCCATTTTCTGTGCATTATAATATTGTACTAGTTTTGTACAGGGTCTGTCACGATGAGCTGAGTCTATATGTATATATGGCAAACTACTGGCACTATTTTTGTGAAATTTGCATATAGGGTTTACCCGAAGTGCTCGTTTCAGTTAAAATATTTTCAGTGTTCTTCAACTTCCGGTTATACCGGAAATGGCTCCCAGCTTCGTTATTTTAAATAGAATGTACCAATTTTTATTGAATTTTGGACAACCCCGCTAAATTTTAATACAATTTGATATAAGTCATCATATGTCTAGAGTAGCTATTAGTAGCCAGTATAATATGTCTAGCACCCTTTTTGAATTATTTCAGTTTTTTCGAAAAATTTGGCAGATGCAACCCTTCAGAATAAAAATAATTTTTCGAAATTACACTCGAGTCCCGCTAAATATTCTCAGAATTTGCATAGAGAGTCAAAAATTAAACAGAGTGGTCAGAAATTTGCGCCGAATTTCCCAATCTCCAAAAGTCGAAAACTTCATTTTTTTAAATGGCAACCCCAATTTTTTCCTGCAGCAGCGTATTGTATGCTCAAAAATAAGGGAACTTTGTCATTACATCCCTATATCTAAAATGTATGGTTTTCGTAGAAACTTGAAAAAACTGAAATTTTCTTGGTTATTAGTAAATTTAAAAGAGCAAAGACTTTAGCAGATACCTTTAAATCGGTATATCGCAACGGCATTATAGTATATGACGTAGTATGTAGTATATCTGAATTATTAATAAAGATTGCGTCATTTTTCCCAAAATGCGGTTACTTTTATTACAGTTGTACATGTTTGAAAACCTTAGTAAAATATTAAAATCCTATATTATTTCTGTTGGGTGCTATTGGGTATTATGGCGGCAGTACTCCTGAAAGTGTAGGCCATTTTGTTTGTTTTTCGAAACGCCAGACAGGCTGGATATAGAAGCTGTAAATTGTCAATGTTTATTTTATGCCGTATAAATTATTAAAATATACCTATACCTAATAGTAGGTATACCTCAGGAAAGCTGCAAATGATCTACTTTCGTATTTCACGAAATAGTCTTTCTTTATTATAAAAAAATCACGCTAGTATAAAACTTTTTTTCACCGGTACATTAAGGTACAAAACTAGTACAATACTATAATGCATAGAAAATGGCAAGTTTGTATGCTAAATCGCCAGAATGTAACATTCAGCCAGCCCTACCTTTTAAAAGGGGTTGTTTCTCGAAAACCGTTGGGGTACAAAACTGTTTTCCACCGGTACATTAAGGTACAAAACTAGTACAATACTACAACGCACAGAAAATGGCAAGTTTGTATGTTAAACCGCCAGAATGTGACTTTCCGCTAGCCCCCGCCTTATAAAAGGGGTTGTTTAAGGTAGTTTTTGTTTAACACGTGCGAGGTGGAGATGTGAATTTGTGAGGGTCCTTCGAGTCTGGTTTTGATTTCATTTTCCACATTGGTTTGTGACACCAGACTCGAGTGACCTCTTGGGAACTTACAACATATTTTTTGTGAGCTGTTTGTTCTTGTGCTCAAGTTTGTCATAATTATGTTTGTATTTTCAATTAATTGTTAATTTTTGCATTTTATTCAGAGTTAGGTTAATAAACCAGTTTTCCAATTGGAACTTTAACATTTAATTCTTCCACCTTATCCCGAAACCACATTCCACGGAATTTACCGCAACAAGGTACAAAACTAGTACAATATTTTAGTGTACTAAAAGGTTCGTTTTTGTCAAAAAATGTCGGGGGCTGTCGACATTATAGTTTAAAAACCGTAGGAGTACAAAACTTTTCGTTAGTGGTACATTAGGGCACAAAACTAGTACAATACTTTAACATAAAGATTTTTTGTTTTTGGGTATATCTGGGGGCTGCCTACATGGACCTATAGAATAGAGCAACTTGACTAATAACCCGAGTTGGATTTTATCTATGAGCGCTAACATTTATGTTTAAATATAGTGATTGTATTAATTTTTTGATTTTTGGATTAGGTTTTTTGAATATTAATTTATTTTAATGATGTTAAAGTGAAATTATAAATTTTTTAGTTAAATTTTCTTGTATTACAATAAATAATTCTTGTTTTGCTTCACTCTTGACATTTGAGTAGCATCTTGGTGCCCGCGGCAAGGACATTTTACTGACCAACGGCATCGCGTCCGTTCCATAGCCTTTAATAGAGAGAACGAAGATGATCCGAAGCCCGACACGGAGTCACGCACCACTATAGACCTTCAACTCTGGCAAACACGGGCCGCGGCTCGGCTCCGTTTTGTTTGGTGCCGTGCGACAAGAAAAGGCACGAAGTTCGAATGATAAAGGTGATCTTAATGGCCGTTAATTGTAAACGCCGCCGCTATCGTTTCTCGAAACAACTTATATGCTCCTTCTCGCTTCTTAACGATTCTTTTGGGATTCTTTTTTGGGTTTCTGGGTTATGACTATATTTCGATTCAGCATTTTCTAATTTTTTTCTTTACTTGTTTTTCGTTTCAAAGACAACCGCTTATTACGTTAAGTTTTCCATATTAAGTAGATGTTTAGCATTTGTAATACCAGTTTTTTTTTGTCTACTAATTTGCAATTTATTTTTGCAGTGTAGAGGTTGACAACTTCTTAATGTTTATTTTAAAATTTACTAATTTTGAGAAAATTATATTTTTTATATGATTGATAGTTCTTCAACATCACCAGAATGTGCCCAGGAATAATTTTAGAAATAACAGGAAAAAATTATGAGGAACATATTCTATCGAACTTTATGACCAAATGGTTACTGAGATAATTAGATACAAATATTTATAAGATAATCCGCATCATTCTCCTCATGATTCACAATTCTCCTCATCATCGCTGCAACAAATAATATACAAATAACTCAAATTAGCCATTCTTTGTAGACATTAACAAAGTTTTCGATATCGTTTGACCAAAAGTACAAGATACAAGATAGAAGCTTTATGGATAATTTCTCCACAGCACAAAATTGGTACAGCTATTTACGAGACAGGAGGGTGTGCCATAAAATACTCAATACTTAGGTTCGTTTTGCTCCTCGTATGTTCATTATAACACTCGCTCCGTTTAATCAATCAGTCTAAAGATTTTGTCAGTACTTTGCCTGACATCTGATCTCATTTGCGTTTCGCCGCTGTTTTTCAAATGTGATATTTGAAAGCTTCGTGTTATAGAAATCCCATATAGGTACTTGTTAACAGCGACCCATTCAGTGCCTTATGAACATTCGTATAAGGTTGCTTATGCTGTAGACCTGTAGAGTATACTAATTCCTTTGAACAAAATTCAACTGTTTAACTTTATTATGATGGAACTACTGATACCAAGTAAAAACTAATATAATTGACAATAACTTTCGGGGTAATCTTAATATTAGTTAGTTCCAATGAACTGTAATAATTTGCTGAACTATCTTGAATAGGCACAATTGAAGATACGATGCGATGAAAGATGGGCTTGCACTATCATGTCGGTTTGAGACCTTTGCCTGCTAGGAAATTATTACTTTCCATTTAAATTCTAAGGAAAGCATATTTAATTTTAATAAGTCCTATGGCCAAGTAAGCCAGAAGACCAAGATAAAGGTTTATTAGCTATATTGAGCCCATACCTACCTGTGGCAGTAAAAATTGGATCGCCAATAGAAGGGACACCAGTAGGGTTAATGCGGTCCAAATGAAATGTATCCAGAGGGTTGCAGGAAAGACACACCGTGTTCGAGAACAGCTCAAAATGCCGCCGGTGGAGAGGATAGACAGCTGTCTCAGTTTGTTCATGCAACGAGGAATGGGGCAAGTGAGAAAATCACGGATGCATATGGAGGCCAGAACGTAGGGCAGGCGACCCATAGGGAGGCCGAGAACAACATGGGAAGAGAAAGTGACGCAGATTGCAGCCAGCCGAGGGAAGACTATGTGGCAGTTCAAGGGTCTTGCTGAAGGGAGGGAAAACTTCAAAAGATGGATTCAAAATCAATCCCCAACGCCACGATAGGGGCACGCTGGGGAAGAGAAAAAAGTCCTAATAGCAATAAAATCTAGTTTCTTTGCTAACTTGTTTGCCATACCTTTTGCTGCAACATAAAGCACAGGTTTTACAACGTGCATCACTTTTTTGTGTAGCGGTCCTGATTGATAACTTAGACGACCAACTTTTTTAGTTGTATGATTCAGTTTCTCGGAATTCTAGTTGTTGGATACTCATGGAATCTCATGGTATTGTTTAGTCTTTGTTGTGATTTCTTTATTATTTACGCTCATAAATCCCTTTTCTGGCTCAATCAACAAACAAATCACAGTTTTTCCTTGATATTATACAATTAACATTATACGATTATTTCCCCTAGTTTTAATTTTCTTTTGAAATTCCATGGGAAATTTTTTTGATTGGGTTGTATCTGCTTACTGTAGAGATGTATATAAATTATCTGTTATCAAACACTAATTCATTCTTAATAGAGATTGTGGTAATGACAAAACTAGGTACTTAAGAAGCCATCGGTCTATCTTTATAGATGTCACTAATTAGAGTACCTTTGCCGGTATACAAGATTGTACATATAAATATTCTGATTTAAATTCGCATTATAGATACAGATTTATTCCAAAACAAGCTCTTTCCAATTGTATATACTGGATCCAGCTAAATTTGGATATTCGAACTCGACTAAAACTATAACATTACATAAATAACGCAGTGCAGAGCGCAGAATAAGGCGCAGAATGTCTTAAATAATTGACCAGGCTACAGAGTTGGATAAAATAGTCATTAAATTAGAACCTTGTAAAAATCCCAACGTGTTTGAACTCTTCCACAAGAGGTATATCGTCAAAAAACAATGATTCAGTTTTTCCAAAAATTACCAGTTTTCATCGTTTCATTTTTAGGTTCTCTAAACCCAGAGAAGCAAGCTTTAAATAAGGTGAAGAAATATGAAACAATCCTAGCAGGCTAACTATCCATTCGTACATGATCCTTCCAGTCTTCTTCATAGTATTAGAGATATAATAAGAGACATAATAAGAGAAAGAAGATCTATACTTTTATGTTCTATAAAGGGGTATTGTTAACTCAAATTTATGTTTAAAATTGTCTATGTGGACGTTTACTTTAAAAACCAACTTCTAGAATAGGTACGAAGATGTTCTGAATGGGGTGATCTTATAAAATAGACTTTTCTAGGCAACCTATTATTATGAAATTTTTTCTACTGTGAAAAAAAGCCAAAACCTGTCAAAACATACTAGTACTCTTAGTCTACTTACAGTAGAAGTAATGGTGCTCCATCATCATTTTGTGGAGCAACGTCCCTTGGTGAGATTTAGCTTTCTGAACAATCTGCCTCCACTCCACTCTATTAAGTGCTGTCACTCTCCAATTTTGAACGTATAACTTTTTTATGTCGTTAGTCACACCATCTATCTATCTCATTCTAAGTCTTCCCCTATTTTTTAGTATATCTGGTTTGCTCGCAAATAGTGTCTTTGCTTCCTGGTTTCACTTATTGTTAAGATGTGTCCCATCAACCTTATTTTTTAAGTTTTGGCAAAAGATTCGCTTCCATATGTGACATCTGTTTTAATTTTCTAGACAGCAGTTTTCATTCGTGTTACTGAAAATCCATAATAACTCAATTTATGCTTTAAGTCAGACTTTAAATTGGAGTACCTGTAGCTAAGTGTCCCTGCTGAAGAAAGCAAACGTGTTGAATTAAGTGATTGTAAGAAATTTTTCTTCGTTTTTCATCTGATTTTGGCATAATCAGTAATTATTGCTTAGAAATTTCTTCAAGTAGTTCGTCCTTATACAGGGTGATTCAAAAAACCACTGACAGACTTCTAGAGTAGATAATACACGAAAAATTAAGATGAATAGTCTTAATATACATGGGGTCGCAAATGCCCCGTTGGCGAGATATAGCGCATCAAAGTTTCTTTAAAATTAAACATTATCTGCAATAAAAAGCACTTTTTTAAAAATATTGTAAAAGCAATAGTTTTTAAGAAAAACACGTTTGTAGAAAATTTGTTAATTCAATCAAAAACTGTTGCTTTAATCAAACTTTTGTAAAAGACCAATTGATAGATAATTGATCACTTTACACGAAAATATTGCCCGTTTGACAAAATTAGCAGTGGAGTTGAAAATATTTTTAAAAAAGGGCTTTTTATTGCAGATAATGTTTAATTTTAAAGAAACTTTGACCAGCTATATCTCGTCAAGGAGGCATTTGCGACCCCATGTATATTCAGACTTTTCATCTTAATTTTTGATATATTACCTGCCCTAGAAGTCTGTCAGCGGTTTTTTGAATCACCCTGTATATATGGAATTTAAAAAAAAGGTTCTATAGATTGAACATTACAAGTTTCAGTATTGTTTAATCCATGCGGAACATCAAATTGTTAATAAAATGCAAATTGCAATTCCTTACATTAATTATGTCAAATTTACAATTACAATATCGTCGTATTTATCTTAAAAAAATCGTTAATGCCAAATAAATTCTCTAAAAACACGCCGACCTTGTAATTTGTGCTTATAATGTAAAATGATGATTACAATATTTTTGTTTTTGTTTACAACAAAAAAGATTAAGGAAACATCTGACCTCGAAGGTGTCGTCAAAAGAATAGTTCTAATTTAACATGTTTTCAAAAAAAAACTTTGTTGTTCCAATACTTCCTTTTTATCCTAATTTGAGTTGGTAGTATTGATATTTGACATAACCTAAAAGTTTTATTCTGACATAAATTGTCCAACTCTAACCTACAAAGCAAATCGAAATGTCAAAATCTTGATGAATTGGAATAAATGCATTAAATTCAAAATTTTTCTTAATTAATAGATATATTTGAATCGTTAGCAGTTTAGAAAATGTAAATAAGATTTCTCCGTTACGAAATTACTTTCAAAAAAAAAACACTTAAAATAATTAGATACCTAATAATTTTTTTCTTTTTTTAAGTAAATATCATTCTGTTTCTTCTTGATTAAAAGACATCTTGTTAATCTCTTTTTATTAAAATAAAGACAACCACATAAAATCTCAAGGTGTATCGTTAATGTATTGTGTAAAGAGTAAAGCGAGAGATGAAAAGACTAGAAGTGGCAAAGAAGAATCTCTTTTGTCGATTTGAGGGGAGCAGCAGCTCACAGCTTCTTTGTCAGCAGCAAACGGCTTACGCAAAGATTCATTGGGTAATGGGTAATTTCACCGAAGTACGAAGTTGAAACGACGGCAGTGGTTACAAAGGTTTCGATGTCGTCTTCGTCTTCGTCCTCTATTCTGAACGAAGAAAGATGTGGCGACGAAGAAATTAGCGGAAGACTCTTTTATGACGCTTCCAGGCAGAAATGTCTTTGTCCCTTTACGACCTATAGAAGAAAAAGAAATATCTTTTGTCACCGCTGTATTATGATTGTGACAAGGTTTTCTACGTAATAATAAGAAAGCATTTTAGAATAAGTTGAAACAAATAAATTGGCGTATTAAAAAAAATATTAATCACCATAAATCGAAAATCTAAAAATAATGCATTACAACATATTAACGTCACTGCATCTTATTCTCTCTTTTTACTTCTTTCTAGTTTTTTATGCTCCAAAATTGATGATAATTTATTTATCACTCAATGAATAAAGATAGGAATTAATGGCATAGAAAAGTGAGAGTCTCGATAAAACTAATCGCTCGAAGCTATAGGTGCAAAGTTTATATTGTCCCTAATATGCTAATTAGCGATGTGAAGAAGTCATATAGCCGCGATCGCGTCATATCTCACTTCGGCCGGGTTGAAATGTCGCCTCCCCGTTAGGCGATCGTACCCGTTTTGAAAAACCACGGGGGACGGCGGCTCGTGCGGGGCCCCAACCAACAAACAACAACACATGCACAAGAGGATGTATAAAAGAGATGCCACCGACGACGACTGTATTCAGTTCTTTTACGCTGTGCCTTAAGGAACTACAATTGTTATCTCTCAACATGAAGACAGTAAGTATTAACAAATTTAATCAAGAACATTTTGTCATTTTTGTTTTTATCTTTATCATATTACATTTTTTTACAGTTATCATTTTACGTGGAAGTCCAAATTTATGATAGATCCAGATAAATCTTTTAGTTTGTGGTGGTTCCAACAAATTCTTCATAACTCAGTTTCAATCATCATAAACTTTGCCAAAGTTTTTACAAATAATTGTATCATTTTCAAAACTTTCAATATTTTGGAAATTTTGGTTCTGAATGAGATATGGTTTTCTTGATTTAAATTTTTTTCTGCAAAACATTATTATTTGTACCAAAGTTAGGCACTGACATTTCCATAATTTCTGGAGTATTTAGTTAGCGGATAACGATTTAGTTGGAGGTGGCTAAATTAGATTAGGTATTCTTTCTAAAGCTTGCTGAGGTTAGGAATAAAGATTGTTAAGACAGAATCGAAACATGAACTCTTAGTAGACCTCTAGTTTCATAATAGATAGACAAGAGTGCGATTACAGATTAAATTAGAAATCTGTAAGCCTCCACATATCTTATGAAGCATTACCAGTATTAAGTTTTGAATTGATTTAAAATGTAGAACAAAAAGCTTCTCTTTTAATCATCACTCATCTCAATCTACCACTACAAAAAAGCTCCACGTTTCTGAATCATTTTGATCCTACTTTAGTCAAAACTTTTTTGATTTATATTTTGAAAATATCAATTATTAAAGAGAAATTACATGATAATCATTATTATAGATGTACTTAAACGACCTTTTCGACATCTAAACAATCGTCGATTTAGACATATAATTGCAATTGCATAACTAGTATTTCGAAAATCACCATCACGTACGCCTCTGGGTTTTCGTTTAAACAAATTTTTTTTAACAACCTAACCGGCTTCTTCTTATTGTGCATTACGTAAACATCACGTACACACGTTTTTGATTCGCGCCGACTTTATGCGCGCAATTATAAACCGGCCAAGAAGATTTCGCACAACACATTGTACACAACAACATTAAAAAGACGTCCACTTACAACACTTTTTAAGACGATTCAAATAATTATGTAACAACAAATAAATTTAAATTAAATCCTTCCTTTTAAGGAGATCTTAATTTTTTTTTAAATTTCATTTTCAGTTGGTGATCTTAGGATTTTTGGTCGTTCTCTCTTCGGCTAAACCGCAAGGTGATGAAAAATCAGCAACCATTTTAAGGTTTGATAATGAAAACATTGGAGTTGATGGCTACAAATTTGGATTTGAAACGAGTAACGGTATCCAACACGACGAAGAGGGCCAATTACAAAACGCCGGATCCGAAAATGAATTGATGCAAGCTCGCGGTTCTTTCAAATACACCGATCCATCAAGTGGAAAAGTAATTACCGTCACTTACACAGCCGATGAAAATGGTTACAGGCCCCAAGTGTCAATATCTTAGAAAGAAAGATCCAATTTAATCTTTTAATAAATAACAGCTTGCTCAAAAAAGTATGTAATAATAACGATAATAAAAAAAAATGTATTAAAAGTGAAACAAAAAGGATGGAGAAAATTAATTTTTTTTGTATATTATAAAATTGTAAATAAATAAATAAAATGCATAAATTTTTTATTCGAAATCAATCTATTAAAATTTAAAATCAATTATAAAAATAATCTTTAATTTAAACCACATCTCTTAAATGTTATATTTCCGCTTGGAAAGTATTGAAAGTAAACTCGATATGTCAACAGAAATAATAGAAATTTTTAATCTTTTAAAATTATACAGGTGTTAATTGTAGAAATCTTACGGCTACAATATTAAAAGGGTAAACGTTTATTTGCGAGTTCCTCACAATAAACAAAATTGGTGAATTAGTCACCGTTACGTAATTTATTAAATTTTAAAGCCGAATACGATGTAGACCCTTTAATTAACACTCCATAAATGATTCGACATTTACAATTTTTATTGAGTAGTTTCCATATTTATTAAATACATCGTAACGAATTTATATTGAATTTAAAGTCTAATTAAACCTTTGATTAAAATAGAAAAATTGGTATTCTAGTCGATTTCGTTTAATTTCTTCGAATTAAAACGTTTCTAACATCTTGATGTTTGAAGATGAGTATATTTTTAGAAGAAAACTCTTTTTATTACCTGGTTGTAATAATGATGTAATTCTGTTATGGGTTTAGACCCATTGACACACTAACGCTTTATAATCTCGTCGGTTGAACAACTTTCCTTTTCTAAAGAACGGAAATCGGTAGCGGTATTGTAAAGATGGGTTCTGCATTCCATCGAAAGCGAGGTGTTAAGGTCAATGCTTCGTATAATGTAGAATAAATTCGTTTTTGATTGATCTATACTAAAAAAATTCTTAAATAATATTTCTATATATAGTGTGTTAATTTCTTTGAAATTCAAGGATTATTTGGTTTTTATTTATTTAGTAACCGTATATTTGTTAATATTTCAAGAGTTACATCATTCTCATGAATTTTGTTATAACAAATCGTATTAAGCTTATCGTTAAGTTTCAATAATACTTTTTAGACGGTATTGATCGGTCATTTAAATAATACTTATGGATGTCTCATGTTTCTTATAGGCGGCTTCTCTTTTAACAACGTATTTGAGAGTTTAATTGAATGACGTCCTCAATGAGTGTGAAAACTTATGGAAACACTAGAAAGGTACAACCATATATTACACCAACAGATGGCTATAACAATCACAGCAACAACGACAAATCGTACCTTTTCTGGCAAGTCTTGGAAAGATGATCATTGATAGTTGCTATGAGGCGATAAAATATTTGCAGAAAACCCTCGATATTGCGAAAAGGCAAGGCGTTCGTTCTAATGATGTGTTTGCAGCATTGATGTAACGAATTAATTCGTTATAATGACTGACAATGACATATAATATCGGCTATGTAATAAGTTGATAAGTTGTAATAACATGTTTAACATAATAATAAAAAAACATTACTTAGGCGTTGGTGGTTTTAGGAATTTCGCAATAATTTTATATAATTGAAACTTGAGGTGACGTTCTTCTACATCAGCTAACATCTTTATATCTTGAAATTTTAATGTATATAATCAATTAGATAATAAATGATATCTATTTGGAGAGTACAAAGAGGCGAAATCCATGATTATTAACTTCCATAAATCATATTCCAAGGAGTATGATGAAGTAATGTGTGCACTACACAAAGTCAAGTTGAGCTAATCTAATTGGATTTCAAAGTTGTATGTCAAGGTCATAAGACTATAAGCCAGAAGTGAGCCTAAGAGGATGTATGAAAAGATTATATAAACTTTAGATCAAGAATTTTCTCAGAATAAACTGCTCAGTATTTGCAAGATTAGTCAGTACATCTAAAAAAGATACTTTTTGAAGAGCACATTAAATAGATAAATCTGTACAGATCGACCAGTAACTAGAAGAACATTTCTGGTAATCTTTGTCTCTCAAACAACAAAAAGCAGATCAAAATAACCATGAGGAAGACAGTTCCACAGAAGTAGAGGTAAAAAACAGCCTTAAAATCT
>NW_019280573.1:60191-169662 GCF_000648695.1 Onthophagus taurus | reverse complement strand
CTTGGAATATGAGTATGAAAATTTCCCAAAGTGTTAATAAAAGTGTCCTCTTTCCAATGAACCAACCCGTCTTGAAAAATAACTTTTAGTTTTTGAGAAAACAATATTTGAAGTTTTGATAACATTTTCGATGTTGTAATTTTCATCGATAATTTTCAAAATTCGCTATAAAATTCATTTCTTGAAGGATTCTTGTGGAAATATCACCAATTATTAATTAAAGTATCCTCTTCTTGATGCAACAAGCCGTTTTGAAAAATCACTTTTAGATCTTGAGAAAAAAATTTTTGAAATAATCGTCAATTTTTTCGAATTTAGCAATTTTCGCCGAGTACGTTTTAAAAATTCGTATAAAATACAGTTCTTGGAATATGAGTATCAAAATTTCCCAAAGTGTTAATAAGAGTATCCTCTTTCCAATGAACCAACACGTTTTAAAAAATAACTTTTAGTTTTTGAGAAAACAATATTTGAAGTTTTGCTAAAATTTTCGAGAGAGTAAACAAATTGTATTTTTGGATGCGAAAAATACAAATAAATTAAAAAAAAAGGGAGTATATAAATACAAAAAAAAAGTTATAAATTAAAACTCAGCCAAAAATAGGGCTATCGACCGGAGTCTTTCTGCCCATGCAAGTTCTAGTTAGCGGCAGCTTCAGTCTTTGCTGTTCATCAACAGTTTTTGAAGGAGTGATCGGCGGTCAGATGGGTGGTTTACTCTAGGGATAATGAGCATATGGTGGAGAAAATTGGTAGGGAAATTTAGGATAGTTTTATGAGATAAAGATTGTAGACGGAAGTTAATGGGAGCGATATTAGTGAGGTTATAAAGGAGATCATTGCTAGGATTGAAAAGAGGGTTTTGGGAGTTCCTTATTCGTGTTATGGACCTCAATGCCGATCTTTCTGCGACTTCTAAATGGTGTCTTCATGTTCTAGGCACGTCGTTTAGAAGTATAGATCCATATTCTATAATTTGTCTGCATATGGATTTGTAAATGTGCAAGGCACATTTTGTGGATATTCCGCGACTTCTGGATGACAGGGATATGAAGTGCTTGGCGCGAGTTTTCTCTTTCATCTTCACTTTGATGGCGTGAGCGGAGAATTTTAGGGTTCTCGAGTGTTGAGTGTTATGCCTACGTATTTGCAGGTTGGTGAGACTGAGAGGGGAGTTGATTGGACTGTGATTGTAGGAGAAGGGGAGTGGACTGGGAGGAAAAGGATGAAGAATTTTGAAGAGTTGATTTGAATGCACCATTTTCGGTACCACTCTCTATTTCATCGATGGCAACGTCCCTGTCGTGCGAAATCAGTGTTGTGTCATCGGCGTAGAGTAGAGTATATTTATTCACATCAAAGGCGTCTGGATTGTTGTCGTAAATATCGTGGCAGAAGATGTTCTATAGAGAAGGAAAGATGGGAGATCCCTGCGGGAGGCCTTCTTGGATGGTGAAACTGCGGGAGTGATGGTTTTTCAGCTTCTCAAAACTAGAGTGATCCGAAAGGAATTGCCTTATCAAGTTAAGGAGGTAATATGGAACATTTAACTTATCCAGTTTGAATAGTAGGCCTTAGTGTCAGACTGAGTCGAAAGTCTTTCGGACATCCAGAAACACAGCTGCGGATTTACGTTTTTGATAACGTGCCGCTTGAAAGTTGGAAACCAATACCGTAAGTGGCTGGGATGTGGATTTACCGGGTTGGAATCCAAATTGGTAGGTTGGAATGTTCTTTGAGACGACAGCCAGGAGCTTGTTCTTGAGATGTGTCTCGAAAAGCTTTCCTATCACTGGCAGTAGTGGGATGGGGCGGTAGATTATGATAGAGGTCCTCCAAGCTCGTGGAAAATGTTGAGTCATGAGGCAGAAGTTAATTATTTCCGTGATGTAGGAGTGAATATCAAGGTCCAAGCTTCTCAGCACCTTTCTCGAGATGTTATCATAACCAGGAGCCGTGTTCTTTCCTTGGCCTAGAAGAGTGTTGAGTCAGGAGTTTCAGAGGGATTTATAAAAGCAAGTTGATACCAGTTGTCTGTTGTGCTTTTGTTCTGGGAACAAAATGAGGCATCCTCAGCAAACGAAAATATTCCTTCCAGGTAGTCAGCATGGATGTTAAC
Organism: Onthophagus taurus; assembly: GCF_000648695.1. Taxonomy (NCBI): domain Eukaryota; kingdom Metazoa; phylum Arthropoda; class Insecta; order Coleoptera; family Scarabaeidae; genus Onthophagus; species Onthophagus taurus. The sequence goes on along the minus strand of NW_019280573.1, from coordinate 167,543 downwards.
AATCTCTTCAGGGTTCGAATGCGCAGTTCCATCAGTGGGATCAGTGCGCTCTTTTATTTCAGAAAACTTTTGGTGTCTAGATATCTAGATAATTTTTCCCCTTACATGAATTGATTTTGTCGCAGGCTTCCCTAATTCTCCGTTCTATATTGCTGTACTAGTTTTTGTTGAGCTCGTTAAACTTTTTTTTCAGTTCAAGAATCTGGCATGCTCTAAAGTCTCGGTACAGCCTTCTCTTATCTTTAATTAGGCAAAAATTTTCGATTTTGTAATTTTCATCGATAATTTTCAAAATTTGTTATAAAATTCATTTCATGCGGGATCATTGTGGAAATGTCACCAATTATTAATTAAAGTATTTTCTTTTTAATGCAACAAGCCGTTTTGAAAAATCACTATTTGTTCTTGAGAAAAATATTTTTGAAATAATCGACAATTTTTTCAAATTTTGCATTTCTCGCCGATTAAGTTTTAAAAATTCGTATAAAATCAATTTCTGGGAATATGAGTATGAAAATTTCCCAACGTGTTAATAAAAGTGTCCTCTTTCCAATGAATCAACCCGTTTTGAAAAATAACTTTTAGTTTTTCAGAAAACAATATTTGAAGTTTTGATAAAATTTTCGATGTTGCAATTTTCATCGATAACGTTAAAAATTCGCTATAAAATTCATTTCTTGAAGGATCCTTGTGGAAATATCACCAATTATTAATTCAAGTATCTTCTTTTTAATGCAACAAGCCGTTTTGAAAAATCGCATTTAGTTCTTGAGAAAATAATTTTTGAAATAATCGACATTTTTTTCGAATTTTGCAATTTTCGCCGATTAAGTTTTAAAAATTCGTATAAAATCCAGTTCTTGGAATATGAGTATGAAAATTTCCTAAAGTGTTAATAAAAGTGTCCTCTTTCCAACAAACCAACCCGTTTTGAAAAATAACTTTTAGTTTTTGAGAAAACAATATTTGAAGTTTTGATAAAATGTTCGATGTTGCAATTTTCATCGATAATTTTCAAAATTCGCTATAAAATTCATTTCTTGAAGGATCCTTGTGGAAATATCGCCAATTATTAATTAAAGTCTCCTCTTTTTAAAGTTGCTTCGTTAGTTAAATTAGCATCAAAAAAGTTCATTTTGCATCTTGGATCCAAATAAGTTGATATGTATAATCAGCTTTCTTATTAATTTCATTTTTATTCAAATATCGGAATAATGTGACAATGTTATCACTTCAGAATTGTACCAGCAATTATAACCATAATGGTCGAATAGATATGCCGGATAACGGGATATCAGGCCGAATATCTGGCTTTTCGCAAAATCACTATCCGTTCCAATATTGCAAAAACTTGGCGTATCGTGTTCAGTCGTGCCCGCTTTGTAACAAAAAAATTACTTTTCTTGGTATTTAGGTTTTTATTAAAATTTTAGTATAATTCAAAAAATTTCAATCATGACGTAACGTATCGTTGAAGAACTTTTCAATGAATTATACGCGGATAGTTTATCTGATTGTTCGAGTGATTCGGAAATAAATTGTAGTGATTCCGAAAGTGATGAATCTGACATTATACCACCAAAATGGCAAGAAAGAAATGTTATAGAATGCGATAATGAAGGCGATTTTGAAGATTGGAATGAAAGTGACATTACACCTTCTTTGGAGGATTATTCAAACATCTTGGGTGTAACTGTAGAATTAAGTGATACACCGAGCATCAGTGAAGTATCGGATTTATTTTTTAATAACGACTTTTTTAATAATAATAATGGTACTTTATTGACCGCAACAACTAACATAAACAAGGTAAACATAGTAATGTAAAAGAAGAAAATAAAATAATCTATCTACCACTAACAAGTATCTGCGGTCAATAGGCGAAGTCCAGATTGGCATGCCATCTGTTCAACTCAACCTACAGTTGAGAACGACTAAAAACTAGATATTCAATTATTTTCCGCAATTAATTAATCAATTCAAATGATTCTCTATAACTATAGATAACAATCCATTGTCAGAGCACAGAGTCAGCATAAGCATTATGTTGACAAAACCTGAAACCGAAACAAGGTGTTACGCAAATTAACTTTAAAGACGGATAGATTTTTATTTTTAAATTCAGGAGGACAGGAATTATACTCCTTTGCCACATTGTATGAAAAAGAGCGCCTAAAAAGGGTTTTCCTGTGAGCAGGAACGGCGATAGTATGTGTGACTAATATTTTCACGCTTACGAACGCCATACATAAAACGAAGACAGCTATTCTGAACCCTTTGAATACGATGTAAGTTCATACCCAATTAAACATGGACCATACATGGCAGCACAATGCACAAAATTTTACAGAACAAGTGTTTCTCACAAACGTTTCTTTGTAATTACATTTAAAACGTGTCGGTGTTGATAGAGGCATCTAAGAACACCATATGCCTTTTTCTCGCAAACAGTGACATGACCGCTGAATCGCAGATTGCTGTCGATTTTTTGACTCAGGGTACACTACCAGCCCCTCTGTACCTAAAAATATACCGGCACTATCAGAGTCCAAATTACCAAAGATTACTACCTTAGATTTAGTGGCATTGAGACATAGTGCCATTTTGTGCGAGTAATCTAAAATAGCGTTTAGATCTGCATTTAGTTTTAATCCTAAAACTAACACTAGACCTAGAAGCAGTCGGGTTTAGTCATACGTCCCTTAAGATGACTAAACCTGAATGTTTCTAGTTCTAGGTCTAGTGTTAATTCTCAAACTAAAACTAGAACCAACACTAGACCTAGAAACAATCGGGTTTAGCCATACGTCTCTTAAGAAGGCTAAACCTGAATGTTTCTAGTTCTCGGCCTAATGTTAGTTCTAGTGACAGTGATAGGTAGTGCTAGTTAACATAAGATATCACTAGACCTAGAACTAAAAGGATTCGGGTTTAGCAGTGCGTCTGAACAATTAATTGTATATTAGCGCTAGATACACAATTAAATAGCTAGTATTTCTAGCTATAAATATATAGCTAGATAGCTATATATTTTTATTGAACTGAAAGTAGAACTAACACTAGACCTAGAAACAGTCGGGTTTAGCCGTCTTAAGAGACGCAGAGTTAAACCCGCCCGTTTCTAGTTCTAGGATCAAAAACTGAACACCCATTATCACCCATTATCGATGAACATTGCAATATCGAAAATTTTATCAAAACTTCAAATATTGTTTTCTCAAAAACTAAAAGTTATTTTTCAAAACGGATTGGTTCATTGGAAAGAGGAGACTTTTATTGATACTTTGGGAAATTTTCAAACTCATATTCCAAGAAATGGATTTTATACGAATTTTTAAAACTTAATCGGCGAAAATTGCAAAATTCGAAAAAATTGTCGATCATTTCAAAAATTGATTTCTCGAGAACTAAAAGTGATTTTTCAAAACGGCTTTTTGCATTAAAAAAAGGTCACTTTAATTAATAATTTGTGATATTTCCACAAGGATCCTTCAAGAAATTAATTTTATAGCGAATTTTGAAAATTATCGATGAAAATTGCAATATCGAACATTTTATCAAAACTTCAAATATTGTTTTCTCAAAAACTAAAAGTTATTTTTCAAAACATATTGGTTCATTGGAAAGAGGACACTTTTATTAACACTTTGGGAAATTTTCAAACTCATATTCCAAGAATTGGATTTTATACGAATTTTTAAAACTTAATCGGCGAAAATTGCAAAATTCGAAAAATTCATCATGTCCCCGGATCGAGTTACCAAGAGAAAAAAAATTTTTGTTACTGATTTTTCAAACTTATCTCAGCATAAATAATGCGTCTGATATGTTCAAACTACTAAATCGCATGAATTTTATACTCTAGCTATAAAAGTTAACTAATTATTCCAATTTTTATGTAAAAATTGGACTTTATTCTAAATTGAAAATTGAAATTGAAGTTCAATTTATGATATGTAACCATAGAAACTATAAAACTTACAACTTATGTTGGTGAGATTTAAGTCTTTTCATGCGATATTAACCGTGAAAGAGAGAATTTATTTAGTACTGTGCTATGATACTAGTGAATCATGTTTTCGTGTAGTTATACAAAAATTCCAGCAAAAATATCCGGACACAAGAATATCTCATGTGGGGCTCGCAAACTGATGAAAAAAAATTTGGAAACGGGTTCTGTATTATCCATAAAGAGGCACAGAAAGAGACTAAATGAGGAAGACGCTGCTTTTCAGATAGCTTTTCAACAAATGACATTGTTTCTTCCCAGCATTGCTGTTATTGGAGCGATGTAAATCCAATTACTCTTAGATTTTATACGGTCAATATACTTTCAGCAAGACAGTTGTCCAGCTTACCATTCATACATTGTGCCAAATGGTTAAATTTACAATTTCGTCAAAAATGGATTGAACGAAATGGTCCTATTTGATGGCCAGCACGTAGTCCTGATCTTACAATTATGGATTTTTATTTTTGGGGACGATTGAAACAAATTGTTTACAGTGAACCATTACAAGATGATGCAGAACTATTAAAACTAAGAATAATTAAAGCGATAGAATCTCTACCANCTATCCTATTTGATGGCCAGCACGTAGTCCTGATCTTACAATTATGGATTTTTATTTTTGGGGACGATTGAAACAAATTGTTTACAGTGAACCATTACAAGATGATGCAGAACTATTAAAACTAAGAATAATTAAAGCGATAGAATCTCTACCACTGGCGGAAATTTGTACTTCTTATAAAGAATTTAGAATTCGTCTTCAAATGTGTGCCGAATTGGGAGGGAATTTGTTTGAATGAGGATTTGTTCACTTATTTGTTTATTACTTACATAGTGTGTTATTGCATAAATTTACATTTAATAGTTATTTATATTACAAGTGGGCTAGAAATTGCCCACTTGTAATTATGCTCTAGCCCACGTGTGATATGCAGCATTTTATCTACGACTGCTAAAAATTACTAAAAAATCAATTTCTTTAAAAAAGTCATTTGACATTTATAAAAATATTTTGAAATGATTGTTGACAATTTTGAATTAATGTCCGTTTCAATAACATGTTTACTCATCTGGAATAAGTGTTTCGAAATGTAAAAACATAACAATTAATGTTTATAATAAATAGTATTGTTTCTCTGTAAGTAGCTAGCACTTTTATTAAAATTATGCGTGATATGTTTTAACAGTTTAACAAACCTTTTTATTATCTTTTTATATTGACAACTAATAAATAATAACATTCACTTGTTTTATATGTAACTACTCGTAAAACCTTAACGCACTCTTGATTGCTTTTAATTGCTTGATTGGGATTGCTTTATGATATAACATTTCATCAACTTTTTTTTGTATTGTTGCTCGTTTCAATAAATTAAGTCTGTTCTGATTAGGCTAAAAATGCGGTAATGAACTTCATTACGTAACTCAAATCACCTCAAATGAGTGCGATAATGATGACTTATCCAAGCAGTCGTAGATAATAGTATATTATTCAACTTGCGTATAATGACGGCTGTTACCCACGAAGATAAAGTTGCAACACGAGCAATAATCTAAGTGTAATCTGAGTGGGTAACATCCATTATACGCAAGTTGAATACTACACTTTATCTACATATTTGAATTAATAATCGAAAGTGATAACAGCGACAGTTCTGTTAGTACTGAATGTGATGATGAATTACAAGCGAAAGGAAGAAAACTAAACGAAACTGTAACAAGAGATTTTATATATCGTGTTGGGATTGTTACAATAAGATTGCTAAAGACAAACCTGATATAAATAAAGTTGTATACAATGAAGAAGGTCCTATTGGGGTTGAATTTGATTATTGTCTGCAGTGTCCAACATCTAAAAGAGATACTAATTCCTGCGAATGGTGGAGTACTAAGTAATAGGTTTTTAATATCCGGCCAAAGCCGGATAGTTGCCGGATATCCGTTCCATCACTACTGTATACTTATTTTTTATTCATGAGATAGTGTAATCATATACAACACGTCAATCGAAAATACTCGAATCTCGACGTATTGCCTAAAAAAACACCACGAGGCCGAAGGTCGAGTTCAGGCAATACGTCTCGTATTATCGAGTATTTTCGATTGTCTTGTTGTATAACGGATGATTGTAATCGGTAACCAACATGAAATTAGTTAAACTAAATGACATCCAAATGGTGCGTCTCTTAAGACGGCTAAACGTAAATATTTCTAGTTCTAGGTCTAGTGTTAGTTCCACTTTTAGTTCAATAAGAATATACAACAATCTAACGCTGAGTAACAATTTAAACTAGAACTAACACTAATGTTTCTAGTTTTAGGTCTAGTATTAGTTCTAGTTTAAGTTAAATGAAAAATATACAACAATTTAACGCTGAAAACAATTATAAACCATTATAAAAATAATAAGATGTTTGAAAACAACAAATACAAAAGATATATATGGAGTGTCAGTAAGGGTGCTCAAATAAATAAACGAATTAATAATAAATCAACTAACGGTGATTATAAATAAATGCCTGGTTGAAGGAATTTTTCCAGAAGAACTAAAATTTGCCAAAATAGTCCCAATAAAGAAACCTGGAAATCGAAATGACTGTAGTAAATATCGGCCAATTTCTATCTTGCCAACTATGTCAAAAATTATTGAATCGATTATAAAGCAGAAGATTATGACGCATTTAACCGCGGAAAATATTCTAACAAAATATCAATATGGGTACCAACCTCAAAAATCGACAACTACAGCTCTCCTAAGTGTTCTACAATTGATTCTTGACGGTTTTGATGAACAAAGGTTTACACAAATTGCTATCTGCGACTTGACCAAGGCGTTTGATCTGGTGGATCATAAAATTTTGATAGAAAAAATAAGTGCGTATGGAATGAAGGGAGGTATAACAAGATTACTCAGTTCCTACCTTGATCAGAGATACCAACGAGTTCATTGGAAGGGAAAAATATCAAAATGGAATTGTGTCAAGGCTGGTGTACCGCAGGGGTCTGTATTGGGACCAATATTGTTTCTGTTATACATTAATGATTTGCCTGTCCTTTATAAATTATGGTGGAAATATAACCGATTTAAAACTTAAAACTTCAGAAACATTAAACGCTGCTAAAAGATGGTTCAATTTGAACAAACTTAAACTTAATGAGGAAAAAACCAAGGTGCTGACCTTTTATACACAAATGAACGATGATGTGACAAATAAAAGTGTTGGGTATTACGTTGTCAGAAACTTTAACCTGGACAGAGCATATTAATGAACTAAAAAAGAAAGTAGCAAGTTCGTTGTATTGTTTGAGGGTTGTGACCAAGAATTTATCATCAGATATAGCTAAAGTCGTTTACTACGCCTACTTCCACAGTATGGCAACGTATGGAATTGAAGTTTGGGGGGTATCTAGTCAAATAATCGATATCTTTAAACTGCAGAAAAAAACGGCAAGAATTTTAAAGGAATTAAACAATCGGGAAAGCTGTAGAACAATTTTCAAAAAATTAGGAATTTTAACGATACCCAGCTGTTTCATACTAACAAATACTATGGATAATAATACGTGCAACTTCATGCATTTTGACGCAATTTCGACGAATCTGTTAATCAGTGCCATCTATTGGCTTGAATTGTAATAAACGACTTGTAAACTCTGCTACGACTTATTTTTGGAGAAACAAAGATTGAAATAATATGAAATAAAACGCCATTTTAATTGTGAGAAATTTTTTAAAATTTTATATTTTTGCTTTTGAGCAATAATTTATCGTTATAATCGTTAAATTTGTTTACATAGGCTTTGATAAGTATATTAAAATATTTATTCATAAATAAATCAATGCAACTATCGCAAACATTTTCTATTTTTCTTTAATATTATTCTTACAGCTTAATATTAATCTATATTTAACATTATTAACACTTTTTTCAAAATGCGTATCAATAAAATATTTGAAACAATTATTTAAAATATCTGAAATAATTTTAGCTGAGGCATTAGGGAATAGAAGGTTTGAAGATTCTGTATACTTTTTTAACTCTATTTGAGTATTTTCAAGAGAATAATCATTGTCTATATTGCATAAATTATTTCTGCAGCTTTCATGTGGTAACGTGCTACAAACCCAGCCCAAAACATAAACTTCAGAGTTTTTCTCAGCCATATCACAAATGCCAGCATTATTATCATTACTTAACTGATTATTTGTAGAAGACTGGACTGGTATTTTGATTTTAACGTTTTTCATTATTTCCTGCCTTAGTAAAAAATATTTTGAAGCCTCTATTTCGCTGTTGCTATCTGCAGATGGCTGCAACAATTGATTGGCCATAATTGAACGTAAACTACAGCGGAATTTCACACTACCTGATAGTGTGACATTGTTACCATTTTTAGATCTGATTATGGAAAATAAGTTTTCAATACAATCTTGTGTTAATCTTCGGGTAAATAAATATTGAAAATTGCAATTATCTGTTAGATCTTTAAATAACATTTTTAATGCATTAATGTTAGATACCCAACCGTTAATGCATGGAGGATTAACAGCCCTTTTATTCAAAACTTTTAAACTCTTCAGATATTGTTTCAGTCCTTCTAGTTCAATCAAATGATGATCAGATTTGACTGATATAGGTCTCCTATATTGTTTGTCTTTGTATTTTGCAGAGTTGAATATATCGAAAAGAGTGTCGATGTTTTTTATAAAATTAGCGGCATGTACCGCATTAGCTGGTAGTTGATTGAAGGTAACGTTGCATAGAATCCCAACATGAACGGAATGGCTAAAAACATGACTCACTAAACATACTCTCATTGGGCTAAATGGCGGCAGAGTAATGCACTTTTTTGTTATCTTGGGCGCCATTCATGGTATTTTCTGACAATCTAATTCATAAAATTTTTGGATGTGCGCCCAAGAGTAAATCTCATTATTATACTGAATATCATATTTTTTCAGGTTGTTTCGTAAACATTTGAGTAAATGTGGGGGGTCATAAATGAAGTAAATTTTTTCGTTTTTGAAAGTTATATAGGGTTTATCAACTGTTACTGAAAGAAGTTTAGTTAACCTTACATTATTAGTGCCTAAATCACACACTACGACTTTTATTACAAAACCTGTATCGAAAATTTGTTCAACAATATTCAAAAAAATATCTTTGAATATATCACTAGATAACCCACTACTTGTTTAATATCTAAATATATTCCCTTAATCATAACAACCATGGCATGATTACATAGTTTGAACGAATGAGATCGATTGTCTCCAAACTGCTGAAATCCTTCAAAAGTATCTCGGGATGAATCATAACTTAGGCGTTCCTGCAAAGACATTTCATCAAATACTAGGGAAACAATTTTTTCTTCGGGCTTTAATTTTTTAGACTTAATTTTGAGCAATTCTAGCACCGTATTATTTAAACCAACACCAATATGTATATTATTTAGCCACGAACGTAAAGAACTAATACTAGGTAGACAAAAATGATTTTGTAGGAATGTATACGATTTCGTTGAACAGTAAAACAAAGCTAGTGCAAATTCTTTCTCGCTAGCTTCATACCTTCTTCCTTTTTTCTTTCCTTCTGCTAATTTAATTTGGCTCTGAATAAATTGATTGCCAACTTTCGACATTTTAGAATGCACATTAACTAACCACAGGGCTTTTAACTTTTAATTTTTTATATTCAAGCATTTTTTATTGTAAAACTTGGTTACGCTTTCTGTACTTCCACAGGAGACTGCTTTTATACTTCAATTTCGTTTGGTATTTCTTTATCATCTGCTTAAGGCCTTTATTTTCCTCCTCTAATAATTTTATATGACTTGACGTGCTAGTAAGCGAAGGTAATTCATCCAGAACAACTACATCGTCAAACTTTTCATTCGGTTTTTCGTCTATTCTAAGTTTCTTTGTTTCTACTTTTTTTACTTGCTGTTCAATTTTCCTTTTTATTGAGCATTGAACATCAAACAACTTCTTCGTAGGAATAGACCCAGGTAATAAACCCTGGCTAAACAAATTTTTGTTGCAAAAACAGTCTATTTGAAAATGGTCCGAACAAACGATATGTCTTATAAAAGTAATCGGGGTTTTTGGATTTCAATAACTCATCCAGATCAGGTCTTTCGCAAGCAATAATCCATGATTTTAAACTTAAAATGAAACAAAATTGATAAAAATAAGAATTATTAGTATACAAAAACATCTCTGAAGTTTGAAATTGCGTAGTATACTTACACCGCTGGGTTTTTAGGCATTCGAAAAAATGACTTGCTTTCACCTTTTTGTTGTTTGTAATTATTACAACAATAGACGGCACAAATTGCACCAAGTTTATTCACCATGTTTCGCTAAATTGGCGCAAACTTACAATTAAAATCAAAACTTCAAATTAAATTACGAATGACGTCTGTATACAATTACGTTTGAAATCACCAGTTACAATTCAAGCTGCCAGAGGCGCCACTTATGTGACATTCCTGTTATACGAGGAAGTTGCACGCATTATTATCTATAGTATTTGATACTAACCTGCTTGACTCATATTCATACGCAGAAACACCTATATACACGAAATGCAGATATACATGACTACCATACCATACACTGAAATGATATTCAGGTTCCGTACCATAGGATAGAAAAATCCCAGAAGTCTTTCAAATATGTTGGCATAAAGTTATACAACTTGATACCATCCGAAATAAGATCATTAAATAACAGTCAATTTAAAATTACTATGAAGAGAATNAGTAACCCAAATGTTAAAATACAAAACAAAAGAGCCTCTTCCTTTATACATCGTGGATTTTGCACCGTCAGAGGATGTAAAAAGAATCCATGAAATAACAAATATATTAGGAATGCGTGTCAAAATCGAAGAGTACAGAAAGCCAAAACAAATGCCCCAGTTCAAAATGTTTCAAGGTTGGAGCCACACCAAAGCTTACTGCCACAAAAATCCGAGATGTGTTAAATGTGCACTGGACCAACGAATGCACTAAGAGCATCCTAATTTCATATACAGGGTCATCCACGACGACCGTCCATTAGAACTTTATAGCGTTCTGGCCAATACAAAAATTTGAAAATTCAGATTTAAGTATTATTAATTGCGTTCTCTTCGACTAAAATATTTTCAGATTTGTAGCACTTCCGGTTATACCGGAAGTCGCCACCTACTTTATTTTTTTAAATGGAACACCNAAACGCTACTAAAAAAACATTCTGCGATAATTTCATTTTCCACGAGTATTTCGCTGACAATCTCCTGTTCGTCCATTTCAAATATTATACACTTTTTTTATAAAAATCTGTTCGTTGGGACCACGGTTTATACACTTTTCTGACCTGCACTAAGTTGACATGACATTGCACTGACTTACACTTCATTGCACTATGACGTCATACGAGTGCCATGTCGTGCAGAGTAGTGCAGTCCCCACGAACAAAGCTAAAGATTGAAATAATATGAATTAAAACGCCATTTTAATTGTGAGAAATTTTTTTTAATTTTATATTTTTGCTTTTGAGCAGTAATCGTTAAATTTGGTTACATAGGCTTTGATAAGTACATTAAAATATTTATTCATAAATAAATCAATGCAACTATCGCAAACATCTATTCTAAGTTTCTTTGTTTCTACTTGCTGTTCAATTTTCCTTTTTATTGGGCATTGAACATCAAACAACTTCTTCGTAGGAATAGACCCAGGTAATAAACCCTGGCTTAACAAATTTTTGTTGCGAAAACAGTCTATTTGGAAATGGTCCGAACAAACGACATATGTCTTATCTTATAAACGTAGTCGGGGTTTTTGGATTTCAATAACTCATCCAGATCAGGTCTTTCGCAAGCAATAATCCATGATCTTAAACTTAAAATGAAACAAAATTGATAAAAATAAGAATTATTAGTATACAAAAACATCTCTGAAGTTTGAAATTGCGTAGTATACTTACACCGCTGGGTTTTTAGGCATTCGAAAAAATGACTTGCTTTCACCTTTTTGTTGTTTGTAATTATTACAACAATAGACGGCACAAATTGCACCAAGTTTATTCACCATGTTTCGCTAAATTGAATGAATTCAAATTAAATTACGAATGACGTCTGTATACAATTACGTTTGAAATCACCAGTTACAATTCAAGCTGCCAGAGGCGCCACTTATGTGACATTCCTGTTATACGAGGAAGTTGCACCAATATTAATTTATGTCAAACAATATGATGACATTTTTATTAAAGATGGATTTTTAACACATGCGTTAAATAACGGCACAGTAAAACTGAATCTTAATTCGGAAGAAAAGTACAGAGAAGCATCATCAACTTACGAAAATAAGCAAACCAGAAATCTTTAAGTGGTCGCTAAAATGATGCATAAAAGCTGTGATGTTAATGATATCAAAGATGATCTATTGGAGCGCAAGTATAACATTTGTAAAGTAACCCAAATATTAAAATACAAAACAAAAGAGCCTCTTCCTTTATACATCTTGGATTTTGTACCGTCAGAGGATGTAAAAAGAATCCATGAAATAACAAATATATTAGGAATGCGTGTCAAAATCAAAGAGTACAGAAAGCCAAAACAAATGCCCCAGTGCAAAAGGTGTCACACCAAAGCTTACTGCCACAAAAATCCGAGATGTGTTAAATGTGCACTGGACCAACGAATGCACTAAAGCCAAAGAAATCCTGGCTAAATGTTTCAACTATGGAGAAAATCATCCAGCGAACAACCGTGGATGCATTGTGATTAAGGAACTACAAGCCATCAGAAATAAGAAAACAGTAAATACAAATAAAATAAAGCCAGGCGTCTCGTATGCCGAAAAAGCAAGTGGTGAAACTACAGAGAAAACTGTAAGTACATTAACCGATAAGAAAGCTGGCAGTAAATTAGATCTAATACTAGAAAAAATAACAACATAAACAAGAAGAAATAATAAAAATATTATATGCTCGTTTAGATTTCATTGAAAGCAATTTAAACCAAGGAGCGATTCAAAAAAGAAATCAAAATGTCTAAAAAGCAAAAACTAAAGATAACGGTGTGGAATTCCAATGGTCTTCGACAGCATCAAAACACACTACCAATAATACTTAAAGAAAACAATATTGATATATGTCTTATCTCCGAAACTCATTTTACACCGAGTAATGCGGCTCGAGGTGGAAGTGCAATTATTATTAAAAGTAATGTTGATCACTATTTGAACATTACAATTAGTACTGAACAACACCAAACTACAGTGCTAAAAGTTGCTAATGGCTTAATATCTGTAGGAGCAACGTACATACCACCGAGACATAATCTCAAAAGAGAAGATTATCAGGAAATTCTACTACATCTCGACAACAAATTTACTTTAATGCAAAACATATGTCTTGGGGTTCTCGCTTGACAAATACAAAAGGAAGAGAACTGAACCATGCAATAGAGGCCCTAAATGAGGTGCTCTCCACTGGGAAGCCACCTTACTGGCCAACAGATTAAAGTAAAATTCCGGACCTGCTTGATTTTTTTATTACGAAAAATATATCGCATAACTTCGTAAACATAGAAGAAGAGCTAGGGCTGGACTCAGATCACTCACCAGTAATTATTACTCTAAATAACAAAGTATGTAACAAAGAACCCTTTTTATCACTAACTAATAAACTCACTAATTGGAATCTATTTCAACAAACATTAGATAATAAAATTCATCTTAATGCTCTTATGAAAACAAACGAAGACATTGACAATGAAGTAGAAAAGTTCTTAAAAGACATACAAAACATTATACAACAGTATATCTTACGTCATGCAGAGTTAGTGGGCAATAATTTTATATTGATGCAGGATAATGCCCGATCACACACCGCAGTAATAGTGCGAAACTTCTTAGAAGCTACGGGTATCACCACATTACAGTGGCCTGCGAGAAGCCCCGATATGAACCCTATCGAACATTTGTGGGATGAATTAGGGAGAAGGGTACGTTCTCGCGAGAGGCCTCAGGAATGCCTCGCAGAAATAGCAGATGCGTTAGTGGAAGAATGGGATCGTATACCAATGGAAACGATAAGAANAAAAATATACTGGGTGTTCCATTTAAAAAAATAAAGTTGGTGGCGACTTCCGGTATAACTGGAAGTGTTAGATATTTGAAAATATTTTAGTCGAAGAGAACGCAATTGATAATACTTAAATCTGAATTTTCAAATTTGTATTTTGGCCAGAACCCTGTAAAGTTCTAATGGACGGTCGTCGTGGATGACCCTGTATAAAATTACAAATTAATTGTTAAATTAACTACCAATTAAAAAATTATTGTCGTAATAATTTTATAAATTGTAGAATGAATTTTTTTCTATACTTTGTCAAGACAAGTTTTAATAAGTTTTTAAAGTATTAAACACAATAAATATAATTTTCTAATCTTTTAAATTAATTAGAGGACATAGAAACAATATACATACTTGGTAAACGATACAAGTATGTATAGTCCGTCCGTCGAAAGAAGTCCACTGCGTCATTAATTTATGGGGTTATAATAGACTTGTATAATATATTGTTTTCTTTGTTTAATACACGTAAAAAAAAGAGACGCAAAAAGTTAATACAAGTCTATTATAACCCCATAAATTAATGACGTAGTGGACTTCTTTCGACGGACGGACTTTATACCATTTTGATTGATAAGTTCTATTTCTAACTAAAAGTAGTAGTATACTAACTATACAGGGTGTTTCATGAAGTTCTCCCGGCACTAATGGAGCATGTTTAGGTGATTTGTAATAAACACTTATTGAGTTGTATGAATTTGAAAATAATATTTAAAAATTATGGCGTTACGGCCCAGTGCGGGGCTCAAAGGTAAGTGTGCTACGACTGCATTAGTAAAATAAAGTACTTATTTAGGTTACCGTCATGTTTGACCAAAAATGACCAAAAAAGCATTGAGCAAGACAATTTACTTTATTTATTGAGCTACACTTATGCATTTAAAAATAAAGTAATTGCGATAATGTTACTTTTTATTATAATTTGAAAAAATAATTTATTAATTTTAAACATTTTCGAAAATTCCACCTTCTACTTCGATACACTTATCTGCACGCCTGTGAACGGCTCGCGTTGCATTTTTTATCCAGCGGTTAGGATAACGTCGTGTTGCAAATACATTCTTAATCGTCTTGCCAGAGGCACATCCCACAGTAAACGCGGAAGTTTTTCTTCCAAAAATTGCAAGTACCTTTGTCCGGTAAGACGATCTTCAAAAGTAAACGGTCCTATAAGTTGATCGTACAACATTCCGCACCACAGATTAGTGCTAAATCTGCTTTGAAAATTACTTTCTATGGTAGCATGAGGGTTAATGTCCGACTATTTATGCAAATTATGGATGTTATTTATGCCATCTCGAGTAAATTGTGACTCATCCGTAAATAAAATGTAGCGGTATAAGTTCCGATTGTTATTTAACCACTTACAAAATGTCAAACGCCTAGGGAAGTCTTCTGGCTTCAGATGTTGAACACGCTGTAGATGATACGGATGCAGCAGATTTCTTTTTAATGTTCTCAATACCCTGGTATTGGGAATCCGTAAACGTATGGATATCCGTCGCGTACTAATGCAGGCATTGTGCTCGACAATGTCAAGTATGTTCTCTTCCTCTGCAACATTCTGTTGTGTTGCTCGTTCATACTGCATATGAACGCTCGGAAGTAAACCAGTTTCTCGGAGAGCTTGGAAGGTACTACTAAAAGTCTTCGGCGATGGAACACACCGATTTGGAAAACGTCGTCGATATTCAATTGAAGCTGCNCAGGGCGTAAATTGGAGACTCGTATACGAGAACACAAAACCAAAGATAATTCCAATGTATTCAAACATCACATTGAAACAGGCCACAAGATAAGCTATAATAACACTAAACTTCTACATAAATGTGAAAAAGGTTATAGGCTAGATCTGCTCGAAATTTTGGAAATTAACAAACACAAAAATAACAATAACTGCGAATTATTAAATGATCAACTTCAATTGTATAATAAACCTATTTTTATGTCTCTGAGAGATCATAAAACAATTATATAACAAGTTTATTTGCCCGGGTAGTTCAATGCAGGTTTAAAACCCGCTCAAGTCTTTTTCCCAGTTCCTTTGTTCTCGTCTCACCGTCGACATCTTTTCGTTTTTCGTTTTTGACAAAAATTTTTAATATATTTTGATGTCGTATGTTTATTTTACATTTTGAGTTATATTGTGAATGTTTTTATTGTGATTATTTATTTTTCACTTTTAACATGTTCATACCTTCTAAAGAAGTTTTCTTCGAGATAATGTTTTTTCGTTTGAGTTTTTCGCTTTTCATGTATAAATCGCTTTGAAAATTTTGACTGTAAGTTTTTTAAACTGTTTTATTTTAATATTTTAATGTGTTTTTCGTTTTTTCGTCTTTGCTAGTTTCGACTGAAGATGAGGGTATAACCTCGAAACTAGTCTCGATATATATTTAAATAAAAGCAAGCTAAAGAAGTTTTTTCTAGTATATCTTTTTGGTATAATTTTTAATATCTTCCCAACTTGCAACATGGATAAAATTCTTAAATATCTGAAACGCTATTTACAGTAAAGCGTTGAAATTTGGTACAGTGTAAATCAATGTCATGTAACATCGTTAGGCAATTTATGAATTGGATCGGTCAGCGGGAACAATGCTACAGGTTGTTCCTAAACTTTGTTTGTTCAGAACTTTTTTATTCTATCATAACCCTACATTTATTTTTGCAGTTCCTAATAGTAAATTTAGTTTACAAACTTTTATTACTCTTAGATAATATTGATTAAAGTCACCGTTTTCGTGTTAAATGCAAAAATGTTGGGTTCCAATTTCAATAATAGCACTAAAAAAATAAAAGAAATCTAAGTTTTTGAACATTTCCTTTAGTATTTTTTATTACTTGTCTTGTTATTTTATGTATGTTTTTATTATTCCTGTTAGTGTTATCGTTTTTTTGTTTATTTTTTGTTGATTTTTAATTTATTGTTTTCGAATTCTTTTATTAAACCAACTAATACAAATTAAAAATGTGATTTAGCTAAATGTACCGGGTGGGCCACTAAGAAAGGATGCCGGCTATATCTCATAAATTGTTGATGGCATAGTATTCAGACAAAAAAATTCTTATACAAAGTGGNACAAACCACGTGTTGCGTTGGCTTCAAGTTTTAGTGTTTACAACTGCTTCTATATATACAATTTTTTTGGTGTCTTCACTGGGCACTGCCGATTAAACCCTACACTCGTTGCGCCCAGCCTACGATGATGAATGCCGACTATGTTCGGAAAACGCGGACACGGTTGAACATGTTTTATGCCACTGTCCTGCTGTTAATCGTATCACATTCCCTCTCTCATATCTTCATCTTAAATTTGTGCAGCTAAACCTTCCGTGTTTATAATTTTACGTACAGTGTGTTAATTAATTAACGTACCCGACGTCATCATTGCAAGTATGCAACCAATATCACAATACGCGATTGACGTATTGCAATACCAATACTGTGATATTGGTTGCATACTTGTAATGATGACGTCGGGTACGATAATTAATTAGCACATTGTATAAGATAGGAGAAACCGATTATGTACATAATAAGTTTAAATTCTCAATTCAAAAATGTTATGGACATATAACATTCTTTAATAAAATTATTTATTCATCCACCTAACAATATAAAAGATCGAAATAAAAACGGAAAAATCTTAATTATTTTTTAACTTGCGACCGAATGAATTCAATGAGTGTTCTGGTGGGTCGCCCAGACATCCCTTTCGGAAGATACTTAACCCCACAATCCGGACCCATAACCCCAGCTATATCCATATGAATCCAATCGGTGTTTTCGGGAACGAATTCTTTTAAAAATGCGGCTGCCGTACAAGAACCACCCCCTTTCGCTTTTCCGACATTATTCACATCAAAGGCATCGTATTTCGTAATTTGAGTCGAGTAATGGTCCCATAATGGAAATCTCCACACTCTATCCCCCGTTTTTGCGCCCGCTTCTTGTAATAATCTATATAATTCATCGGAATTAGTAAAAACGCCGGCCGCTGCGTTTCCCAAAGCGACTCGCATCGCTCCTGTTAACGTGGCGACGTCTAAAATCCATTTTGGAACAAAACGTTTACTATAAACTAAAGCGTCGGCTAAAATTAGTCTTCCTTCTGCGTCTGTGTTATCTACGCAAATTGTTTTTCCGTTCATAGCGCGAACGACGTCTCCCGGTTTTGTAGCGGAACCGGAAGGCATGTTTTCGACTAATGGAACTAAGACTTTTAAATTTGCTTCGAGTTTCATGGCGGCTACCGCTTGGAGTGTCGCAACAACACACGCAGCACCACCCATATCACCACGCATTTCATCCATACAAGTAGCCGGTTTTAAACTGATTCCCCCCGCATCAAAAGTGACTCCTTTTCCTATTAAAACCATCGGTTTATCCACCGCATTAGTATAAGTAAGCTCTAAAAATTTCGGAGGTTCATCCGATCCTTTATTAACCGACAAAAACGAGCCCATTCCGAGTTCTTCAGCCCATTTTTTATCGTGAATTTCGATTTTTATGTTAAGATTTTTTAAAGCCTCTTCGACGTTTTGACAAAATATGCTGGGAGTCATGAGATTCGATGGGGTGTCTGATAAGAAACGTGCGAAATTTTGCGATTGAGCTTTTATGGAACCTAAATACCATAGGCTTTGTTCTTGTAGTCCCGGAACTTCGAGGAGATTAACCGTTGGGAGAGGGTCTTTTTTCGTACGAACGCCCTGGAATTTCCAAGATGATAATAAACTTCCTTCGGCTGAAGTTTCCGCGTCGCCAAAACTTTCAAATGTAATGTCGTGTATTCCCATTGAGTTTAAAGCTTCACATCCCGCTAAAAAAAAGAATATAATTATAGTAATATATAATTTACTTAAATAAATAGCTCATTAACTTGGAAGATCTCGTTGAATTGACCATCCCTATCGTTACTTATAGTAATAATAGTGATGTTGACCAATACGCAATCAAGTGTGTTTAATTTTATTTCTACCAAAAAAAATTTAAAATTAAATTTTACATTTTGCATTTCTAATTTAAAGACATTAAACTTTCGATGCAAATAACTCAGCCGCGAAGATAGTTGCGAAGCTGAGATTAAGTTCATTGAAAAGACCGCACTTTACATTATTAGAAGATTCAAAATCGACCTCTTCACACCTAAACCCCGTTTCCATAGTCGAGGTTACATATATTATTTAGAGAAGAATTTTATTTAGTCTTTATTATTAAACTTTATGAAGTTGATTTTCACAAAAAAATGGTAAAAGTCTGCTTCCAGAAGATATAAAAATATATAACCAGAAGTGATACTTTATCTGATAACATAAACAGTTTTTGTTCAAACTGTCACTTTGGATGCTGCATACAGTTTGACACCAATATCTATTCTCCATTGGAAGTATGTAAACTTTAGACACGAGTATTTATTTTGAAAACAGAGTATAATCATTTATTTGAACTCTCTAGTCTTCTATTAGTAGCATTTAGACTTTAGCAAAACAGTATCTATATATGGGTGTCAGTCTTCTGACACCAATATACAGGGTGTTTCGGTGACTCGGGGAACAAATTTAACCACATATACTAGACTGAAAATGATGAGATTCATGTAAAAAAAAATTAGTAAAAGTCTTCAAATTTCGAAGATACAGGTCATAAAAGTTAGGAAATTTTAACACATTTTTCCAAATATCTTAAATTTATGTATTTAAATTTATGTATAAAAGAAGAAATTACACCTAACTTCGCAAGAATAAGATGTTCAAGCCTTAAGGTATCAACAAGAAAACGTCTAGTAGGAAAGATCCTACGTGATGAAAAAAGAAGCATTAAGCAAAATATATGAAGGGCTTGCTAAAACGCAACGAACCTTACGAGACCAATTACATTTTCTAGAGTTGGACGAAATCATAAGGCAAGCAAAAAGCGATGCCATCATCTCAAAAGCAGATGATCTTAGGAAAAAGAACAGAAAACTCATTAACTTGAAGAAGAAAAGTAGAGCAAACAAGGAAGAAGATTCGAAAACTCAGGGTAATATACCACAAGTCAGAAATCTAACCAATATCGTATTTAACGAAAAAGAAATGAATTTTCTCAACAAAGGTCATAAATTCGCCCTTTCACCTAAAATAAAAATTTCTCAAATAGCTATTGATTTCGATATCGTTATAAAAAACCATCCCAACTACAATGATATAAAGAATGACCTTATTCATTTCTTAAATAATAAAAATAGAAATAAAGAATTAAAATTCAGTAACAACAATAGTAGCCAAAAAGAAGATTGGAAAAATATAAAATCTATAAAGAGAAAATTAACAGAAGGAAACGGTATTTTCGTAAAAGCAGACAAGAGGTGTAGTTATATTAGATAACAATACATACTACATATTTAAATACCAGTATCTATTTGAAAACAGCGTATAATCATCTATTCCCAGTATCTAGTGATCCATTAGCAGTATTTAGTCTTCAGCAAAGCAGTCTCTAGTTTTCTGACACCAATATATAGTCTCCATTGAAAGTATATAGTCTTTAGATAACGGTACCTATTTTGAAAATACAATATAACCGTCTACTAGATGTATCCAGCCTTCTACTAGTAGTATTTAGTCATGTGCAAAGTTTTCTCTAATCTTTTGACACTAATATCTAATCTCAATTAGAAGCATATAGTATTTAAACACCAGTATCTATTTTGAAAACAGAGGATAATCATCTATTCGCAGTATCTAGTTCCATTAGCAGCATTTAGTATTTAGTAAAGCAGTATCTAGTATTCTGCATCAATATTTAATCCCCATTGGAAGTATCTGGTGTTTAGACACCGGTACCTATTTTGAAAATACAATATAACCGTCTACTAGATGTATCCAGTCTTCCACTAGTACTATTTAGTTATTTGCAAAGCTTTATCTATCTAATCTTCTGACACTAATATCTAGTCTCAATTAGAAATATATAGTCTTTAAACGCCAGTATCTATTTTGAAAACAGTGTATAATAATTTTTAGTTAAAGTATTCATCAAGTCATCAACTACCCGGCACCATAATAGAGGTGATAGCATTGCTCCTTGGGGCATCCTCTTAGCGCCTTTATAATCAGCGATTCGCCTCCCAGACTGGCTGTGATCTGCCGACTTTTCAATATGGTTAAACACCATTTGATTGTCGACGGATGTATATATTTTACGTTTAGAGCCTTCTCTATGGATTTATAGGAGGTGTTATCAAACGCACCCTCTATGTCTATGAAAGCACATAGGGCTATCTCTTTGGTTGCAATTGCCTCCTCTAAAGTGCTAGTCAAAGCATGAAGAGCAGTAATTGTTGATTTTGACAAGCACTCCATTCCTAAGGTATTGATAGATTACCTTTTCCATCCCTTTGAGGAGAAATGAAGTTAGGCTAATTAGTCTGTATGAATTGGGGTCGGCGTTTGAACGCCTACCACCTATAGGTATGAAGACCATGTTTACTTTCCTCCATAGTGTGGGTATATAGCTAAGGCTGTAGCTAGTTATATATAGGGATATACCTACAGGGTCGGCATCTGCGTGGCGGCAGACTTTTGAGGAAGGGAAGTGTGTAACGATTCCTTAGCATCCTCAGTGTATTTACCGTCTTGTTTGCATAGGTGGCTTAGATCAGTGTTGTGATCTTTTGCCAAGATCTTATGCAGACAGAAAATTTGAGACATCTCAAAAAAGTATGTCAGGAGGCTCAGAAATGGACACTTTTCGACGAAGTTACAAAACATCTAGAATCTAGCACATTACAAATTGTGCAATTAAAAAAAATATGAACGCAGACGGTGGATTTCGCTAAGAAAGCATAAATGTGGAAGACTTCGCAGAAGTTGTCCACTGTTGTCCGTGGAGGATAAACAGGATAGCAAAATTTGGTGTTTTAAATTATATTTATTTTGTGAAACGTGTTTGTAGACATGAAGATATGACCTGACTAGGTTCGAAATGTTTCTTTACAGAAATATTATTTATTTGGGCTAAACGCTGCATCTCCGTGTTGCTTCTCCAAACTTCTAGGATCATTATCTGCTCCTCTTGCAAATTTTGTCTCTTCATTGCTCTTCTTATATCATCATTCCACAACCTCCGTGGTCTTTCTTTTTCCTGATGGAGTCTATCTGATATCCTCATTATGTGACCAAACCAAATTAATCTTATC
This sequence comes from Onthophagus taurus, assembly GCF_000648695.1. Lineage (NCBI taxonomy): Eukaryota > Metazoa > Arthropoda > Insecta > Coleoptera > Scarabaeidae > Onthophagus > Onthophagus taurus. The sequence goes on along the minus strand of NW_019280573.1, from coordinate 145,213 downwards.
TGGACTAATCCAAATATGATAGTCCGTACCTCAGGGACTGGCACCGACGGAGATGCGTGCTATTCATGGATGCAAAGTGTTGGGAAGATTACCTCATCCATCACATCTTGAACTTTTTATTGANTAGCTGTGATTTAGCTAAATGTACCGGGTGGGCCACTAAGAAAGGATGCCGGCTATATCTCATAAATTGTTGATGGCATAGTATTCAGACAAAAAAATTCTTATACAAAGTGGCCTATAGAAACTGCTGGAAATTATTTTCAAGTTTGTAAAACTACCGCTAGGGGCGTAATGCCAACGACAAAATTTAAATGTAGTTTTTCGTAAAATTTTGATAATAAACTTCATTCAGCTATAATATTTTTAGAATCTTTAGATAATTTCTGACAACATTCGTTAGTCCATTTTTTTGCTTGCTGCTTAAATAAGTGAGGTACGGGGTGTTACATTTAGGTAATATCAAAATATTCTCATTGATCTTAGCGGGCCATGATAAAACAAAATCCGATTGTTTAATTTTATGGCGTCAAGTCAAACTGTTGTTACTGTCATTTAGTGTTTTCTCTGTCGTGTGAATAACTTAATTTAGCTATTTTAAAAATCCCGACCAATGAGGAAGCGTATGCTTCCTCATTGGTCGGGATTTATGCTTGCGAGTTACTTTGAATGCATGCAGAATGCAACTATTGCTGCAAGACATTATGCAGTTCGTTATCCACAACGGCAGCATTATAACACAAAGGTTTTCATCCGTATAGCCCATCAGTTAAGGACTACAGGAAGTATTCATCGTTCTATATATCATAGAACACGTAGAAGTCGCACTGAAGAAAACGTAATAAATATTTTAGAGTATGTGGAATTCAATCCACAGCTTAGCACAAGAACAATCGCTGATGATTTAGGTGTTACTCGGACGACGGTCCGACGTATTTTAAGAGAATATAGGTAGGTATAAAAGAATATATGAAAATACTACATGTTTTATGAAATCGACCAGCGAGAATACGAACTAACACATTTTAATGTAGGGTGCACCCGTACCACGTAGTTCTCCATCAGGCTCTGACTGCAAGAGATTGTGATATTCGTCTGGATTACTGCCACTTGGACATGTTGCATGCATAATAGTTATGACAGCTCAGTTCGATTTTCTTGCCATTGCCAATTCAGATTATTTATTTATTTCTTTTTTTTTAGTGTTATTGAATTCGGAGCCTAACATTTTTGTATTTAATACGAAAACGGTGGTTTTTATTAATACTCTCTAAGAGTGATAAAAGATTCTAAACTAAATTTTCTATTAGAAACTGCAAAAATAAATGTAGGGTTATGATAGAATAAAAAAGTTCTGAGCAAACAAAGTATAGGAACAGCCGTATAGCATTGTTCCCGTGTACCGATCCAACTCAAAAATTGCCTAATGATTTTACATGATATTAGTTTACACTGTACCAAATTTCAACACTTTATCATAAATAGTGTTTAAGATATTTAGAAAAATGTGTTAAAATTTCCCAACTTTGATGGCCTATATCTTTGCAATTTGAGGACTTTTACTAATTTTTTTTACATGAATCGTCATCATTTTCACTCTAGTATACTAGGTTACATTTGTTCCCCGAGTCACCGAAACACCCTGTATAGTTTTCATTGGAAGTATGTAGTCTTTAGACAGCAACATCTATTTTGAAAACAGAATATAACCGTCTACTAGAAGTATCTAGCCTTCCACCAGTAGTATTTAGTCATTTGCAAAGCTGTACCTAATCTTCTGACACTAATATCTAATCTCAATTAGAAGTATATAATCTTTAAACACCAGTATCTATTTTGAAAACAAAGTATAATCATCTATTCGCAGTATCTAGTGTTCCATTAGCAGCATTTAGTCCTTAGCAAAGCAGTATCTGTTCTTCTGACACAAATATTTAGTCTCCATTAGAAGTATGTGGTGTTTGGACAGCGGTATCTATTTTGAAAATACAATATAACCGTCTACTAGATGTATCCAGTCTTCCACAAGTAGTATTTAGTCATTTGCAAAGCTTTATCTAATCTTCTGACACTAATATCTAGTCTCAATTAGAAGTATATAGTCTTTAAACAGCAGTATCAATTTTGAAAACATAGCATAATCATCTATTCGCAGTATCTAGTGTTTCATTAGCAGCATTTAGTCTTTAGCAAAGCGGTATCTAGTCTTTTAACACAAATATTTAGTCTCCATTGAAAGTATGTGGTCTTTAGATAGCGGTATCTATTTTCAAACTACAATATAACCGTCTACTAGAGGTATCCAGTCTTCCACTAGTAGTATTTAGGTCCATTACTACCATCTTTTAGTTAAATTTATCTTATAGAAACCCATCTACTAGCCAATCAGAGCGCGCGAAATAGCCGTATCCATAGTAATAATCCCATAGATAGCTGAACCAGAAGATGGTAGTAACGAGCCGTAGTTATTTGCAAAGCTTTATCTCATCTTGTGACACTAATATCTAATCTCAATTAGAAGTATATAGTCTTTAAACATCAGTATCTATTTTGAAAACAGAGTATAATCAACTATTCGCAGTATCTAGTCTTCTGACACAAATATTTAATCTCCATTGGAAGTATGTGGTCTTTAGATAGCGGTATCTATTTTGAAAATACAATATAATCGTCTACTAGATTATTATTCAGTCTTCCACTAGTAGTATTTAGTCATTTGCAAAGCTGTATCTAGTCGTCTGACACTAATATCTAGTCTCAATTAGCAGTATACAGTTTTTAAACACCAGTATCTATTTTGAAAACAGCGTATAATCATCTATTCCCAGTATCTAGTGATCCATTAGCAGTATTTAGTCTTCGGACACCAATATATAGTCTCCATTGAAAGTATGTGGTCTTCAGACAGCGGTATCTATTTTGAAAATACAATATAACCATCTACTAGATGTATCCAGTCTTCCACTAGTAGTATTTAGTCATTTGCAAAGCTGTATCTAGTCTTCTGACACAAATATTTAGTCTACATTGGAAGTATGTGGTCTTTAGATAGCGGTAGCTATTTTGAAAATACAATATAATCGTCTACTAGATGTATTCAGTCTTCCACTAGTAGTATTTAGTCATTTGCAAAGTTGTATCTAGTCGTCTGACACTAATATCTAGTCTCAATTAGAAGTATACAGTTTTTAAACACCAGTATCTATTTTGAAAACAGCGTATAATCATCTATTCCCAGTATCTAGTGATCCATTAGCAGTATTTAGTATTTAGCAAAGCAGTATCTAGTATTCTGCATCAATATTTAATCCCCATTGGAAGTATGTGGTGTTTAGACAACGGTATCTATTTTGAAAATACAATTTAACCGTCTACTAGATGTATCCAGTCTTCCACTGGTAGTATTTACACTAATATCTAGTCTCAATTAGAAGTATATAGTCATTAAACACCAGTATTTATTTTGAAAACACAGTATAATAATTTTTAGTTAGGGTGTTCATCAAGTCATCAACTACCCGGCACCATAATAGAGGTGATAGCATTCCTCCTTGGGGCATCCTCTTAGCGCCTTTATAAGCAGCGACTCGCCTCCCAGACTGGCTGTGATCTGCCGACTTTTCAACATGGCTAAACACCATTTGATGGAGATTACTGCAAATTACTGCATGGAGAGCAGTAATTGTTGATTTTGACAAGCACTCCATTCCTAAGGTATTGATAGATTACCTTTTCCATCCCTTTGAGGGGAAATGAAGTCAGGCTAATTGGTCTGTATGAATTGGGGTCGGCGTTTGAACGCCTACCACCTATAGGTATGAAGACCATCTCTACTTTCCCCCATAGTGTGGGTATATAGCTAAGGCTGTAGCTAGCTATATATAGGGATATACTTACAGGGTCGGCATCTGCGTGGCGGCAGACTTTTGAGGAAGGAAAGTGTGTAACGATTCCTTAGCATCCTCAGTGTATTTACCGTTTTGTTTGCATAGGTGGCCTAGATCAGTGTTGTGATCTTTTGCCAAGATCTTATTCTGACAGAAAATTTGAGACATCTCAAAAAAGTATGTCAGGAGCCTTAGAAATGGACACTTTTTGACGAAGTTGCAAAACATCTAGAATTTAGCACATTACAAATTGTGCCATTAAAGAAGCAATGAACGCAGACGGTGGATTCCGCTAAGAAAGCATAAATGTGGAACACCTCTCAGAACATTGTCCACTATTGTCCGTGGAAGATAAGCAGGATAGCAAAATTTGGTGTTTTAAATTATATTTATTTTGTGAAACGTGTTTGTAGACATGAAGATATGACCTGACTAGGTTCGAAATGTTTCTTTACAGAAATATTATTTATTTGGGCTAAACGCTGCATCTCCGTGTTGCTTCTCCAAACCTCTAGGATCATTATCTGCTCCTCTTGCAAATTTCGTCTCTTCATTGCTCTTCTTATATCATCATTCCACAACCTCCGTGGTCTTTCTTTTTCCTGATGGAGTCTATCTGATATCCTCATTATGTGACCAAACCAAATTAATCTTATCTGGACTAATCCAAATATGATAGTCCGTACCTCAGGGACTGGCACCGACGGAGATGCGTGCTATTCATGAATGCAAAGTGTTGGGAAGATTACCTCATCCATCACATCTTGAACTTTTTATTGAAGTATCAGTATCGTCTTTATATTTGCTTATTAGTGATTTGACTAGTACTCTTTGAAAATCTTTTTTCTTCTGGATTCTAGGTTTCTAGGCTACATTGTTATTATAATCTATCAAAGCTAAAGCTTTCTGACTGATAAGGAACTAGATACTCGAGTTATACATACAGTGTGTTAATTAATTACCGTACCCGACGTTATCATTGCAAGTATGCAACCAATATTACAGTATGCGTATTGCAATACGCGATTTGCGATATTGGTTGCATACTTGCAATGATTTAATTGTTTATTACAAAAATACTTACATGCTGCTGCTGTACGTATCGTTTCTTTATCTTGATCCATCAATTCCGTTCGATGGAAACCTTTCTTTTCTTTACCCAAACCAACCACGGCTACACTTTGAAAGGTATTGTCAAGACCCCAAAAGACGTATGATTTCCCTTGTTTGATGTTGCCCCCGACGCTAAAATAAAAATACGGGAAATTTAAATATATTCTTGATCTATATAATCTTGAATAGATGAAAAAAAAAATTTCTTTCACATCATTTATTATTATAATTTATAATACAACAAGTAATCCTAATCTAAGGCTGGTTTAATCTTATTTTTAAATATCCAAATACAATTTTTAATGTTAACCTGGCTTTTATTGTTGAAACGTCCCAAAAATTTGTTCGGGTTGGGTTGACAAACTGGGAATAATCACAAAATCACTGTTGATGGGACGTTTTGGTTTTCATTTACTTAAAATTAAAACTTAAATCTAAGTTTCTTATTCACTTAAATCTTTTCTCTTTAGTTAACTTTTTTAATTAATTATTTACTTAACAATAAACTTTTTTTTCGTCCCAACACGATAAACTATTTAATTTATATACAAAACTATTTACAAAAGTTTTACATGAAAGTACCTTTTCGTCAAACTAATGAAGATTTGAAAATTAATAATAATTGTACTTTTTTTACCAGGTTTTCTTTTTTCATTTCTTAGACACACAATACAAGTACGGAATTAATTTTTTTTTTTTGCGTCATCATCAAAAATTATCAATAACGAATTTATAAACAATTCATAAAGATAATATTTGATCAAGACCATTTTCTTTTTTATTAAATTTATTGTAATTTATGCAGTGTCTCATCGGAATGTTTTATATAAGAAACTCAAGTATGCAACCAATATCACAGTATTAGTATTGCAATACGCGATTTGCGTATTTGGTTGCATACTTACAATGATGACGTCGGGTCGACAATTAATTAACGCAATGTATGTATATGTAATTTGTTTAAGGCATTAAATCAAAAACTTTTAAAAAATGTCCTATACCAAGAAGAATCCTTTGTTACAATCTGCCCAAAGAATCTAGTGTATGTCATTCAACAACTGAGTATGTTGGGTAATAAGTAGTTGCAGAAATGACAAGAAGTTTTATTTATAGCAATTATGACGAAGCCAGAAGAGAGTATAAGAGGGAGATAAAGGCGGCCAAGAGGAATACATGGAAAAGCTTATGTGTTGACTTGAAGAGAGATGTATAGAAGGATGCGTGCAAAGATAGCTCTTAAAACATTAGGGAATCTAAATCGAATCGTCTTAGAGCAACAAGTTGAGGTGATATTATTAAACAGCTCTTCCCCGATGGAAAAAGAAATATCTCCATCATTGAAAAGAACCTTAAGTCAAAGAGAGCACCAGCATATCAGAAATTGCTAAGGAATAGCCATTTCCCAAATATAAGATTGCTGGAAGAGCTGGAGATTCGGTGCTGAAGCCACTTCTCTGGAACATATATATTAATTATGGCAGGATGGGAAGAAGGAGAAATTAGAAAAATTGCGGAGCGCGTCTTGAAACACATACGTGATGTAATGGAGGAAATAGGGTTGTCTTCATTATAATGTGTAGAAAAATGAAAATTGATGTAGTGGGCTAGAAAATCCCAACTGAGCAATCCCTGCATGATATAAACAACAGACAAGGCACATAAGACGATAAAATCTCTGCAAAGGGTTATGGGATCAACATATAGACCAAGCCTACGACAAGAGGAAGATGATTGGTCCTGAAATATGGCTTCATACGCATGCAGAGCATGGAAAAAGGCTTTAATGTCAAAAAATATGTGGAATAACTAACCAGAGTACAAAGTTACCCACTCGTAGGTCTTTATATCATAAGAAGGCTAAGGAAGGAAAAGGCCCCTCAGGCCTGGTATGACACTGCCGGAAGTACAAAATGTCATGAGGAGAAAGAGACAGTTCATGGAAAACCCATGAACGTCTTGAGCACACCAGCAACGACATAAAAGCGAAAATTGTAACTTATGGCTGTGAAGTATGGATATTAACACGACGTGATGCGAAAAAAATTATGGCACAATGCAAAATAATGAAGGCACAGAGAAAATGAGATTGAATTAAATAACATAATAGACGCTAACACTACTGGTTGGTTGCCTGCACTCTACGTCACACTATTTTCCACGCCCAGTTAACTGTCTATGTGTTTGCTGTGTGTTTTTAGAGGTTATTATCATTAAGATATAATTTTGAGGTTACTATGAATATGTCTATGATATAACCTATAAAAATATGCATAGAACACAATAACACCTGACTGGACGTGGAAAATAGTGTGACGTAGTCTGCGTTGTCACAACAATAGATGTAGCAGTCTTGTTAGATTCTACTGTCTTTGCCCAGATCTATAAAAAGTCATAGAATAGAGGGGCTATGGAAAAAACTAAAGGTAGATAAATGAGAGGATGACCAAGAATGAGATGGTAGGAAGATGTCAGAGAGAATCTGAAAAAAATTGAAGTAAGACTATGGAGAGCGAGATATCGAGAGAGGGCGGAATGGCGAAAAATGACTCAGCAGGCTAAAACTCACTCCGTGTTGTAGCGCTAATAAATTAAGAAGAAGAAGGTGTAACAAGAATGGAACCAATAAATAACCAATAATAATAAAAACAGAAGAGAGTTCATTTAGATAGTTCGGACACCTAGTAAGAAAGAGCGAAAACAACCTGGTCAAACAAATATGGGAGACAGAATGTAATGGAAGGAGGACAGGAAGACCGAGGAAGAGTTGAAACCAAGAAGTACATAGACGGAGACCAAAAATAAGAAAAGAGGATGGAAATGATACTGCAGAAACTACAATGCCAATACCTAAGGGTATAAGGAAGACCGATATACAGTCTGCGTCAAAAGTATTCCTCTTTAATTACTTTTGACGCGCACTATATATACATGTTAATCAATTTCACCCCAACTGACAGTTTTTGACTTTTCGATTTTTATGTAACAGAAGAAATGATATTGATTTTGCATTATAACCTCAAACAACATACAGTTTTTAGGATTCCTGTGATGTCATCAAATTTAGACCACATATACATCATAAAATATTTCTGGACATAGCTACATTCTAACCAGTTGTGATATTTGCACTTGTTGATGACAAAACAAATCATACTCTAAATTTAGAGCTATATATCTTGCAGTAATTAATTCACTCATTGACCTTATTGCTAATCTTTATGATCATCACAATATTACACATATAGGCACAGCCAGAAAAAAACGAAAATCAACTCCATCTATTTTGTGAATACAAGACAACGTCTGCTATGTACCAGTATGTTTGAGTTCCAAGAAATACTACAACAGTGTTATATATACCCAAAATGTATAAAAATGTCATTCGGTGCCATAATAATTGATCGATTTGATCAATCAATAGAAAATAAGAATAAGCTCAAAATTATTACCTTCTAGAAGTCCAGTTGATTACCATTTACCACATTAGTGATAAATGGTTAGCGTAGGAATCTCGGAGGCACTGAAGTTGCCGATGCCTTGGATGTAGCAAAACTCTGGGAACGCCCGCAGCTTTCAAAGATATACAACAAATCCTACTTCCATGTCTATATCGTGACCACTGGGCACTGTGTAACAAAGTAGCTAATGAAAGAGGGTGAAAGGCGATTTTTCAGAATCTGGAACTGGTTGGCTAAGGAAGACAATACCTACGGAAAAGAATCTCGGCCCTCCTGATGAAGGGTTGGAACATCGGGCTAACTTCTCGATGTCCAGAAGAATTGAAATCGGTAAAAAGTTAACAACAGGATTCAGACCTTTGGACAAGGTGTTATATCTCACCAAGGCTATTCATTGCATAAAATGACAATGACATAAATTATATGACGCGAAAACTTATGGAAAAATATCAGAAATTGAGACTAGAAATAAACACTAATAAAACAATATCGGAGGAAAGCAACGAAATCTAACATTCATGGTATTAAATGAAGTACTTTGGGATTGAAACATTAATATACAATTACGTTGTTTATCTGGATTTCCTATCTGAGAAGTATAAGAGAGTGTTAATAATAATGTTATTATACTGCTATCGTAAAGAGCTGTGAAGTGTGGCCAAATAACAAAATGAATGTTAGAAACATGGAGATGGATTTCGGCAGGAGAGCCTCAATAAACGAATACCAAATGACCAAATAAGAGAGATTATACAAGTTACGCATGCAATCGTGGACGAGATAAAAGGTAGACAATTCACATGGTATAAACATATCCAAAGAATGTCTAATATTAGAATATTAGAAGGTGGTAAGAAGATGTCAGCAGGTCAAAACTCACCCCGGGTTGTAACAAGGATGGAACCAATAATAATAAAAACAGAAGAGTTCATTTAGATGTTTCGAACATCTGGTAAGGATGAGCGAAAACAACCTGGTCAAACAAATATGTGAGACAGAATGTAATGGAAGGAGGAGGACAGGAAGATCGAGGAAAAGTTGAAGCCAGAAAGTACATAGACCAAAGATAAAGCGAGAGGTAGCTGGAAACGAAACTGCAGGTATAAAGGAGACCAAATACAGTCTGCGTCAAAAGTGTTCCTCTTTAATTACTTTTGACGCCGACTATATATACGTATCAATCAATTTCGCCGCAAATGATTTTTATCTAACAAAAGAAACCATATTGATTTTGCATTATATCCTCAAACAATATACATTTTTTAGGACACCTGTGACGTCATCAAATTTATACCACATATACATTATAAAATATTTCTGGACATAGTTACATTCTCAACTGATTAAAGTTGTGATAATTTCAAACAGACCTTATGATATGACCTCAAAATATTTGCACCTGTTGATTACAAAACAAGACTCTAAATTTGGTAAGTAATATGTAAACTTTCAGCCTGAGGAGCATTATCGTGTGAATAATGATGTTTTACCAACCTTTATGAAAATCACATTACATATTGAAAATTTCCTCTAGTTTATGACTTCAAGACGTTTTCTATGTTCCAAGAAGTATAAAAATATCATTCGGACTTTAAATATGCACCATAATAATTGATCAACTTGATCAACCAATAGGAGATAATAAAAAAAGGGTCAATTGGTTACCGTATGGGTCTCGTTGGTGTAACAAAACTCTGGAATATGCAGGGCATACTAACAAATCCCACTTTCACGTCTATCTTTACTGGACAAGGTGCAACTAACTAAGTAGCTAACGGAAAAGGGTGAAGGGCTGGAAGAATTAAAATTGCCAAAAAGTTAATAATAGGATTTAATGGAACCAACGGTCTGAAAAATAATTGTTGTATCTCACCAACGCTGTTCAAGATATATTTGGAACAAATTTATAAAAGCTGGAAAGATGACATGTTTTACACACTGCGTTTCGCTAACGATCTCATTGCACAAGATTAAGACGACATAAATTATATGACGCGTAAACTTATAGAAGAAAGCACAAGGGGACTTGAGATCAACACTAATAAAGCAAAATATAAATACATATGTGTATCGGAGAACATTGGAAAATAGGAAACAAATCAAATGCTGCATGAAATACAAATACTCGGAGCGTATGAATGTTATAACAAAATGCGGAACAAAATGAGTGTTATAAGCTACAGAGATGGATTTTCCTCAATAAAGTAATACCAAATAGATTATGCAAGTTACATATACAATAGTGAACATGATAAAAGGTAGATAACTCATATGGTACGAGTTATAGAGTAACAAGTTATCAACTGGAAACCTGCAGGAAAGAGGAAATCTAGAAGATCGAGAAGAAGTTGGAAGGGAAATAGAAAAATTTATGAAGGAAAGAAGCTTAGGAGACGGCATTCTTGATCAATTAATGTTCCTAGAGAAAACCCAGAAGCACCAGGTATTAGAAAATGGCGTCGTTCGTGAAAAAAATTTTTTTTGTCATTTTGCAAATGTTTACTGTGTCCAAATTCATTATACTCGAAATTAATATAAAAATGTTCAGTATTTGATTTCAAATTCCCGCCAGTCTTAAAAAGTAGCCATATATTCGATGCCGCGGGAAACCTATCTCTATCTAGCAGCATTAGATTCAACTAGCAGTAGGAGTGCGCCAATGCGACGAACATAAATTGCGGGGATTCACAAATTTCTAACACTATCTATCTCCCGTCCCGCCGTTATAAACCCAGAACACTATCTAGCCTATGATTGCAGTCTACGGTGCCAGTAAACTTGAATTGAAAATGATTATAATATTTTTGAAAAAACCATTCTGAATGAATGAAAAGGTGGCCAAAATTAGAAGATAACTCTGACATTTGATGTGCTGAGTAACAGAAGTGTTGCCATAAAAAGTGCTAAAGCTGTAACTATAAAAGACATCAAAAAATGTATTACACTGTTGTCCGTTCATGTTGTGCTGAATATACTAAACTTAATCCAATGATCATTATCAAGCGCAAAATAATGCCAAAACCTTCACAAATACTGCCAGGTGTTGTTTTTCACCTATATGACAAAGGTTGGATAATGTTTCTAACAAAAGAAACCATATTGATTTTGCATTATAACCTCAAACAACATACACTTTTTAGCTAATTATTTAGCTTTGTTAGTAGCTAATTTCGTAATGGAAAAGAATATAGAAAAATATGATATAGAACAGCTGAGCGGCATTTCGCCCTTCCAACAATAGAAAAAACCATTTTGACTGAATGCAAAAAGATGGCCAAAACTAAAAGATGACTCTGACATTTGATGTGTTGAGTAACAGAAGTGTTGCCATAAAAACTGCTACAACTGTAACTATAAAAACAAGTGGAGATCAAAAATGTATTACATTGTTGTCCTTTCATGTTGTGTCAACGGCACTGAATTTAATCCAATTATCATTTTCATGCGCAAAATAATGCCAAAATCTTCACAAATACTGCCAGGTGTTGTTTTTGACGTATATGAGAAAGGTTGGTATGAAATTATGGATAAACAGAAAGTAGGAGAGAAGGACAGGTGATTAATTTGAAAAATTCTGCGAAAAAGAAATTGAGACAGACTTCTACAACTTTTAGAAGTAATGATTCCCAACATTCATACAATATTTCTAGACATAGTTACATTCTAATTAATCAGTTGTGATAACCTCAAAAACTGATTAAATAATTTATTAAACCGATTAAGTGGAATATAACTATGTTAACATAACAATATATTTTGAACCAACAATTTTTATTAAGACAATCCGAAGACACACTGTATATACATATTTTTGTAAATAAACCAGACACCGATTATCCCGCTACATTTTCATTTTTAAAGTACATACAATAAATGATTCTGTATACTCGGCTAAAACACTAAAATTTGTGCGTATATCCTTTGAACTGTATTGTGTAGAACACGAAGAAATAGACTATTTATTTATTAAGTAGAGCACATCGAATTCTAAAAACGTTTATTTTACGATTCCAACTTTAAACAACGTTTGATTGTCCACCAAAACAAAAAAAATCATTTCACACCAACTCCAAAATATTAATAATGCCTTGACTATTAGCCGCAATAACCACGTTCGAATTTTGTTTCCAACAAACAGCCGAAACGAATTCATTAGGATCCTCCTCCCTTCGTTCTTGCTCTAAAATCCCACGAATCGCCTCGAACTTATGACTAAACAATTTCTTCGTTAACCCTTTATAATAAACGTAAAGCGCGTTATTTTCAGAACCACAAGCGATATAATCACCATCAGTGGCTAACCCAACAAAATTCTTTTCATTAATATGCCCAACAAACGATCTCAAACAAAACGGTTTATTTATATTCCACATTTTTAATTGCGAATCGGTCGAGGCGGAAACGATTTCTTCGCTGTTTAAGAACTTCACGTAACTCACCGCTTTTTTATGTCCCTTAAACACCGTTAAAGCCTCCCGCATATTTCTTAAATCATAATAATGAACCCAATGATCCGCACTTCCAAACGCTAAGTTGTAGGAGCTTTTTGGGTTAAATTTGACGCAACAAACGTTAGCTTTCGCTTCTAATGTCGCAATGGAATTTTCGACGTTTAAGGAATAAAGTTTAACTCGTGCATCATCCGAACCGGAAGCGATTAATCTCGTGTCGATGTCGTTAAAATCGACGCTCCAACATCGCTTTTCATGTTCGTGGAACGTTTTCATCCTTTGTCCCGTTGATGCGTCCCAAATCGTTACTGTTCCTTCGTAATCGCTCGATGCCAACATGCCTTTATGATAACTGTTCCAACTTACGCAAGAAATTTTCGAATTTGAAACCATCTCCATGGCTGGGTAATGGATGTCGACGGAATCTCGGATAACAGTGCCGTAATCGAAGACTTTTATTCGCCTCGTAACCCCGGCGATTGCAAAGAGTTCGTTATCTTTATCGAATTCGATACTTGAAACAATCGTTGAGTTATTAAATAAATCGGAGGAATAATTTAAAGTTGCTAATAATTGTACCGAGCTATACTTGGAGAATTTAACTAAGTTATCTTTAAATTCGTCCAACCCTTTCGGGGGGATCTCATTTTTAGTTAACTTATCGATTTCGTATAAATCGGGAGCCCGCGTTGTAAAATAACATTGCACGAAATCATCGAAATGAGCGTGCATCCTCCTTCGTCGATTCGCTAAAGTTAAACCTTCCGGTTTTGACTCAACCCCATCAACATCTTTAACAGTTGAGCCAATATTTCCGATTAAATCAATCATCTCTTTTTTCATCGCCGACATATCCGGGTTAGTTTCTTGCGCCGAAACCGCCCTTTCAACATCCTCCAACGTAGGGCACTTACTATGTACTTCTTTTAATTTATTCTCAACAACCGTAATATCGGATTCGATTAAACTTACCTCTTTAATAATCCGATCTTTTTGCTCCTTCTTTTGTTGTAATAAGTGGGTTAAAAACTCCAACAACAATTTATTTTGAGCAGCGCAAGATTCCGCCTCTAATAACTGCTTGCGTTGCGTTAAAATTTCCAACATCACATTCACATCGGGTAAAGTTAAATTTTGCGATTCGGTTGCGATAAAATCTTTTAACCCGTCCGCGGGGCCCGAAAACTCCGTCGAACTATCCCGATTTAAACCTAACGCTTCTAATCCGTTTAATCGTAACTTGTGCTTTTTGATTAAATTGTTTAAAAGGAAATTCGGGATGATGTCGGTGTTTGTGACGGAAGCGCCGCATTTCGGACACCGTTTCGCGGGTTCTAAAGCTTTCGTTATGCAGCTATAACAAAAAGTGTGGCCGCACTTCGTTATGTGGGCCTCATCGATTAAGTTAAAACAAATCGGGCATTGCAAATCAACGGTACTATCATCTAACGAGACGTTTGTTGATCGTTGACGTTTTGGGGTGCGAATGGATGATGAACGGGTTGTTGGAGGAGCCGATGTGCCACTGTGTGATGAAGCAGAGCTACTACGACCATCACGAGTCGATGCCATTTTTATATTTAAGTCTTTTTATATTATTTTAGCAATATTCACTGACCTGAAACAATTTAAGCTTTAATAAAAACATTTTTGGGGTTAAAAATAAAATTATTTCAGGTCAGGAATAATCTGGGTTTGGGTGATAAGGAAAAAATTAAGGAAACATTCAAGAATCATCAAGTGGCTTAAAAATCGATAATTTTTCTTTTAATCGATGTGAAATAACACAAAAAATACGTTAAAAATAAAAAGAAAGTGCGGAAAAATATAGAACATACCGAAAAATAACATTAAAGTTCCGATATGACGTCACGTTTTTGTGACGTTACAAGTAATGTTAACCCTAGTAGAATGTTTTCGCACCTCTTGAGTCTTAAAAAGTATAGAAGTCTGTACTTCTTTATAATCTACTTTCTTTACCTGCTGATTACAGTATACCTAGTCCGTTAGCTCGCGCGTTTTTTAGAATAGAACAAATATTTTATCTGCAAAACCTAGTTATAGTAAAAAGTCGTCGCGACGTTTTATATTTCTCAAACCAAATAAAAAAGAATTCCCACAATTGCAAATGTTGTTGTTCCCAGTTGAAAAAGGTATAAAGTAAAGACACTTAGGCCCACTTTTACCACCTCCTGTTAAATTTATCCGATAGATAAATCCAGTTCTTAGCCAATGAGAGCGCTTAAAACCGCCGTAACCATGGCAACTATCTTCTAGATAGTTTATCAGGAGGATGGTAAAAGTGGGCCTTAATGAACTAAAATAAGTTCTAAAATAAATATTTGACTTGTCCGTGATTCCTCAATCACCAATGTCAAATAATGCAAATAAATTTGTTGAAATATAATTACATTACTTGACATGGGTGATTGTAATTGACCAGTTTTGGGAGAGCCCCATGATTTTACTAATTTTTAATATTTTGGCAAATTGGGATTGCTAGGTTATATTGTAATACTCGCTATTCCGCAATAACCACTTTTTATTAACTTCAACTCTGGATAAAAATGACATGTAAAGTTAACACTTATTTTGCATATCAATTTCCAAAAACATTTGATTAATATTGAGAAACGATTGTAAACATATTAAAAGTTGTACCCTTATGAAATTTCACTACAATTTTATACTGTATGTGTTGTTTATGTAACACTGTAATAGTTCTTGAATGCTGGATTTATTTGTTTTTCTCAACACTGTTCATAAACAGATTTTATTTGCAATGTTAAACTTTAATTTAAGCTACAAAAAAAGTCCCACGAGATCCCAGGTTGAAATTAGTTTTTTTATGTAGTTTCAAGCCTATACTTTCCGTTCCCAAAAAAAGAAATTGCTCATTTTCAATAAAATGCAATATACAGGGTGGTGTCTACGGATATTCGACATTTGACTTTTTGGCTTAACTTAAAAACAAAAGAAGATAGACGTTTGGTGTTTGCGGGATTGGGTTAGTCTCGAAAAAAGGGACCGGGACATGGCACCTGCTTTTTTCGTATCTCTTATAGTTTCTGAGATAGCCTATAATAACACCCAAATTTGCCCACCCTGTACAGGGTGTCCCAATTTCGATGTCCGCATAGGCTATCTCCGAAACTAAAAGAGATAGAAAAAAAGTAGCTTACATGTCATGATCTCGTTTTTCGAGAAAATGCTAATGCCGAANTCGATGTAAAATAACACAAAAAATACGTTAAAAATAAAAAGAAAGTGCGGAAAAATGTAGAACATACCGAAAAATAACATTAAAGTTCCGATATGACGTCACGTTTTTGTGACGTTACAAGTAATGTTAACCCTAGTAGAATGTTTTCGCACCTCTTGAGTCTTAAAAAGTATAGAAGTATGTACTTCTTTATAGCCTACTTTCTTTACCTGCTGATTACAGTATACCTTTTTAGAATGGATGCGTTATAAATATTTTTGCCAATAAATCGATTATTTTTTTCATCAAGTGTTTATTTTAGTTGTTTCTTCACATATCATGTAATATTCTATGATACTTCTATTTATTATTTTTTCTTCTATTGATATCTTTTTCGTGAGAACAAATATTTTATCTGCAAAACCTAGTTATAGTAAAAAGTCGTCAAGACGTTTTATATTTCTCAAACCAAATAAAAAAGAATTCCCACAATTGCAAATGTGTTCCCAGTCGAAAAAGAGAGAAACTTCTGAGAGTAACTCTCGATATCTACTCTGTGTCCACTTGAGACTGTTTTAGCTCTCCGAGAGCTTCTATAAAACTTCCGAGAGCTTCTCTCAGGACCGTGTCCACTAAATAGTGAAATGTGTCCGTGCTATGGAAAGTAAAATTTATTTTCTTTCAGTGCTTGGTGTTTGTAAACATGGATGTAAACAAAATTGCAAGTGCAATAATAGTGTTACACAAAGTTTCAAAAAAAAAAAACAAACTGAAAAAAATAAAAAGAAGCTGTTGGGTGAAATCATGGATTTGGCGTAGATTAGAGCTACATATCAACAAATATCAACATTCGTTGTCAAATTGTTAGTTATTTGGCATACTGGATTCACAAAAAAGTGAACTCGATTGCTTTAATGGCACTTATAAATGCAAACTATAAGCTTATTGTCGTACACGTGATAGCTTAATAGTGGCTTGGCAGTATTTTGGAAAATTATTAGAAAATATAAACTTAACCGCCTCAATTGCTGAAAGAGACCAGATATTGCTGGCAGAAGACTAAGTACTACTAATGAAAGACTAGATGTTGCAAATGAAGCAGATTCTTCTTACAGAAGACTGCAGACTACTACCAGAAGATGAAATACTGTTGGTAGAAGACTAGATATGGCTGCAAAAGACTAGATATTGCTGGCAGAAGACTAAGTATTGCTAGTGAAAACTAGATATTGCAAATGAAGCACATCCTTCTTACAGAAGACTACACACTACTACTAAAAATCAAATACTTTTAGCAGAAGACTTAATTTTACTGTCAGAACACCAAATTATGTTGTCAGAAGTTACTATTACTAATGGTACAAATCCCGTTTAAATTTCTGTCCAATACTTGGTAAAATTGCATCCTCCGCTTCCCGATTTCTATGTTCATTAGATTTGATATTCCAAAGAATTTAATTTTCTTCATACACTTCAATTAATTCAAATATTTCTTCTTGAGACCATTTTCTTTTAGGTGTTATCTTTAAACGTGTTATATTGAGAAAACTCGCAGCAAAATTCGAACCGTGTTCGTTTTTTGACAGTTACTCTCACGATAGATAAATTGTGCATGCCCACTTGAGTACATATCTCAACGTGTTTACTCTACGAGAGTTTGTGGGGACTCTCTGATAGTTACTCTCAGATGCGTGTCCACCAGAAAATATACTCTCGATAGCATTTCTCGCAAGTGGACACTTAGCTTAAAATAAGTTCTAAAATAAATATTTTTTTCCATATTTTTTCTACTCAACGCTAAGACTTGTCCGTGATCCTAAATCTGAAGAAAAACAAAACTCAGAGATAATAATCACTTTTCATAATTCCACCAAGGGCGCTGTCATTACTGTAGATCAGATGTGTGCTACCTACAGCGTGAACCGAAATGTGAAGCGGTGGCCGATGGTAATATTTTTCACAATGTTGAATGTGAGTGGTATTAACTCCCAAGTAATTTACCTCGGCAATCGACTGGAATCATTACAAAGACGAGTTTTTCTAAAAACATTGTCCCACCAGCTGACGATAGGACAGCTTACTCGAAGAAGTATGAAGACAGTTGGAATCAATCCAAGCTCCAAATGCGACTAAAACGGTTCCAACCCATCAATGAAACTGATGACTTAGAAATTCAACTCCTCCACCTCCAAAAAGGCGTAGATGTTCAACCTGTACAGATGAAGGGAATTTCAGAAGGATGACAAATTATGAATGTAAAACATGTCGGTCTGCAATCTGCATGTCTCACGTAAATATGATGTGTGGTACCTGTTATGCTGCATGTCAATGTCGGCCTTCTGCCGAAGAAACTGACTCTGAAGACAACAATAATTTTTTAATATATTTTTTACATATTCTTTCTTAGTTTTTTCTAATATTCTTTCTTTTTCTTAGTTAAATTTTTTTTATAATTCTTTATATGTATTATTTTCTTTAATAAATGCGTTTTCTTTTCAATATACTTTTTTTTTCTTGGTTAAAACTACTATTGAATCAATAGATGCTTTTAAAGTGCTAATTAAGAATGTGTATTGCGATTGTTACAAGTGTGCCTGTCAAGCGCATTTTCGTTTTTTACGGTACAAGCAACTTTGTCAACTTTGCGATTTGTTTTCTCGAAACCTATCGTACGAAAAAAATTTAAAACCGCGGTTTAGTAAGACGCCGTTATGTCGAAAACGGCTGGGTGGATTTCCTCGCGAATTTGACCAAAATATGTCAAATAATGCCGGGTGTCGGATTCCCTTATCAGTTTTTCAAAATTAGAGCTCCCTAATTTTTTAAGAGCGATTTAATGGAATTACAAATTAACGAGAAACAGAAATAAGTTCTGCGGGGAGAGGAGGGTTCCGTCCAATCGGAACAGATGCGTCCCAGACAGGACGTCGCGCCTTATTTCTCTATGTAGGTAAGATAAAGGCGCGACATACTGTCTGGGACACACTAGCGCACAGTGTTAGGAAGTTATGAATATCTGGCCAAAAATCTAATTACAACTAAATGAAGTTGAAAATGTTTAATACCATTATAATATCTCCTTAATGGTTAGCTGGGATTTGTTTCATCTATAAACAGTGCTTAAAACAAAATTTAGGATTTTGAAACGAATATTTGAAAATAAAAGCAAAACAAAGGTTTTGTTGTGGGTTGGGTTGGATGTTTAACCTAATGTAACTCCGAAAACATGGTACATTTATTTCATGTACCCCAACAATAAGTATGCCCATAATGTATGGAATATAGTATACAAGGTAATTCAAATTCGACCCCCACCATTGGGATCTCAGAAACCATAAGAGATACAGAAATGGTTAAATGGGAACAAAGTTGCGTATCTTAGAGCTCATCATTTTTCAAGTAAGTTTTTGGATCTAGCCGTTTTAGTTTTTAAAATATGTCCAAAAAACAAAAAAATCACCTTTTCGTTTTTTGCCTATAACTCCTTTATTTTTCGTTTTTTCATGAATCTGAAAAAACATTCTTAAGGCAACTTTTTATGAAAAATGTCATGACACAACTAGAAATTTTCTCCGACGTTTAGTCTTCGTGAAACTATCATCAGGTTTATTCTTTTTTTTTGAATAATTCAACGTTTTTTTAAATGAAATACATTGTTTGTGACATTTGTGACATATCATTGAAATCAGAATTAATTATCCTATTTTTTGGTGTGAAAATCAAACATGGTTTTCATAAGAAAGATAGATCAAGAATATTATCATAACAGGCGATTTTAACGTGCATTTCCATGCTGGGACGAGTAAGGCAAGGCAGTTGTGCCAGTTATGTGAATCTTATGGTCTGGGACTAATAAACCGTCAAGCTACCCGTGGTAGTGCTTGCTTAGACACAGTTTTTACTTATTTTGATCATGATGCTTATAGGGTTGTTGTTGTTGATCCTTGTATTTCTGATCATAAACCAGTTTCTTTTGAGTGTAAAGTCATACACCTACCGTCTAAACAACAAGCTAGGCGTACTTATAGACCTATTGCTGAACATGGATTGCTACATTTCTATAGGTGTGAGGAAAAAATCAATTTTTCCTTTGTTGAAAATGTAAACATAGACATAAACAGTAAGTTTTCAAACTTCACAAATCTTTTGACCACTGCTCTCGACGTGTGTTTTCCACTTAAGTCTAAAATATATAAGATCACAAATTCTGACGCTAATAAGATTCACTGGTTTGATAATGATGTAAAAAAACTTAGGGATAAATTGAAACAATTAACTGCCCTACACAAGTGTGACCCGTCGCTTATCAGTTTAGTAACTTTGAAAAGGTTTCGAAAGTTGTATCGGGGAACTATATTAGATAATAAACAAACAGCTAACAGCAAATACATAAATAGTTCAAATAACACACATAGGGCAACTTGGACAGTAATTAGAAACTGCAACAAAATTCAAAAACGAGTACAGACGACTAGCATTACCGCTGACGACTTTAACCATTTTTTGCGAATGTCGTGGACCGGATTGTTTCTTCTATTTCGGTGCTCCAGACTGGTTTAAGTAACTGGTCCGGCGCGGGTATGCAATGTAATGATTTAGTTGAGATGTGTTTTTCCTTTGAGGAGGTTTCCTACAGTAAAGTGCACGATGTAATAGCAGAACTAAAAAATACAAATAGTTTTGATGCATTTTCTTTAAATGCCAAGCTGATCAAAACAGTCAAAAATCTTATAGTTATTCCATTGGCTAAACTCATTAACGAATGTATTCGCACTTGCGTATTTCCAGACTATCTAAAAATTGCAAAAGTTGTACCTATACACAAGAACGGTTCCTTACACGACGTGACTAATTATTCTTATTATTATATATTATTATGCCTTTTTGGGTCCAATGCAGTTGTTTAAATGCACTCTAAGGACTGTGATGAACAATTTGGGTTCAATAGTGTATCGCCTCGTTTTACTCACAATCAGTAGTTTACTACTTCTACTCTCCTCAGTACTTTCATGCAATTTTACCGCCATTGTAGAATTCTTGTAGATGTTAAAAATAAGTTTGGTATATTGATAATCGACTCTGCATTCCTGAAGTGCTTGCAAAACTGCCATCAACTCAATTTAAATTAAATTTTATGAATACCTCTAAATACCTAACATGGGTAAATACACCCAGGGTATATATACAGGAAATTTACCCTTCAAAATAAATACCCGGGTATTTAACAACACTGATTATGAGTAGAAAATACTTACAAACGCTGTTTTCTGTACGATAAACGGTTCCGGAGATATTTGCAAAAAAATATTTTGTATCTCGAAAATGGTGCATTTTAGAGGGTAAGTTAATAGAAACTTTTTTCAAATTTTTCGACAAGCTATCACTTCCTGAAGTCCTGCGCATATATTATGAAACAGACTGTATAGAGCATCACATTCTTCACATTTAATAGAGTATACACCGTTTTTATTTAAATGTTCTTTACTTTTGAAATTTGATAATAAATCTATAACTTTATAGTTACTTTTAAAACCAATATTGATGTTATGTTGTTCTAAAATATGTTTAATTTTGTAATTTATTTCATTATACGGTAAAAACCGATATGTGGTGGGGTATTAAGTATTTTTTATAATTCGCGTCGGTAATGAAAGCTATAACAGTACTCAAACGGGTGCTGTAATGAGACTCCTTACAGCATCCGATGCTGTAATGAGACTCCTTACAGCATCCGATGCTGTAATGAGATTTTAGTAACATATTATGGAACCAGTTCAAGTTGGTGACATTGGGTCATTAATTTTTCTAGTTGTCAATGTGACAATTTTTGTCTATGGATCTTTAAACACGATCTTAGCATCGAATACAAAGTCAACAATGATGAGGACCTTGAACTCTGAGCAATTTCTCTTATTTTGGGAGGTATACACCAAACATTTTTTTCAGGTAAATACATTTTGTGTTTTGACAGTTTCTAATTGTCAATTCAAATTTCTATTTTCAAGTGTTACCAACTGCTACATACCTATTTCCCTACATTGTCAAAATTTATTTTATTTTTGTTAATAAAAAAGGGTAAAAGCGCGAATTACAAAAAATAGCATAAAAAACACGTTTCATAAGACTTAAAAAACTCGTTTTTCAACTTGAATTGGTGCATTTCAAACGTGTCTTACAAAACTTGTTTTTTAATATACTATTATTAATTATATTTGGAGGATAGTTATTTTCTATGGCCACTATATTTATAAAATTTAATTCATTTTATATAGATGTAGCATGAATAGGATATTTCAGCATTCTCTAGATGTATGATTGAATATGGAGTTAATTATCCTAACTCAAAGTGGAATTTCTACACAAAATTCTGAAATAAATCAGTAAATTAGGTATATATTTTAGGTTATATATAGTTTATAGATGATAAACAACAACATTTTAGTCATTGTGCGTCAAAAACCAAAGTAACAACCGTATTTTATCCAAAAATATGCGTTTTAACCAAATCTGCTGCGAAATTATATGGTTAGCATGGTCAATTACGCCATGTAGACTCTTTAAAGTGAATTTTCAGTATGTTTTACACTTTCTGCACTCTTTTTTCATTTGTAAAGGGTTATTTAAGCTTAATTGTCGATTTTTAAAACCACATGATGATTCTTGAATTATAGCAAAATTAAATAAAACTTTACGTACAGTTCTATATGTTTCACGAGTTGTCCGTTTGAAACTTTGTTGTAATATTCAGCGGCGGCTGTTAATTTGAAAGGTTTTCCTTCTTCAGTGTAAACCCCAAGAACAAGACCTTTCTATAAAAAAAACAAATAAATTTGTTTAAGAATTAAAAATGAAAGATTTGAGGTTACCTTATTTGATAAATTGTTGGAAAAGTACGTTAAATGTTGCCGAAAAGGCTTAAACATATTAAAACCTAGACGCATCATATTGAGGGGTTGAATGAAAAAAAATTTACGCCGTTCGTTTTAAGAGACTGACAATTTTGGCTTCCAAATTGATTTCTGTCAAAAATGTAACCTCCAACTGTGGGTAGATGAGCACGAGGTTTTTTACATTACGATCGTGCGTGAACTTTTTTGCGGCACTTAACAATTTTAAATTTTGACTTTTCCAAAAATTTACGACGTGAAACTGAATTTATTTAGTTTTTTGATGTGTTCTTTACTCTGTCAATTTTTGTTAGTTACGTCAGAGTAGTTTTTTTTTTGATTGGTCAAAATTAACGCTGGGTGGTTGGGCTACGTTCTTTAATTTTATCCCTTCATATTTATTTTAAATAATTAAAATTATTAACAATTATTATATAATAATTAAAACTGAAAAATTAATATTATTTTTAGCTTTACAATAATTTCGTAATATTTAGTTCTTACAATAATTATTATTACGACTTAAAAGATGTCAAATTAAATGATGTAATGTTGGTTGCATAAATCGATTAATTTCCAATAAACTTTTTCATCTAAATAATCAATCAATTTTGTCATCATGTCTTAGAAACTCTTCCCTAAAACATTGAAAATTAACAAAATAAAAGTCAATTTCCTACTTTTTTTTTATATTTCATTCTGTTTCTGTTTTATCTCATGGTGTTCCTTCGACTTAAAACAACAATAGTCATTACTGTATAACATTTATTCAGACTTTTATTCATTAATGCAAGATATGTCTAAAATAACAACTCACTAACCGTTGGGGCAGCATCCCTCAGCCTGAGTACGTTCTTTGAGACTCATCATAGATGCGAATAGCGCATTTCAGAATTGTTGTTCCAACAGATATACGAAGAGTATTCTGCAATGTCGTCACTTCTAATCCTTCATTATCCGAGGTAAATGTGGCAGTTCTGGCCAAACTTTGCAACCCTCCTCCTTTATTACCCAAACTTGGAACCGACATCGGTATTACCTGGGCTAAACAATGGGGTGTGGCGCAGAAGATATAGCTTCAAACTCTACTCAGCATACATAGAGCCTAGTGGTCGAACGGATATCCGGCAACTATCCGGTATACGGCCATTTTTTAAAATCCAGCCGGATACCAGATAGTTACCCGGATATTAAAAACCTATTGCTTAGTACTCCATTTATTGGAATTAGCATCTCTTATAGGTGTTGGACAACTTGGACACTGCAGATAATACCAACCCCAATAGCAATACACAACCCACCCAACCCCAATAGCATATATATATATATATATATATGTATATGCATAGGGCTACCGACCAGGGTCTGTCTGCCCGTGATTTTTGTAGGCGACGGCCAGGAGTTTTTGGAAGAGAAGAGGTGGATTGTTGCGAGGGTGGAGTAATCGAGGCAATAATATAACCGTGTGTTGCAAGGCGTTGGTAGGAAAATTTAGGATGGATTTATCGGACAAAGATTGAAGGCGGGTATGGATAGGGGGGATATCGGTAAGTTGGTTTAGCAGATCATTGCTAGGGTTAAAGAGAGGATTACGGGGGTTCCTAATTCGGGTGATGGATCTCAGTGCAGATCTTTCCGCTACTTCCAGGTGGTACTTCGTTCTTCTTGGTGCCATATTCTATGATCGGCCTGCAAATGGTCTTGTAGATGCGCGAGGCACATGAGGTAGAGATTCCGCGACCTCTGAACGAGAGGGATTTAAAGTGTTTGGCGCGTGTCTTTACTTTCATCTTCACCTTGTTTGCAGGAGTGGAAAACTTAAACGTTCTGTCAAGTGTTATGCCAAGATACTTGCAGGTTGAGACGGAGATTGCCGTTGATTGGATTGTAATTGTGGGAGAGGGAGTGCGGGGTGAAACGAATGGGACAAAAAATTGTGTTTTTGTGGGATTGAGTAGGATGCGCCATTTTCGGTACCAATTTTCCGTTTCATTTATGAGCGTCTGCAGCTTACGGACCGAAGAAGTGATGTCCCTATTGTGAGAGACCAATGCTGTGTCGTCTTCATAAAGTAGTGCGTAATGCAGTGAGGTTAAAGGCGTCTGGGTTGTCGTTGTAAAGATCGAGGCAGAATAGATGGTATAGAGAGAAGGCCTTGCTGAGCGGAGAAGCTGTGGGAGAAGTGATTTTTCAACTTCACAATGGAGGAGCGATTCGACAAGAATTGGGTTATCAGGATTAGAAGGTAGTATGGCGTTTTTAGCTTATTCAGTTTAAATAGCAATCCTTTGTGCCACACTGAGTCAAAGGCCTTTCGGACGTCCAGAAACACTGCTGCGGATTTTAGTTTTACAAAACGTGCCACCTGGAAGTTGGAAATCAGAATAGTTAGTCGCTGGGACGTTGCTTAGCCGGATTGGAAGCTAAAGTGGTAAGGCGGAATTTTCTTTGATACCGCAGCTAGGAGAATGTTCTTCAAGTGCGTCTCGAAGAGTTTTCCAATTACAGGGAGCAGGAAGATGGGGCGATAGTTTGCTGAGACTGTAGACTTCTCAGCAGTTTCCTTGTGATGTTATCAGAACCGGGAGCGGTATCTTTTCCCTGTCCAAGAAGTATAATCGACAATTTTTTCGCATTTTGCAATTTTCGCCGATTAAGTTTTAAAAATTCGTATAAAATCCACTTCTTGGGATATGAGAATAAAAATTTTCCAAAGTGTTAATAAGAGTGTCCTCTTTCCAATGAACCAACCCGTTTTGAAAAATAACTTTTAGTTTTTGAGAAAACAATATTTGAAGTTTTGATAAAATTTTCGATGTTGCAATTTTCAAAATTCGCTATACAATTAATTTCTTGAAGGATCCTTGTGGAAATATCGCCAATTATTAATTAAGTATCCTTTTTAGAGGTGTTTCGTTAGTTAAATCAGCATCAAAAAAGTTCATTTTGTATCTTGCACTCAAATAAGTTGACATACAGTGGTACAAGAAAGTCTACATACACCCCAGAAAATCATAATAGTTCCGCTCCTGAAATGTAATTCAATGAAATTTTTAAACGAAGAATATTAGAAGTGTATATTATTATAATATTTTACATAAAAATGTATAACTTATTATTTATATTGAAAAACACAAAACATAATCATATTTGTAACTCAAAAAAGTCTACATACAGATATAACCCCACACTACTTTTTATTTGTAAACATCATAGTTGATGTAGTTTGCGTATAATTAGAGTAATTAGTAATCCTCCTAACAATGGAAGCTAAACGGAAAGGAATACCTCTTGGAGTGCGAAATATCATAATTCACAATCATAACAATGGTCGTTCATTAACTGAAGTCGCAAAAATAGTTAGTAAAAGTCGCTCTTCGGTCCAGACAGTAATTCGTAATTATAAGGAACGTCAGTCAATCGAAAACAAACCAAGAGGTGGCCGACCACGTAAACTGACACCTAGAGATAAGCGATTAATTTTAAAAACGATCAACGATCAGCCGACAACAACTGCGGTTGATATAACCAAATCACTCGCAGCATCAAGCTCTATAACCGTCAATTTAGAAACAGTTAGACAGGTGTTATGAAGTGAAGGTTATAACAGTAGAGTTCCAAGAAAAAAGGAGTTTATATCCGAAATAAATGCGAAAAAAAGAGTCGATTTTGCCAAATTACATGAGCAAAAGAATACTACTTTCTGGCGTACCATTGTATTTTCGGACGAAAGCAAGTTCAATATTTTCGGCAACGAAGAAATGAAAAAGAGAAACTTAAAAGCCATAGTAAAGCATGGCGGAGGAAATGTAATGGTATGGGGTTGTATGTCGGGGGCTGGTGTAAGAAGTTTAGTATTTGTTGAAACAATTATGGATCGCTATATATATATCTAAACATATTGCGAACTAATTTAAAGGAATCGTCAATAAACTAAGCTTGGGAACGGAGTCGATATTATATAATGTCCCTAAACAAAACCCCATAGAGCACGTATCTATGAGCTTCTTGACCGCAAAATTCGGAAACTAGATATTAAAAATAAAAATGACTTAAAAGCTGCACTATTACGAGAATAGAAGAGTATTTCACCAGAAATTACAGCTAATTTAGTTGATTCTATGCCTCGACGATTAGCAGCAGTTCTTGCTGCCAAAGGAGGACCTACCAAACATTAATTAGTATGTAAATTTTGAGATGTTTTGATTGTGAATGTAACAGTAAACTACTTTTTTGAGTTATAAATGTGATTATGTTTTGTGTTTTTCAATATAAATACTACGTTATACATTTTTATGTAAAATATTGTAATAATATACACTTCTAATATCCTTCGTTTAAAAATTTCATCTGTTTTAATAATAACAAAAAAACAATGGCAATATTCCTCGACCTGAAAGAGGCATTTAACACCGTACCTCACAACAGATTATTTCAAAAATTACAACAGTTTGGTATCAGAGGAAGAGCTTTAATGTAATCAAAAACTATATGACAGGGCGAAAGCAGATGACAAAAATCAATAGTACCTATAGCTCACTGAAAAATTTAACAACTGGTTTGCCTCAGGGTACCGTCCTCTCTCCATTGCTATAGGCTATGCAGATGATACAGTGGTGCTGGTGGAGGAGGATGAGTGGGAAAGGGTATAGTATAAGGCGAACTTTGTTTTGCAGCGGGTGAAAGGTTGGTTGTCATGTAACTTGCTTACATTAAACATCGAAAACTCCTGCTGTATAACATTTTCGCCAAAAGCTGCAGCTAAGCCACCTGATAACTTACATCTAGAAATACATAACGATCGATGCAGTTTCTACAAAAATGGGGGCTGCTCTTGCGGTGAATCTGAAACAATTCCACATTCTGAAAAGGCTAAATACTTGGGTATAGTGATAGACCAGCATTTAAAATGGAATTATCATGCGGTATACATCTCCAAGCTAAAGACTTTACTGCCTAAATGTTATGCTATTCGTAACATATTCGATAACAAACTAAAAAAGTTGTTTTATGATACTATGGTACTGTCTCAGATTGATTATAGTATTGTTGTGTGGGTGGAGAAAATTTTGGAAAACACAAATAAATACGTAATAAAGGTATATACTGCACAATAAACTGCGGACCTTTTCCACAAATAGACTGTATAATGACACTGATAGTAGTAGCGTCCAAAAAAGATACATATTATTAAGCTTCATAGAACAGCGTTCATAAAACAAGGAATCTTTATACGGAAATCAATCATGAATATAATACAAGATCACATCTAACAGATTAAACAAACTGCCAAAAGTGAATACTACCGTATAAATAACGTATTAATACCGTTAATTTAATAACGCTAAATTTTCATTTAATTGTTTTTTCTTTCTTTTTGCTTTTTTCTCTTTCTCTTGCGATTTACTTAATTTGTTTTTTACTTTTTGTTTGTCTCACACTTACTTAGGTTATAAATTATAATACTGATTGATTTGATATGATGCTGTAATTGCAATTATATTTGTTAAAATGATAAACAAGCTTGTCAAGGTTGTGCATTTGAATGTGAGATCGTTGCTTCCGAAAGTTGCAGTTGTGAAAGATCTAATTTTGATCAATAATATAGATATCTTGGCTCTGTCGGAAACTTGGTTACATAATGAGATTCCAGATTCTGCAATTAATATAAATGGTTTTCATTGTGTCCGTGGGGATCGTGAAACTAGGGGTGGGGGAGTCTGTTTTTATATTAGGAGTGACCTTCAATATGTAGTTATGGATACGTCGTTTAGTATCGAGCAACTATGGATAAAAGTTTGTTGCGGTGGTGTACATCTTTTTGTTGGTTGCGTGTATAAACCGCCTAACTTTAATTACGTAAATTTTCTCAATGAATTTGAAAATTCTATTACAAATTATTTAAGTATGTCGGATAAAATTGTTTGTTGTGGCGATTTTAATATTAACTTATTAAATTTCGAAAAAAGTGATACCACTGAATTTTTGTCTCTGATGGATTCATTGGGTGGAACTCAGCTCATTGATGCACCTACAAGGACGGCGAGGAACTGCATATCTTTAATAGACCTAATTATTACTTTTGACGAGTCTTTAATTCTGAGTAGTGGAGTTATTGGCTGTGACGTTTCCGATCATGACATGGTGTACTGTGTGATGAATGTGAATGTTCCTGAGAGTGTTCCACTTTATAGAAACATGCGCTTGTTGAGTCGTATTAGTCAGGAACGATTTTTGCTTGATCTGCAGTCCATACCATTTAATTTTATGTTTTATATGGATGATATTGATCGGAAACTTGAGTTTTTAAATGATAACATAATTGCCTTGTTTGACGCTCATGCTCCACTGAGGAATTACAGATTTACTAAACCACGCAGTCCTTGGTTGACAGATAATATAAAGCTCTTGATNTCTTGTGCTGTCTCACTTCAACTTTATGGCGCCTGTGTATCATCCCGCTATAGATGTGCTTACATCGAATCGCATACAAAAGGTTCAAAATAGTTGCCTTAGGTTCATTTTTGGAATCCGGAAGTATGACAGAATCTCACACAAACTGAAAGATGTTGGGTGGCACAGAATGGATATCCGCCGGGAGTTGCACAGTTTGGTTTTGTTTCATAAAATCGTCACAACACATATACCGACATACTTGTATGAGAGGATTACTTTTAAAAGGGCTAACAATGCTCTACAAACGAGATTAAAATATGGCATATATCCACCAAAATACAGAACCTCTTTGTTTCACAGGTCTTTTACGTATCACATATATAAGTCATATGGAACGCTACCGCCTATGATCAAAAAACTAAATATCATTAATTTCAAAAAAACACTATATAAGGATAAATTTTTGGAGCAATGTGCAGCCTTGTCATAGTTATTCATTTGAATGATTTTTTTTTAACGTTCAGAGCAGGAGAGGGAGGAATATTCACGAAATTGTATTGTCGTTGTCGTGGGACGCGTGTAGTATAATATTAAGTTTATGTATGTGGTAAGGTTGGTTGAACAGATTTTATCTGGAACCCGCCTATTGCACAATGCCATTTTTTTTTTTTTCTTTTCTTTTTTGTAGTGTTAGGTACTACGTTTTTTGGTCTCTTGTTGTTTAAACATTCTAGTTTAGAATATATCTACACTATAGATACAATTTTTGTTATTATTATATATATTTTTTCTTTTGTTGTATACAATGGTATGTGCAATAAAGACATTTATTATTATTATTATTATTATTATATAAAAATTATCATCTGTACCATGCATTGAAGCACTATAACCTCCTTTCAAGTGCATTAAGAAAGATAAAACAAATTAAGACTTTTAAGACTGAAATTAAAAAAATTCGGCTTTTCGCAAAATCACTATCCGTTCCATCACTAATAGAGCCTGATTTTGTTACCTTGATAAAGATCAATCGCCTGCGCTGTATGAGACATCCTCAAGAGAATATCAAAACAAACTCTTGTTTGAATAATGCATAGGGGGTGCAGTAAGATACTTGAACCAGGAGGAGGACAACACCAAAACTCTTGGCATCATCAATTGGAGAAACACATTGGAATAACGGAAGATGCTGGAACAGGCCAAGATACAGTGCAACACTAAGATAAAAACAATATATTTAATTATAATATATTTCAAGTTAAAACTTTAGCAGATTCCTCCAAAATCGTTTTATACCGCTCCAAAAATAAACTTTCGACGAATTTAACTTTGAAGTCACCTTCAACAAGCACCGATCGAGTATTAGGATCATTTCCCAAGGTTATATTAACACTAATTTCTTTCAAACTCGTTATCGCATCAGGATAAACGAAAGCAACCGCTAAAACGGGATCGTATTGGTACCAAATATGATCATCCGGAATTCCTTCAAGCTTAAAAGCTTCCGCCTTATTAATTAAATCGACGATTTCAGTGTTTATTTCTCCTAAAACATTTCTTCTCCACCCCAAAGTTGGTTGGACGCTTTCGCAACTTTCAAACATGAGTAAAATTAAAGGTATTTTTTCGGATTGCCTCAAAATGAAATGAACGGCTTCCGGGTCAACAAAAAAATTCCATTCTTGGTGATTAGAACCTAAATTATTTCCCCCCATAATCCAAATATCCTTAAAATTAACTTCGGGTTGTTGTAACAAAAAGGTCATTAAAAATGTTAACGACCCTAAACTTAAATAAGAAATTTCGTCGTAATTTTTATTCTTTTTTAAATAAGACGCTAAATTATAACCGGGAAGAACGCTTCGTGGTTTTGATTCAATTGGTGGTTTTATATCGCCAAAACCGTCTTCGCCAAACCATAAATCTATGGGGGTTTCATTAACAACTCCTGTTGCTACTCCAGAAAAAAGAGGGATCTAAAAAAATGATTCAGAAAAAAAATTTTAAAGATATTCAAATAATTACGTCATTTTCTGTTATGTGATTTGCATCCATAATTTTTTTCGTATTTTCGCAAGTTTGTGTTAAATTTGTGTTTCCATTCGAACAAATTATGGCTAAAATGTTTATCAAATTGAGCTTCCAAGCTGCGAAGAGCACCATTAAAGCCAAAGCATCATCGATTCCGGGATCTACTTCGATTAAAATCGAAGGAATTTCTAAATAACTTAATAAACTCATTATGAACTTAACTTAGAGTTGTTATAAATAAGTTTCAAGTTAAACTGTAATGTATCATAGATTATTTTTGTGTTATCTAGAATGTTGAGGTTTTAATTAAAAAAGATTATTGAGTAATCTTATCGTATAATTTTGACATCGTTTAAATTTAAATCCACCATCTATCAATAAATTAAAGAATTACAATTTGTCATTATTGTCACTAAAAATTTCAGCAAAAAAAAATTCAATGAGTATGCCCCATAAGAAATCGTTAAGAAGGGAATTGGTGGAGTATTTCTGCTATAAAAAAAAATAATATTTATTTTATGTTTAATTTTTAGCGTGATATCAAAGACAGTTACTTACAATATGTAATTAAAGATCGTTTTAGTACAACCTCATCTAAATCATCTAAAAACACTCAAACAGGATTGGTAAATAAAATTGTGTTGCTGAATATGTCCCAAAAACACTTTTTTTTAGGCCGAAATGATTGAAGCTTATAAAAAATTAAAGCACGAATTAACAAAGGAACGATTAAAAAATTTATCATTACCAACAAATCAGAATCAAAAATACAAGCGACCGATCACTCCAAAATATAGCGTAAATGAAGCTGCTTTAAATTACGATGCTACAAAAAGAATCATAGAAATGTCAAAACCAAAAAGGAAATACTTAATGAAAGAGGAGGAGATCGTTCCGGGTTCCGTAAAGCTGGGAGCTTTGGAGCATCAAAGTTAATTTTTTGTGTCGAAATTTTTTCTGGAAATTTTTAATATTTTTCGTTTTTGTTTAGCAACTGAAAAAGAGTACGAATTATCCGCTCCGCGTACATGGAAGTTTCCTTGGAACCATTCTACTGATAAGGATCAACCGTTTTCCACATCAAAAGCAGCAATGAGATACACTCCATCGCGTAGGATTTGCGAATTGGCGAAACCACCTGAAAGAAAGATGTACGATTGAAAAAGGGTTATGCTAAAATAAAATTTTATTCATTAATTATTCTTTTTGTGTTTCTATATTATATATACAGGCTGTACAAAAAGTATGGAATGGTTCTACTACCTAAACTTCAACTTGTAATAAAAAAGTTTTAAATAAAAGTTATTTGAAACTATTTTCCGCATATCTTGGCGTAGAAATAAAATAAAAATGATGAGTTACGACATGGTGTATTTTTTAAATAGAACACCCTGTACAGGATGTCCCACGACGAACTGGGTCGATCGATATAGGAGAAACCATGAGTAGTATCTTTCTGAAAATTTGTAGGTGCACTTATGTCGATATGCCCAACTCACCTAAAATATTTTCAAGATTGTCGCACTTCCGGTTATACCGGAAGTAGACAACAACTTCGTTATTTTAAATGGAACCACCTATATATTATTACATATTTAGATTCTACGTCCGATTTTAATTAACTTTTACTTAAACATCTTATATAAAATTCTTACCCGTTTCTGAAATATTTACAAATTTATGTAAAAAAATTACCTATGCAGGCTTGTATGTTATGTGTATTTCTGCTAACACTGTTAAGTATTTGTTATATCTGATGAAAGGAATTTGAAGAAGAGACTATAGCTTAACTTTTGGTAGCTCATATGTTGTCCTACTACATACAGGGTGTTCAAAAAAAGCTGCCAAATATTTATATAAGAAAAAGCGAAAAACTCAAAAAAATTAAATGGAAACCATATATTTTTTTAATTGTATCTGAATCTACATTAAAAATAAAGGTAACTTTATGTAAGGTTCCCTATATCTAACTATCGCCGTTTCTTTGTAATTTTCGTTTTAAATAGTTTAAGATTATTCAAAACAATTTTGTGTCAAAGACGGCCATGACTACCGAGAAACAAATGAAGGTAACACAAATGTCATTATATCATTTATAAAATTCACTATGCCCGCACGTTTAAATTATACTAATGAAGATTATCTAAATCTATTTATTATCTATGGAGAATGTAACAAAGTTTTAACAAGAACATGCGATACATTTGCTGCTCGATATCCGCAAAAACGGAAACCATCCCCGAATACCTTGAAACAAATAATTTATAACTTCAAGACACATGGTTCCGTAAAAGGAAAAGTTCTCAAAAAGAAGCCTATTGTAGATAATGAAAATGTGGAAATCGCTGTTTTAGGATATTTCAATGCATATCCGACAATATCTCTCAGACAAGTTTCAAAAGAATCTGGACTTTCCAAAAGCTCAATCCACAGAATTTTGAAAAAACATAAGTATCATCCGTATTCAATTTCCATAGTGCAACATTTAAGAGATACTGACTTCGCAAGAAGAGTGAATTTTTGTGAATTTATTTTAACTGAACACTATGGAAATAATCAATTTTTGGACAATATTATTTGGTCTGACGAGGCAAAATTTACCAAAAATGGTTTGTTTAATAGACATAATTCGCATTATTGGAGTGATTCTAATCCTCACAAATTTACGACGAGTAATTTTCAAGGAAGCTGGCAATTCAATGTCTACTGCGCTATAAGAAACGATAGAGTAGTAGCGTTGCATTTTTATGAGGAAAATCTAAATGGTAAATAATTAAGAAATAATTGGTATAACGAATAATTTACAATTAATTTTAATTGCTGCAATTAATTTTTTTCTAGGCGAAAGATATTTAAACATTTTACGAAATTTTGATACTAATTATTTAGAAAATTTACCTCTGGTTGAATTAACACAAATTTTTTACCAACACGATGGAGCGCCTCCGCACAACGGCTATTTAGTTAGCAATTTCCTCGAAAATATATTTAATGGCCAATGGATTGCTAATAATGGACCTTTCTTGTGGCCACCTAGATCACCTGATTTGTCGGTTTTAGATTACTTTATATGGGGTACTATCAAAAATCAAGTTTATAGCACGACATTGACCACTCAGGAAAATTGTATGGAAAGAGTGCGAAATGCGTTCAATAACTTAAATCCAGATTTTTTGAGAAAGGCTACCCATCAACAAGTCATCTTGCGATGCGAAAAATGTTTAGAAGTTCAAGGGAAAAATTTTGAACATTTATTAAAGTAGAGTTAGTTTTCTCATACTTAGTACGTTAAATACAAATTACTTAATACATAATTTGTCATACTTTCATTTGTTTCTCGGGAGATTGTTTAAAATGTTGAAGTTATGAATTATTTGTTTTAAGGTATTCGGGGATGGTTTCCGTTTTCGCGGATATCGAGCAGCAAATGTATCGCATGTTCTTGTTAAAACTTTGTTACATTCTCCATAAATAATAAATAGATTTAGATAATCTTCATTAGTATAATTTAAACGTGCGGGCATAGTGAATTTTATAAATGATATAATGACATTTGTGTTACCTTCATTTGTTTCTCGGTAGTCATGGCCGTCTTTGACACAAAATTGTTTTGAATAATCTTAAACTATTTAAAACGAAAATTACAAAGAAACGGCGATAGTTAGATATAGGGAACCTTACATAAAGTTACCTTTATTTTTAATGTAGATTCAGATACAATTAAAAAAATATATGGTTTCCATTTAATTTTTTTGAGTTTTTCGCTTTTTCTTATATAAATATTTGGCAGCTTTTTTTGAACACCCTGTATGTAGTAGGACAACATATGAGCTACCAAAAGTTAAGCTATAGTCTCTTCTTCAAATTCCTTTCATCAGATATAACAAATACTTAACAGTGTTAGCAGAAATACACATAACATACAAGCCTGCATAGGTAATTTTTTTACATAAATTTGTAAATATTTCAGAAACGGGTAAGAATTTTATATAAGATGTTTAAGTAAAAGTTAATTAAAATCGGATGTAGAATCTAAATATGTAATAATATATAGGTGGTTCCATTTAAAATAACGAAGTTGTTGTCTACTTCCGGTATAACCGGAAGTGCGACAGTCTTGAAAATATTTTAGGTGAGTTGGGCATATCGACTTAAGTGCGCCTACAAATTTTCAGAAAGATACTACTCATAGTTTCTCCTATATCGATCGACGCAGTTCATCGTGGGACACCCTGTATATTTTAAGGTTTTTGGATTCCTTTTGACAAGGTGTTGCAAAATGCCATAAGGTTTTAATGCTTTAAACGAGATATTGTAACTTTTATTTAAAAAGATTTGATGTAGCGACGACCAAGTTATGGGATACACAACCTAAGCCTTGACGTCACAGGGATGGGCGGAGCTTATACCGATTCCAAACATCTTCGTTGCTAACTTTTTGTACACCTGTATAATGATTGGGTTTGAGTGTAATCCAGTAAATGAATTGATGCAAGGACCAACCTCAACTCATTGGATTTAGATGGTACTAAGTAGCAAAAGAAGACTACAAAAACAAGCAAAACGAGTGAACAGGTGACGAAAGTCGCAACCCAACACTCAACGGTGCCTAAATTATGCTAATATCCTGCTTGATCTACGCAGTAATGTTAGGCCAGAAGAGATAGGAACTATCTCCCAACTGGTATGTCAAATCAGCTTGATGGGCGCTAACCAATTAGTCGTATTGAGCCGAAATGCATAAAAATGCTTTTGGAGACTATACCACCCGTGGAGTAAGCATATACAGAGTGTCACAAATGTCTTTTATTCGTTTTTGTTATATGACGAGTTGAAGATTCCTCTAAAAATCCAAAGGATTATTTTTTCCTTTTTCAGGTAATGATGTCCGACGTAGTGCCACGATTATGATTCTGAGTCAGGCCGGGGTGACTCAATACTGATTCAATGCATAATACGTCATTATCGAGAGAAATACTGCCGTGACTCCCACCATTTTCAAGAGTGTTCGGGACAAGATTTGCTAGAATTGCAGGAGTCTTAGAAAAATGATTAAGAAGCTGAATATCAAGAAGCCAAACATCGTTTGGGGTTTTGTAGCATCAAGATGCAAAAGACTCACACTTTGAGATGCCTTCAGGGATGTCGTAAATTTATAAAACGCTTCTCATGGGCGGACCTCAAAGACATCCCCTTCACTGACGAGGTTATTCATGATTGAGCAAATATTCAACCGCCAAATCAAGAGAATTTTTGCACGAATAGTTTAGGAAGCGAATGATTCAGGTCATGGTCAAAGTCAACTATATCATTTATCTTCTAACCAGATCAAGACGAGGTATCAGGATACTGAAATTGCTAATGTTGGAGAGATTTCGCTTCTGGATTGGAAAATGGATCCTAGACTGTCTTGGACCAATCATATCGATTTCCTTGCTGGCAAGATCAGTCATTTCTCATATGCTATTCGGATTATTTCAGAATCAGCTGGCATTGAAGCAGGATTAAATGCC
Source organism: Onthophagus taurus (assembly GCF_000648695.1). NCBI lineage: Eukaryota > Metazoa > Arthropoda > Insecta > Coleoptera > Scarabaeidae > Onthophagus > Onthophagus taurus. The sequence goes on along the minus strand of NW_019280573.1, from coordinate 108,275 downwards.
TATTCATTCCTTGCTAAGATATGGAGTTATCTTTTGGGGCCGTGGTGTTGGTATAGATAGAATCTTCATACTACAGAAGAGGTGTGTAAGAGCAATCTTTGGTCTAAAAAATACTGATAGCTGTAGAAGTTACATTAAACATTATAAAATACCTACCTTGTATGGAATTTATATTCTGGAATGTGCCGTATTGATTAGGAAGAATTACTTTTAATTTTTCAAAAAATATGAAATATCACATCCTCTAGACACACGCGGGAAGGTGAACTGCTATCTGGTGCCACCAAAAACGCACCTTACTAAGATTCAGAAGACGGCTCTGTACCAGAGTATCAAGATTACAATTCGGAGGGTACAAGCATCCTGCCAGTTCCAAGATTCCGGAGAAGACTGAGAGCTATTGTCACGGAAAATCCGATGTATATCATTGACATGTTTTTCCAATTTAATATTTATATTTTATTACAATGTAATTATTGTTAAATTGACGCAATCTACGCTTTTTTTTGTAAAATGGAGTAATAAAGTATTTACACAGGCGCAGAAAAATCAGATTTGGCGGGATACTCCCAGTATCCTTTCTGGTTATTCTGTGGCGCTACTCTAGTATAGGACGGCGATCGGGGAACATCGATTTCAGTTATTCTGTTTAATATTAAAGATGTTTATTGCTGTTGAATTGAAATGTTTAATAAAATCGAAATCTTAACATACATGTCATCTCTGAGTAAGAGTCCTGCACTAGATCGGAGATCCACCCTCTATGGCCAGCCAACACGCTAAGAAGCACTAACATTAAGACCATATACCTCCATATAATACCACTGTCGCATCGATCATTGAGCTCCCATAAAGAATTCCATTTGTTTCCGCCCCTTGCACAAACTCCCCATCATAATCAAAGACAACTCCTGCTGCCAACCGGTTAAAATTAACCATAATTCCATTCAACTCTCCTTTATCTTCCTCCTGATTCACTCATTGATACACTCCTGCACGATATGCTGTATGGTGTCCTCACTCACACATATCCCGTTCGTTTCCTTCAGCCGAAATCTTCTCAAGTATACATTTAATGGACCATGTCCTGTCATCAGCTGAATGCCCTTACTGGACATGGTCACCCGACCTATCCATCCACGCCCCTCCTATACACACAGTCTCCACCTGACTTTATGTTTCGGATTGCGCAACTATAAAAATTTTAGGATTGCGCAGGAAGTGGCTAAATCACATCAAACCAGGAATTTGCAGTATTCCACTACATACTATTTGAACTTCTTTCTACTCGTTCTCTCATTACTGAAAATTGTGATCATTAGCAATTTGTGTCGTTGACTTTAGTTCCGAACCTTATTTACAGAATAGTAAAACTTAGTTTCGGAATCTGGTCTGTTCATCGGGTTGGTGAGCGTTCTCTAGCTAGACCTTCGTCTCTGTATGTTTCCTAATACTATCAACCTCTCCATATTGTTATCATCTCTTAGTGTCATGTGTCCAATAAACCTCAGGATATTCGTAACACAAATAGAAGATAGTGTATTCTGGATGTTCTGTAAGGGTCAATTCCTTTTATCTGCGAAACGCATCATTCTTTTTCTGTCTGCTGCTTTAATTGTTTGTCCACGTTTCAGCCCCATATCGGAAAATGCAGAAGATCAGCGATTCAATTAGCCCCATTTTAGTACAATTAGGGATAGCGGTCTTTCCACATCATTGAACTTTTAGCCAGTCCTATTCTCACATATATTGAACCTGTGTCAATATATGAGCTTAGGTACATGATCTGGTCGTCGATTTGAAATCTGTGTAGTTACAGAACATCAGAATGATCGACGATCATAATTTTGATTTTCTCTGCATTAATATTAAGGCCACATTATTACTTTCAGTCTCAACTCGGTTTAGACAATCCACCATTTCCTCTTCTAATGCAGCTATCAAAGTTGTATTATCTGCGTCGTTGGGATTCCTCCATTCCATGCGTCCAATGCCTTTCTAATTATTTATTTTCCTTAGATGTTGAAAAGATCTGGAGAATGTAGTGAACACCTCTAACAGTTTTAAATGGCAATGAGTGTCGGTTTTGTATCCTCACTGTGAACATGTTGTTGTCATAGAGGTTTTTTATGGGCATAATTAGGTGTTCAGGCACTGTCATTTCGCAAAGAACCTTCCACAGCATTTTCCAGTTGACGTAGTCAAAAGCCTTTTGGTATTCCAAACAACAGATGCCGTAATCTATTTGAACACATGTAATAAAAAGAGATATTCATTTTATTCATATTCAGCAGTTGGCAAATTCTACGTGCAGCAATCTCAGCTTCAACCTTTCTTGGCATGCTTTTTGCAAGTCCTTGTGATGGTTGCTAGCATTTTCTTCCAGGCTTGAAAACCGGCTTGTCACCGTACCAATCAATGGTGAACCTCGCAACATTGCGTTGTCGTCCTGAAAATAACATGGGTCCACTCTATAAAACTGACATAACGTAGAAACCAAATTATGACCACTGACTATCATCCAAACTTACAGTTGCCATAATGGATTCGAGCAGAAAGTTAGACTTAGTATTTAAGAGAGCTGATTTTATTTCTTTAGTCATTTTTTTATTTGAAGTTTAGCATTGAGTGTTCTTGATGTCCAACTGCTCAATGAGAGTCTTGAAGTATTCCGCGCTGGTGGTGCTGAGATTGTTTGGGAAGCATTGTGGTTTCTACTGGAATGCTGCGTTGTTGATAAAATTGGTAGTACATATTGCGGTATTCCTATTATTTGTTGATACTGTGAAATATATCGATTAAGTTCATTATTTTCTATTGGTGGTATCTAAAGGTATATAAAGAGGTTATATCTTTTATTTAATCATCAAATTCTACAAAAGTTTTTCAACATATCTTTGTTTATATCATTATTACAATAAAATAATTCACTTCTACTAAATCCCTACACAGAAATATTAATTAATTCACATTAACAAAGAAGAAATTTTAATTCATCTTATCCTTTTATTAATTTTTTAACATTTTCTTTGAATTCCCTCCAAATTAATATCTATTTTTAGTTTATGTAATTTATGTAGAAGTTGGAGGTGGCGGCGGGGGAGCCGTCAACAAACTGGTCATATCAATTCCGGGTGGTGGCGGCGGAGTACAATTATTAGGGGGCCATTGGAACGGTGTTTGCCACGGTGGTTGCATACTTCCCATACCAGGTGGTGGTGGTAAAGTGTTTGCACCAGCTCCTGGAGGAGGTGGTTGATTATTTGCCATCCAAGGCATCATTTGCGGGGGACTTGAAGCTCCCGGAGGTGGAGGTGGTGGCATTATCCCCGGTGGACCAGGTTGCCAAGGCATTCCACCTGCCCATGGCGGTGGGGGCATCCCCCCCATGCCTCCATTAGGCATATTCGGCATCATCGCATTCGCCATTGGTGGTGGCATCAAAGGACGAGGCGCGACTTGCGGATCAAACATGTTTATACCCGGTTTGCGTTGATTAGTATTATTGGGAGCCCCATTTCCTTTTAAAAATTCCGGTGGGGGACCTTCACCCAACTCCGCCATTAAAGACATGTATTCCTCATCGATTTTAGCTTTGTCACCCATCATTGCAGGACCGCCCAAACCAGGACGTTTTTGGCGACAATCTCGGGCGATGTGCCCTGCAGCCCCACAACTCGAACAGACTATGTTGTTGGTTACATTCGGTTTATCAGGGCACTACATTTCATAGGATTAATTTTAAATCAATTTATTTAAGGGAATAATACGTACCAGCCATGATTTATGATCGGTTGCGCCACAATTGTTACATCTCAAACCATCGTTTTCACGCAAAGTCCCGTTTAATTGAGCCAATTCGCGTAGTTGCATGCGACGTAAATCGTTTTGATTCTCTGGGACTTCAACTCCTTGTCTTATAACTTCTTTAATCTAATAAAAATAAATAGAAAAAAAATTATTCAAGAAATAATATAATGTAATATTGTTAGTGTTTAACGATATGATTAGTGTGTCCGTTGTGGCTGAAGATGCCAATTTGGATGACGATGACCTTAGACTAATTCAAACCTTCTACTGGAATCAGACTATGTGCATGAGGCTTCTATGGTATTCTCTTGAACGGAGTCAAAATAAATAATATTAAATATGCAGATGATACTATGGTGATGGCAGATATATTCGAATCGTGTACTTTGACAGAAGCCACAACTAAAAAACTGGAAGCCTTGGAGATGTGGCTGTATAGGTGGATGCTCAAAACACCATGGATAGCTCATATGTCGTGAGAAGTCAATACCAATATTCTCTGATCCATTAGATAATCCAAGGAAAAGTCAAAGGAAAAACAGGAATCGGCAGAAAAAGAATCTCGTGGCTGAAGAATCTTAGAACTTAGTTTAGGAAAACTTAAGAAAATTGTTTCGAGCTGCTGTCACATTTGCCAATGTTCGGATCAGATAGGCACCTTCATGTTTTAAACATATAATTCTCATATGTATGTAGATGACACTCAGCTGTTTATTTCTTTTCCAAGACTTGCTAATGCATCATATCATAACCATACCTGCTCAAATACATTTTATTATAAAAGATCCTTTTAGTAGAACGCTGCATTCCTGTATAATTCTTGCCCTGATGAGAGGAATGCCTCATTGCATTAGAACAAGTTGCAAAGATAGTCGGGCTGACTGTTAACCAAGAGAAGACAGAGCACATGGTTCCAATCATGATTCAATTGAGCAATGAAAGATTAATTGATCACCACCTGAGAAGCCCAGTGGGTGGATTGAATAACTCACTGGGTATGACATCTGTTCGTTCAACATTTTTGGTAGCTCTGGAAAATGTTCTGAAGATATATAAATTAAAGCAATGTTTTAAAAAAGTTAATTTTTTCGAACAGCTTGATCTAACAGTTTCTCCCACCTCAGACTAGACATTTTTGATAAGTTGGGTTCGCGTTTTTTTGCTTTTTGTACATTTACAAAACATTATCACATTTCTTTTTGTAACCATGGGTCCGAAGAAGAAAATGATGTCTATTGAATTAAAGCTTGAATCAAAACGCTTTCCGAACTGATAGAAGCCAAAGGATACATCCCCCAGCAAGTCTTCAACTGTGACGAAACAGGGATTTTCTGGAAAAGGATGCCGAATAGGACTTACATAACGGCAGAGGAGAAGACGATGCCAGGTCACAAACCCATGAAGGATAGATTAACTCTAACACTTTGCGACTGCAAAATTAAGCCTTTGCTACTATACCATTCGGAAAATCCCAGAGCCTTTAAGTCACATAAGATTTTAAAAGAAAAACTGCAAGTTATGTGGAGGGCAAATCCGAAGGCGTGGGTCAACAGGAAATTCTTTCTGGAGTGGATAAACCTGGTGTTTGGCTCTTCTGTTAAAAAATATCTACAGGAAAACAACCTACCCACGCAAGCCCTTCTCGTCCTCGACAATGCCCCTGCTCACCCATCAAATCTCGAAGATGATTTACTCAAAGCGTTCCAGTTTATTAAGATTCTCTACCTACCACTCAACACCACTGGTATCCTGCAGCCCATGGATCAGCAGGTGATTTCTAATTTTAAGAAGTTGTACGTCAAGCACATTTTTCGGCGCTGCTTTGTGGTGACGGAGAACACAAACCTAACCCTTCGAGAGTTCTGGAAAGACCACTTTAACATCGTGATATGCCGAAGAATTATTGATCAGGCCTAGCTAGGTGTTACAACGAGGACCTTAACCTCTGCATGGAAGAAGCTGTGGCTTGAGGCTGTAGCTGAAAGGGCCTTCGAAGGATTGGAACCCGAAGTGTTAGTGGTAGAGGATATTGTTTCTCTGGAAAAATCTATGCGTCTGGAGGTGGATGGAGGAGTTACACGATGGTTGATACGGTGGTTGAACGAAAAATTAGTTTTGAAGAGGAGCCAGAGATGGAGGAGGTTATCTCTCCAAGAGATATAAAGGAGATCTTGGGAATGTGGGAGAAAGTTCGTGGATAAAAATCACCCCGAAAAAGTTGCAACTGGTCATGCATCGGAATTGTTCAACGAAACTTGCCTAACTCATTTCCGCAATATCCTGAAAGGGAGGAAGAAACAAACCTCCTTGGACAGTTTTTTTAAACAATCTGCAGGTGAAAATGAGCAAAGCGTGACAAAAAAAGCCAAGACCAATGTCGAAAATTAAACGCTTCCGTAAGCACTTCACTTTTTCTATTATTATATGTATTTGTTATTTATAAATAAATGTTTCTTATAAATACATTTCTTATTCAAAAACACTTAACAAAAACAACTGAGGTGGTGTTTTGGGAGCTGGAACGAATTAATGGCATTTCAATTACATATGTAATTTTAATGGGGAAAATTGCTTTGAGATATGAGCAAGGTTACGGAACGAATTATACTCGTATGTCGAGGTACCACTGTATATCGCCTCGGCTTACTTAGAAGATATATTCTTGAAAATGGGGTAGTTTCGTATCAAAATGTCATTGATGTAACGCTTCGCCCGCAAGCGACCTCTTCTTAATAAGAAAATATATCTCTGAAAAATGGGTAGTTTTGTATCAATATGGCATCGATGTAGCGCCTCGCCCGCAAGAGACCTCGGCGTAATTAGTGTATGTATCATTGAAAATGTGGTAGTTTTATATCAAAATGGCAATGATGTTTCGCCTTGCCCGCAAGCGACCTCAGCTTAATAAACAAATATATCTTTTAAAAGTGTGTACTTTTGTATTGACATGGCATTAATGTAGCGCCTCGGCTTAATTAGAAAGTATATCCTTGAAAATGGGGTAGTTTTGTATCAACATGGCATCGATGTAGCGCCTCGCCCGCAAACGGCCTCGGCTTAATCGGGGGATATGTCCTTGAAAGTGGTGTAGCTTCTTATCAATATGACCTTGATATAGAGCCTCGCCCGCAAGCGAACTCGGCTTAATAAGAAAATATATCTTTTAAAAGTGTGTACTTTCATATTGAAACGGCAATGATGTAGTGGCTCCGCTTAATTAAGAAGATATATCCTTGAAAATGAAGTAGTTTTGTATCAACATGGCATTTATGTACCGCCTCGCCCGCAAGCGATCTCGGCTTACTTAGAAAATATATCCCACAAAAATGGGGTAGTTTTGTATCAATATGGCATCGATGTAGCGCCTCGCCCGCAAGCGACCTCGGCGTAATTAGTGTATATATTTTTGAAAATGGGGTAGTTTTGTATCCACATGATATCGATGTAGTGCCTCGTCCGCAAGCGACCTCGGCTTAATCGGGGGATATGTCCTTGAAAGTGGTGTAGCTTCTTATCAATATGACCTTGATATAGAGCCTCGCCCGCAAGCGACCTCGGCTTAATAAGAAAATATATCTTTTAAAAGTGTGTACTTTCGTATTGAAACGGCAATGATGTAGTGGCTCCGCTTAATTAGAAGATATATCCCAGAAAATAGGGTAGTTTTGTATCAATATGGCATCGATGTATCGCCTCGCCCGCAAGCGACCTCGGCGTAATTAGTGTATATATTTTTGAAAATGGGTTACTTTTGTATCAAAATGGCATTGATGTAGCGCCTCGCCCGCAAGCGACCTCGGATTAATAAGAAAATATATCTTTTAAAACTGTGTACTTTTGTATTGAACCGGCATTGATGTAGCGCCTCGGTTTAATTAGAAGATATATCCTTGAAAATGGGGTAGTTTTGTGTTAATATGGCATCGATGTAGCGCCTCGCCCGCAAGCGACCTCGGCTTAATTAAGAAATATTTTTGTTAGTTTTTGCAATGAATTTATTATTATTAACTTACTCTCTCAACGGCTTTTTTAACACACTCAGGATTCGTTGCTGTTATATAAGCATGTAGAGGTTCATCTTCACCAGGAAGAGGTTGCCCATCTTTCCTCCCAACCTTTCCTTCTTTAACGCTCCCTTTTCCACGGATAATTATTTTAGCTCCCGTTTCTTTTTCCATTGCTACATAAACATAATTAATACATGAAATAAACTATTTATTTATTACATACTTTTTAAAGTGTTTCCTCTTGGGCCAATTAATAACCCTACAAAATTAATCTCGGGATGTTCTTCTTGTGGAATCATAACCTTATCGCTCACGCGGATAACAGGAGGTCTAAATTAATAAAATTGTTAAAAAGTAAAATTTTAAAATGTGATTTAAATGTACTTGTAATCAACGGGGGGTTTAAATTCGGGATTAATATTTTGCATTTTCAAAACTAAAGCGTGCCGATCTTCCTCTAATTTTCTCCGGGTGCGAAATTCGCGCGTATTTAAACGTTTACCATCGCTGCTGTAGATGGGCTCCGGAGATGGTGATCTGTAGGAAAAGAACGAATTTAGTTAACGCATTCTGAAAAGTCCCCGTCCCCATTTTTTTAAATGATATCTTTTTACCAAGAAAAGTCAATATTTAGGGACGCGAGACAAACTGTAACCTTAAATTTTAAACTTAAATAAACGATTAAATGGTGTATTAAAAAGAAATAATAAAAGTAATGTATTTTTTTTTTAAAGATTGAGTCTAAATATTTTTGGACGAACCCTAAGGAGAAAGAAATTCGATTAATTAAAAAAAAGAAAATTTGATTAATTAGAACGTATTTTGTAGAGATCTAAAAGATAAGATGTTTTTGTTAACGCTGTAACAAAAATTTTAATTATTAATGTAGCTGAAAGTAAACGTTCTATATTATTAAAAAGTGTATTATTATTATTTTTTTTTGTTATGATCCTGCGTTTTCTTTTATATTTAATTTGTATAATTCTTTGTGTATTTTTCGTTCAAATCCTAAGCTATTTCAAAATAATTTTTTAATATTAAGCGACCACAAATGAATTTTTTCAATCACTATTATTATTATATCTTACAAGGGAAGTATCAAAATTGTTCCTTATTGATTTCGTTGCAATTTGGTACAACAATATGGGACAAAATAAGATTTACGTATTTTTTATATGTGCTAATAAATAAAAGTTGTTTAGAAAGATTATTTAGCAGAGAATGGAAAAAGTATTTCAAGACATAGAGTAGCTCATAGAGTACTATGAAGAAACAAAGTATCTATATAAATGCAGTTAAAAGGCTGTATCAAAATATAACAGCTGTTATAAAAGTGGAAACAATATCTGAAGGTCTCAAACAAAAATGCAGTATCGCCTCTACGTTATTCAATATATATATATAAATCAAGTTGTAACAAAATGGCGGAAAAAATGTCAAAATATGGGGATCCAAATAGACTATGAAACTGTTTATCCTTCACTTTGCGGAAGACAAAAAGTTATATTGGCAGAAGACGAAATGGGCGCAGAATATATGCTTTGGAAATGATGTTCTATGGAATCAACAAATAAATCGAAATAAAATTCGAATATATAAGATGATAGTGGAAAGTATAGGCACGTATGGATCCGAACTATGGACCATGAAAAATAGATCCATAAAAAGCGAATCAAGTAAAAACGCCGTTGTTGGACTACTGGAGGAGATGATGCCAGAAAATAAGGATGGATCGACTATGGAATACCGATATCGTAAAGGAAATGGGAATACAGATTAGCACACTGGAAGCTATATAAGTAAGGAGGCTACGATGGTTCGGACATGTTCAATAGATGAAGAATGTTCAACCGCCAAATGGAAAACGTCCAAGGCGATCACGAGGACGAAAACTATGAAGAGAAGTTGCGAGATACGGCTATAGGCTACATATATATATATATTTTAATTTTTGTGTTATTCAAATACAGGGTCTTCCAACTAGAGATTTCATTTTAAATTAAGAGAAAAACAGTATTTGTGTGAAAAGCAGATATTTTTATTTTTGTCCCAAGTACGGCCTTGGTATTCTTTTAATAAAATTTTTCATCACGCTTTCACATAATTGTTGCCCAATTTCACGTTGCTGGAACGTTGGCATGTATCAATTATTGATGTCTCCAATTCGAGAAATTACACGTACAGAAAAATTTGTACGCAATATAGTAATCGTTCAGGAACAGTGTGGCATGTTCCACCAACTTGTTGATAATACACGTCATCCACATCCATAGCATCAATTTCGGGATAAAAAAATCATTTATAGTAGTAACCTGTCTTAGGTTTTCAGAGCTTCAAGTCAGACAATTTAGCTTGTTGACATCATAACCAGGCAAATGAAAGTGAACCTCATCAGTTAGAATAATTTTGTTCAAAAATGATCCATTCTACTTGCGTTCAAGACACACTAATGGCTGCGGTATGATTCAACTCTTCACGTCCTTTTCATGAAGAGTGTGGTAATTGCCTGCACCTTTGAAGGTATAATAATTTCACCAAGATGCTGACATTGATTTAGAAGGATTAATCTAGTATGTCAACTCACCTCCATATCTTAAGTTTTTAATTCATTTAAGGTATCTGGGATATAAGTGAAGATACGATCAGAAACAAATCTGCAATCTTCTTTTAATTAACATATTTTATTATTCTTCAAAATGAATTCATCCAAAATTGTATTCATTTCACACATTCTTCTTTTTTGCCCCGAAATTGCGTTCAGAAAGTGCTAAAGGACAGTTTTCCAAACAATTAATATCATTGTGAACAAACTTTCATAAAGCTTCCAGCAATTACGTCACAGAAATGCAATTGAGTTGATAACCCTTTTCATTTTAATTTTTTTCATAAAACTTGGTTTTGGTGGGATCTTTTGGGGTGCTGATTACAAATCTGGAGTCAGAGTTAAAAACTTTTCAAAAATCAAGATGGCGGATACAATATAGAGATATAGGTTACGCAAAGCTTGATATGGGGGGTTTTTGAGGTCATTGATGGTTGATACAGGAAGCCTTCCAGCACACACTGTAAAAGTGGACAAAGTGGTTCAAGGAAGTGGGATGTCCAACACTGGGAACGTGTCCTGCCGATTTTTTAAGCATGCAGATGAAGCCGCTGCAGCTACAGGAGTTGATAAAACAACTTCCTCAAATTGTTCACAAAGACAATGACAAGAAAAAAAAAACACATTTACCTATAATACTACTAAACTGTTTGTGGAGCTATATGGCTGGTACAGGATGCCTCCCAGTCTACATAAAAGCTCTTTAGGACAGCGTTCAGAGGAGGCAAGGAATAAGTACATGAGGCGATTCAGAGCCCAACACATTAGAAAGTCCTCATATATAAAAGACTTAGTTCACATGCTTTTAATATCATCGGATCCTGTTATTACAGGCCTTAGATCGTTCCAGAAAGTCCCATTGAAGGAGCTGAGTTCTGAAGCAAGGGAGCTGATCACGGATTCAGTGGAAGAGGATATAGTTGATGAGCAGCATAGCGAAACGGAGAAGGATTCTCCAAGCGAATCAGAAGACGATTCGTATTTTGAATTTTTATAAAAATAGTTCTTCTTTTAACTAGAAACTAAATTAGTATTTATTTTATCTTTGCATTTTATTTTATACTAATTTTTCCCTAAAAAATATGTGAAAACTCAGTTAATCTTCTGAAAACTAAAACACCTACTTTTTCTACCCTTCTAGCCCTTGTTAAGTCCATAAAATAATTTTGTCCAGCTAGAATCGGAATTCAGCCCAGTGTAAGGTGTAATGAAAGTGGCCCCTAATGTCGACTTTATATTGTCAGTTTAAAAATGTTGCAAAATATAAAATGAAACCTCTAGGAAAACTCTTAAGAATAATGATAATACCCAACCACATTGAACATGGATGATATAATGAAATCATTGCGTTAAATTGTACCAAAATCCACCGCTAAAAGTCGTATAGGGCTTATTTTACTGCATAAATCTTAATTTTCAACTAATTTACTAATTTCTTCAAAATATTATATGGCGTGAGTTATTAGTATCTAGTAGATTTTTTTAAATTGAACTCCCTGTATATTTTATCATATTATGAATAGAATTAAATTTGTTTATACAATCATATATGTTACTAACTCATAGCATTCATAGTTCCTGAGATATTCAATCTTTTTTCCAAAATATGTCCATTGCAGGATCTTTTTAAAAACTTTGGAAAAACGGCATTTTTTCTAATTTTACCTTGAAACTATGTCAAATAATAGTCAAAACCAGTAACTAAATGATAGTATCCAAAGATATTAGGTACGCTATACAGCGTGTTCATAAAGCTTAGTTACTTTTGATGTTTTTCAAATGGCTTTTTCATAGGTTTTTTTAAATGGAACATCCTGTATATTGTGTACTGGTTGAATTACCCGTCAAGTTAGCTTTAATTAATGATAAGTATGTCATATATCTTACTTTAGTACTTTTCCTGATATTTAGAATTTAAAGAGTAATGTGTAATAAAATATGCGTTATTGTACTTAATATTATATTCTGTCTATTTTTATCATTTTTTTGTTTTTCTTTTTATTATTTGGTTAATATTTTATAATGTAAAATAATTTTGCTGCCATATACCAAATTTTAATGCGACTTGGTTAAAATATAGAATTATTCTATATTCCATGTAATTTGCGACTTTAGAGAAAATAAGACGCACATGTTAAGAGATACCTCAAGGTCCTTTATATAGCGCATTAATGCTTGTAGAAGAGAAAATGGGCGGCATATTGAACAACTTCTAAATATTAATTAAATTAATACCTACTTGTTGAGCAACGTTCAGTAATTGTTTAATAATAATAATGTAATAGTTTGTTGCTGCAATTCCTCCAAATATAATTTAGTAATTAAAAAAGGGATTTATTGTTCTGCCATTTAATTGTATTTTAATATAATATTACTGATTTACAAATGACAGACAAATGAAAATGAAAAAACAAAAGAAAAGTGACAAAAAAAGGCATTCAGTCACTTTTTTAGGTACAATAATGACATATTACATATTTTTCTTTAAGTTTGAAATATCAGGAAAACTATTAAAGTTAGACATATAACATACTTATCATGAATTAAAGGGAACTTGATGACCAATTCAACTAGCACACAATATACAGGCTGTTCCATTTAAAAAACTTAAGAAAAAGCCATTTGAAAAACATCAAAAGTAACTAAGCTTTATAAACAGCCTGTATAGTGTATCTAATATCTTTGAATACTATCATCTACCTACAGGCTTTAACTATTATCTGACGTAGTTTCAAGACAAAATTGGAAAAAATGTCGTTTTTACATCGTTTTTAAAAAAATCCTGTAATGGGCACATTTTGGAAGAACAATTGTATATCTCAGGAACTATGAACGTTGTGAATTAGTAACAGATAGGTTTGTATAAACAAATTTAGTTGTATTCATAATATGATAAAATAAACAGGGTGTTCCATTAAAACAAATTGACGTATTCTTCGTTACGCTTAAATGGAACCTGTATAAGTGAAAATAATTTTACGTAATAGAAAGTGATGAGTCAAACAACTTTTGTATAAAATATTTTTTTGTTTTTCAAACGGTTTAGTAACTATCGACCGCCAGGATACTAATTAATAACTCACACTGTATACAGGGTGGTTCAGTTTATAATCGGGAAACTTTACTAGGATGTAGTACTTGCCAAAATAACACAAGTTTTTTATATAAACATAGGGTCACAACTCTTTTTTTTGAGCTATGAGCAATCAAAGTTGAGAAAAAAATTTACATTTTATCTTTTATTTCGGGTATGAGTAACCCATAGAATTTGAAATTTTGTATGTATGTACTACTGGTTAATATTTTATTTTCAACCATACCTTAAAGTTCCCCAGCGCCCTCTAAGGGGATGAAATTTACCACCCCCTTGATTTTTTTATAACAACTTTTTAACGCTATGGAATATTAACATAAAAAAATATGGGTTGTAAAGCTCATTCTTTACTGGTACTTTTTTGTCTCTTTAGTATTTTTCTTAAAGTTAATAGTTTGCGTGTAAAAAAATAAAATATCGTGCCATGTACTGCTAAATGCTGCTATGTTTTGCCAAAATTATTCCAAAAGTTGGCTCTGAGAACTTGTAAGTTTCATTTACAGTGAATCCTCATAATTATTGCTGGTTATTAATAATTTTTGACGCTTATTAAGCAAGAGTATCAATTTTTTAATATTGTTTAAAACAACGCAATTTGTTCAGACAGGCATTAATCTTATTTATGGTTTTTCTTATGAAAATCACAATTAATTGGTGTTATTTAGTTAGTACTAGATCCTAGTAAGTGCACAACTTCCATAGCCACCTATAAAGAAAAAATTATTTTAATAATAGCAGCGCTTTACAGTACAATGTAGCATATTTTATTTTTTTATGCTAAAACTATTACCTTTAAGGAAAAAACTAAAGAGACAAAAAAGTACCAATAATGAATAAGCTTTACAACCCATATTTTTTTATGTTAATATTCCATGGCGTTAAGAAGTTGTTATAAAAAAATCAAAGGGGTTGTCAATTTCATCCCCTTAGAGGGCGCTAGGGAAGTTTAAGGTATGGTTGAAAATAAGATATTAAAAAGTAGTACATACATACAAAATCTCAAATTCTATGGGTTACTCATACCCGAAATAAACGATGAAATGTAAATTTTTGGCTCAACTTTGACAGTTCATAGCTCGAAAACAAAAAAAGAATTGCGACCCTATGTTTATACAAAAAAACTTGTGTTATTTTAGCAAGTACTATGTCCAGATTAAAAACTGAACCACCCTGTATAGATTATTATTACATATAGAAAGAGGTTAGATATTTCACCCCATATCTTTGCAGGTGATGATTAAATGGCTTTATTTTGGCCCAAACTATCACTGTACCAAATTGCAATGAAATCGAATTCCCTTGTTAGATTAATTCATTTCTAATCACCCATAAAAATAAATTAAAAAATAATAAAGATTAAAAAAAGTGATTAATTAGATTAAAAAAATTATTGATCACAAAATCAACGGAGTTTTCTAATTCACATAATAAAAAGTAAATCTTAAAGAATTCCTCCGTCAATTTGGGTCAATTCTACTTGTGAAATAAGCAAAAGAAGTCGTCGTGTGGCGGCGTTTAACATCGGATTTTTGTCGTTTTCGAAAAACTCGGGGAGGAGCTGGTATTATTATAATTTTTTTTTGGTCGGTTACAAACGAAGTTGTAGATTGTTGGGGTGTGTCGAACCTTTCTTCAGGATTGGGCGGAATTCCAAGGTCCCCAGATCGCAGTTTGCGGCTCACCTCTTCAATTTGGAGTTGAACTGTAATAAAGCGGGTTAGAATAGGGCCAAAGCCCAACAGTTAGAAATCATTGTACAACAAAAAATATAACAAAAACACAATTATTACTCAAATATTAAGTTAAATTCAATTTGCTAAAAGAAAATAATATAAATCTTTTTTTTTCCATTGCAGCTAAACTTACCTCATTAATTTTTTGTTATTATTTAATTAATTTTATTTAATTTACATTTTATTTAAAAAATCAATACCATATGATAAATTAACTTACGTAAATATGCTTGTTCCTGATCTTTATTAAGATTTTGAGGCAAAATTGTTGGCATCCCAGGAATAAATATTTTATCATGTTCACTTCCACCCCAACGAGATCTCCTTTTTTTAGATCGCAAATCATCACTTCCCATACCGGCTAAAACATAACCTAATTAAATCAATTACAACAAAAATCTTAATAACCCACAATTATCATGAGCATCCTCATGCTCAATTTTATGTATTGTAGTGTTAAAAGTTGTATATTGCCTAGTTGCAGCAAAATTCGCCAAAGTAGCCAACGTTTCAGCCAATAACTTTTCTCCATCTTGCTCAGGAGTCTTTTCTTTAAGTGGAAGATGCTTTTCAAGCGCGACACTTACAGGAATTCCAATACCAGCAAGACCAATGTTGTTAATAACACTCCCCCCTGGAATAACAACCCCACTTCCTCCTTCACCGCCTCCACCACCTCGGCTTCGACTACGACTCCTTCTTTCGCGTTCTCTTTCACGTCTATCACGGTCCCTTTCGCGATCTCTATCCCTATCACGATGTGAACGATCACGGTCTCGATCACGACTCCTTTTTCTATCCCTTCGATCACGGTCTCTATCACGATCTTTATCGCGGTCTTTATCACGGTCTTTATCGCGACCGCGACTTCTATCACGATGCCTAGATGAACCCATTTATTCTTTCTTCTTTACACCCTAAAATATTCATAAAATAAATAATTTTATAATTTATGTTATAAAATTAGATCGATAAATTTGAGTTGGGTGCGGTTTAAACGCAAAAATAAATAATGAGTACTTACCTGAAAAGAATTCTAAGTCGATTTAAGTTTCAAGTAATCGATTTTAAACCGTTTTAAAGGGATAAAAACGATTTTTTATGAAAAGCGTATGTTGACACTTGACAAGCCGATCACAAATCAAAATGGCGGATTGACAGCTAATTTTTAGATAAATTGAATGAATGAGTGGCATCTATGAATCATGTACGGAACTATATATTAAAAGTGATTAAATTTTATTTGGTTTAATTCGATTTTTAATACAATTTAACGAGGAAATTGAAAAAATTTTTAAACTATCTTACTTACAATTTAATTTATATTCTGTACTTTCGGTAACTCCATACGAACGCTGTTGTTATGAACGTATCCCCCCGCAAAGGCCTTGCTGTGACGTCATTGGAAGAATTGACATTTCTATGTTTTTATTTATGCATTGTACTTCACTTAAGAAGTAATATACAAAAATATAAAAAAAAAGAAAATAAAATTTAAAAAAAATATTAAAATATAAAGCGAAATATTAACGGTTATAATTTTATTATTGTTAGGTTATCCAACTTGATTCGGTTACCATGGTGATTAAGATTCAAATATGGCAGGTGCTTGTCAAAATTGAAATTGAATTTACGTTTTTTTTTAAGGGAAAAGTCTTATTTAATTGGTTTAGAAATCTGTATTTAACTCAAAATTGGTTTATCTAGGGTGTTATAAACAAGGTAAGTGGATTAAATCAAAAAGAGATATTTTTAATTTATTTCTCTTAATTAGAATCGATTTAAATTAACTACAATTGGCGAATTTGTTATGAATGCGAGATAATCGTAAAGAATTCGAATTGTTTTAAAACTAATAGAAATTAAGTTAGAATTGTTAAAAATATCGGAATAAAATTTTATTATTTTAAGGTTATCCAATTTGACTCGGTTACCATGGTGATTAAGATCCAAATATTGCAGTTGCTTGTCAAAATTGACGTTGAATTTAAGTTTTTTTAGTGAAAAACACATAATTAATTGGATTTAAAGGTTGTGTTTAATTCAAAATGGGTAAATGGATGAAATTATAAGCAAGGTAAGTTTTAGATTTAGCCGAGCGTCTTAAACAAGAACTTAGAAAAGTCTGAAGAGTGTTAGTGTTAGTTCTAGCTTTACACTATCACTAGAACTAACACAAGACCTAGAACTAGAAACAGTCGGGTTTAGTCGTGAAAAAAACTTTCAGTTGTCAATGTTAACTTTAATTTTAATATGAGTCCAAACTTGACGCATTTATCTCAAAAAACCAAAAAGTTCGAACTTTCAACTTTTAATTTTGACATATTTGTCAACTTCATAAAAAATCCTTTAAAATGAGTCCAAACTCGACATATTTAACTTTAATATTAATGGAAATACAATCACTTCCGGTTTGAAATGTCAACGTCAATTTTGACATATTTGTCATCTTCATTAAAAAATCTTTAAAATGAGTCCAAAGACAACGCACTTATCTTAAAAAACAAAAAAGTTTGAATAAAAAAACGTTAAACCCGAAGTTAGCAACAATGAAGATAGCAATTTAATTTTTAAATATTAATACGAACCTTAATTTTTAATTTTTTTATTGTATTTTTGTGATAAATTTTAAGACATTTTATAAAAATTAAGAATTTGTCAAAATGATGTTGACATTTCAAACCGGAAGTTGCTTATATCTCGACTAATATTGGAATTAAACGTATCATGTTTGGGCTCATTTTAAAGGATTTTTCACGACAATTACAAATACATATGTCAAAATTGACGTTGACATTTTTAACCGGAAGTTGATCATAACTTCATTAATATTGAAGATAAATATGTCGTGTTTGTACTCATTTTAAAGGCTATTTAATGAAGATTACAAATATGTCAAAATTGAGGTTGACATTTTAAATCTGAAGTTAGTTATCATATAATAGACAAATGGACAACTTCATGGTGTTCTTTTATGATTAAAAAAAAACATTAAAATGAGTCCAAACATGATGTTGCACGCTATGTTGTATATTTTTATTGCACTAAAACTAGAACTAACACTAGACCTAGAACTAGAAACACCGTCATGGCAAAAAAAGTAAATATAGTTCTAATTGCTACACTTTTTGACTTGACTGACTGACCTCTTTGAATTGCTGACCTTTCGTAGCTTTTTTCTTATTCAGTTTTGAAGACGTTTGTGTTTAGTTTTAATTCGTTTTTTGTTCTTTGTATGGAAGGTACGTATTTTTATTGTTTTATTGTAGTATACAAAATTATTTGGCTAACGAGTTCTACTAATCATTGTTTTCTATTTAGATACTGATACTGATTATCGTTGAGAAAGCGTTTGTTATAACAGGAATTTGGCCGCTAAATTCTCAAGTTTTCTCTGAAAATGATTACCTTCCAGCATTGGTCACTGACAGGCCTTGCAGCACACCCGTGGCAATTCATGACTTAGATATTTCCGTAGCAAAACAAGATGCAATGAGTGACTTGCCAGATCTTTCTGGAATGCAAGCTACTACTGACATTATCAAGATGGTGACAAGTATTGTTGCTTATAAACGTATTCGAAGAGAGAAAAAAGAATTACATGGTTGCTGATATTCGCCCTTTTCCAAGAGCACCCCCACAAAAGATTGTACGAAAATCCAGGCAAGGAAGCTCCAAAATTTACACCGACACACCGGAAAAGGAACGAATTGAAGAGATTGAAAGGGAGAAAATCATGAAACAAGCTGTTTTTCTTAGCTTGCTACAAGACAAATCTTTCCAACGAAAAGAAGGTGTCAATATTAAACACTGAAAAGAAAGTAAGTAAAGAAAAGAAATGGCAAAAGAAAATTCAAGATGAGACATCTTCTTCTGATTCATCACATCTAGACAACATGGACCTAGAATATGAAGAAACTGATGTGGCAGGCTTACTAGAATAGTTTGAAACAATAATTGTGATCGATAATTACATTTTGGTTAAGTTTCCTATAAAAAAAAGCATCCTATATTACGTTGCCAAAGTCCTAGTTGATGATCGATCTGATGAACTCGAGGTCAGCTTTTTGAGAAAAAAAGGCAATACAGGTTTTGTTTTTCCGAATATCTTGGACGAGTGGGTGATCCCTAGGTCTGATGTCATTTTGCACTGCCACAACCTATCAAGTCAAGCACTACAAGAGTAAATGCAATAATTAAGTTTCCAATTAACTTAGATATGTATTACGTCATTGAATGAAGAGTTTGAACTCATTGTAGCCCGTTTCTCTTTTGTATTATAATTTTGGTCTCTAGGTACCACACTGTCCGAATGTGCCTCGTGCATGTCAGTATCGGACAAAGTGCACTTTTTTTTATAAATATTACTGAGTGGAAAAATATGGCCTATTTTTAAACTCTTAACGTTTTGTAACATGTAATAGAGCATACTTTGGTGTATTACTAAAAGGTAGTAGCTACTTTTCATGTTTGATGAAATAGAAACAGCTGATCAAAAGTATTCGAATGTGTTCTCCACCTAATTGGAGGAATGGGAAAAAACATACAATTGGAAACCGGCATAATAAAACATGTAGACCAGTACGAATACCTTGGGGTAGTTATAAATGAACACGGAAAGGAGAATAAAGATGTAATGAGGAAAGTTGGCAGAGGAAAAAAGCGATAAAGGCAATGGATGATTAATGACGTATGGGTCAGAAGTATGGGTGAGAGACAGACACAACTCGAAGACTGCTAGCAGCAGAGATGATGTTTTGGAGAAGATGCTGCGGCATAACCAAGTTGGACCCACTTGAGAATGAGAATTGACAGAGAATACGAAGAAGATGGCACAAAAATCAATAATAGACACTATAAATGAAAAGCAACTAAAATGGTACGGACATTTACGCCAAATGAGTAAAGAGAGAATCCCACTTAAGCTTTGTGAAACTTTTGGAACTGGGTGCCAGCAGCAGAAAGAAACAAAAGAGGTAGGCCTAGGAAAAAATGGATCCAGGATATCAGTGTGGAGATGAAGAAGAGAGGACTGGGTGAAGATGATTGGAGTGATAAGGTTGGGATACGAAAAGCGGCAATAAAAAAAGCTGCAAATACTCGCCAAATAGAATAGAATCCAGAAAATAAGAAGAAAAGGACTCAGAAAGAAAGTAACTGAGTTGAAGTCTGATTCAATATTCTGCACCTCTTCTTTCCTTTATTTGATGCTTTTTCGAGGACAATCTGAACGCAATTCGTTTCTGGGAATTGTTTTTGATTCGAGAGCTAGGTCTTCGCTGCTAATTGTGTAAGAACATTTGATAATAATTTACAAGCGAAAAATAAATAAGTGGAAAGATTTTAATTATTTTCTATTTTTTTCCTATTTGTTACTGATCATTTCTGTATTCGAACATCTTTCTTTTAAGTGGTTTGGCCAAATTGACAATTCTCCGTGTTGGTACATATCTCAATGCCGCTTTGGATGTGGCAAAAGGTTCCTTTTTAATATTAGGATCGCGCAAGGGATACTTCCATGATCGCGGATTTGATAATTCATACTCTTTTTCGGTTGCTAAACAAAAACTAGAAATCACAACGAGAAAAATAATTTAACCAAAAAGTTAACTCATATGCTCTAAAGCTTCCGGTTTTACTGCTCCCAGAACGATCGTTTCTTTTTGAATTAAGTTTCTGGTTTTCGGTTTTGACATTTCTTCAATTCGCCTTGATGCGCGGTATGATAAAGCAGCTTTGTTTACCTGGAAATATCTAAGTAAAAGAATTGAATGAATCGATTAAAGTACATAAATTTACGGTGTGTTTTGGAGTTGTTGGTCTTTTATATTTTTTCTTAGGACTTGTTGGTCTTGATAACGTTTTTATTCGTTCATTTGTTAATTCACGTCTTAGCTTTAAGTAATTTTCTACAAGTTCTTCCTAAATAATTTTAAATATTAAACTAATTTAAATTAAATTTATTTAATTTTATTCACCGATGCTGTTCTAGTCAACTTATTCTTTTTGGATAATATGTATTCATCAAATTGTGTTTTTGTTACATACTGTAGATAACTCTCTTTGATATCTCGCTGCAACAAAAAAAAACATTGTTTATAAAACATTATTTCTTTGTTGTACTTACAAAATCTGTTCCAAATGATTTCTTATCGGACATTATTATTTTTTTTTTACTGAAAATTTTGTTAATGATGAAGTTTTTTTTGTGGTTTGTGACAGCTATGACAAGTGACTGATTTATTTAAACTTACGATTTCTTGTTAAATTTATACGATTAATGAATCATTGTCTGGAACAGAGAATTATTGACTGAACAGAGTCTGGAAAGGAAAAAAGCAAGTTGGGCAAAGAAAAAAGCAGCTGGAAAAAGATTGTGTAAGTAGTAAAGAAAAACTGGAATAAGACTGGCAATAGAAGTACCAGATTGTAGAGGGACTGGAATGAGAAAAGAAAGCTTAAGCAGAGAGGAGGATGAATAGAAAGAATCTAGAAATACCGGAAACTGTCTGAATTGAGACTAGAAAGATCAAAAGGAGACCGGTCATAGAAGAAAGAAGTTGAACAGAGACTGAAAATACAACAAAACAACTTAATATAGACTGGTATTAGTAATAGAAGGAAAGAACTGGGCAGAGACTGGAAAGATAAGAACAAGAATGGCAACCGAAAAAAGATACTAAAAAGAGAAACTTGATAGTAGGAAGCAAGGAGGAAAGAGAAGAATTGATTTGAACAAAAAGCAAGGAGAGTAGGAATAGAACAAAAAGACTGAATAGAGTCCAGAATGAAACAAAAGGAATTGTGCAATATGCGGGAAAGGAAAAAAGATGCTGGTCTGAGCCTGGAAAGAAACAGATATCAGAAAGCAGGGAATGAAAAAAAAGACTGGTAACACAAAAAAGAAACTAAATAAAGTCTGGGTATCAGAAAAAAGATAGAAGATAGAACAACAACTGATCATGGAAGAAAGAGATTGGCAAAAGAAGACTAAGATTGGAAATACAAAGACACTGACAACATAAAAAGATCAAAGAACACAAGGAGATAAAAGACACCGGTAGCAGAAGAATAAAACTTAGTAGAGACTGATATCAGAGAAAACAGACTCGTAAGAGAGAAAAATTTGGCAGGACAAAAACCAAGGAAAAGGGAATGAGAACTTTAGTGTTTATATAGCATCATTCACAAATTGCTATAAGAAAAGCAATACAGCAGAACACCAGCTTTTTTTTTAAGTTACTCGATTATAATGCGATGAAACATTGATATTGTACCAAAACGTAAGTATCAAGTTATTACTGGGTGTCAAGCTCATACTATTATAGTTAAAGTTTGCTGATTCGGATTTTGAGCAAAATTGCAATCAAAGCTAGGCAACATCAGAATTATTTGCAACGTTCTATATTATTGTTTCTCGATGGACATGTAAATACACATATAAATATAAAAAAAATATTAAAGTTATCAAGTTGGTCAGGAAGACTGAGGTTGTCATCTCCTTCGTCTACATATGGAACACACTATACTGCGAGTCGATTGCAAATACTTTTAATTCCAACGAAGTCAAAAGTTGATTAGCATCTTGCTACAAACAACAAGAACACATTAAAAAACTAGATTAAAAAGATGCAGGACAAGTAAAAGAGAGTGGGAGATCTATAGACTAAAAAGGAAAAGTTCGGATGGGTGAGGTAATTCTGCACTGTTCTTAATGATTTTTAAAGATTCTCAAAAACGTCTAGTCCTTTCTAAGGATTTCCATAAGTACAAAGGTATATCCAAAGATCTCCTCGAATTTCCAAGAATTCAGGGTGTTCCTGTACTTCTTTTCTAGTTTACTTGGAGCATTGTCAAAAGATTCATGGTCGCGCAGCTCCGCAACCATCAGAACCAAGGTCAAGTACTCAAGAACGGTTAGCAGAAGAACACTACTACAAAAATCTATGGTTGTAGCCATTTTCCTGCTTCTGTGATGGTTTGGGTTGGGTTTAGTTTAATCCGAAGCGTTTACTTGGAGCATTGTCAAAAGATTTTCATAATCGCGCAGCTCCGCAACCATCAGAACCAACGTCAAGTATTCAAGAAGGGTTAGCAGAAGAACACTACTACAAAAATCTATGGTTGTAGCCATTTTGCTGCTTCTATGATGGTTTGGGTTGGGTTTAATTTAATCCGGAGCGTTTACTTGGAGATTACAACAAGTTGAAGAAACAAGTTGTCGATGTGATAGCGTCACCTCTATCCAAGGTTTTAAACAAATGCGTGAATGAAGGATGTTTTCCAAATGAACTAAAAATTGCAAAAATTCTACCAGTACACAAAAAAGGTGATAGCAATCAATGTGACAATTTCAGACCGATATCTATATTACCAGCTTTCTCAAAAATATTTGAGCAAATTATAGCAAATCGTTTGATTGACTACCTAGAAAAATTTAACCTATTAACAACTTGCCAACATGGATACAGACGGAAAAAATCGGTAACAACAGCGATGATGAATGTCATAAATTTTATTACAGAAGCACTTGATAACAAAGAACTAGTGGAAATCAACTTATTAGATCTTACCAAGGCGTTTGATACTGTAAGCCACAACATACTTTTAGACAAGCTGGAATATTATGGCATAAGAGGAGTACAACTAGAACTCCTAAACTCATACCTCTCCGAACGCCAACAATACGTTCAATGGAAAGATAAAAATTCCAAGTTATTAAACATAAAACAAGGTGTGCCCCAAGGATCAATTTTAGGGCCCTTACTATTCATTATATATGTTAATGATTTGCCTGCCACGGTCAATGAAGAAATTGGCTTATATGCGGACGATACATCAATCATCGTAAAAAGTAAAGACAAGCGTGAACTAAAACAGAAGTCTATCAATGCAATGTACGAAGCGTAGTTATGGTTTGAAAGTAATAATCTGCAATTAAATCACAATAAAACAGAAAGCATAATATTCAGCACAAAAGCAGAAAATCGTGTCGGTAAGGCGAGGTTCCTCGGGTTACATCTCGATGGACGGCTGGATTGGCACCATCATATTGAGGCCCTATCAAAGAAGTTATCAACAGAGGTTTTCACCATAAGACGTTTGAAAAGCATAGCTACACACCAAACCGCCAAAATGTCGTATGTCAACCTCTTCCAGTCCGTGGCATCATACGGAATTCTATTCTAGGGACAGTCAACTGAGTTCCATAGAATATTTAAAATACAAAAGTCAGCAATTAGGGCTCTCTGTAATCTGCGACGGCGTGATAGCTGTAAGGAGTATTTCATTAGAGAAGAAGTACTTACCCTACCAAGTATATACATACATACGGTGTTAATGTACGTGTATGATAATAGGAATACTTTGCAAACACCCGGCGAATCACATAGTTATGCAACTAGATCTTGCTATCAACTTGCTACACCATATCACCGACTCTCAAGAACACAACAATCGATGGACTATTGCGGTCCAAAATTTTTCAACATAGTTCCACCCTCCATTGCGGCAATGTCAAGAAGTAAATTCAATATAATTATAAAAAAACACCTAATTGAAAGTGCATATTACACTTTTGAGGAATTTATTAGGGAGGCAGTGAATGAAATTGATAAGAATTAACATTGATAATACGTTTTTTTGTTTTTGTGTTTGTGGATATTTTATTGTAAATTTGTTGTTACAGTAAATAAAGATATTTGTATTTGTATTTGATTGTCAAAAAATTTTCACGATCGCGCAACTGCGCAACCATCAGAACCAACGTCAAGTACTCAAGAAGGGTTAGCAGAAAAACACTACTACAAAAATCTATGGTTGTAGCCATTTTCCTGCTTCTGTGATGGTTTGGGTTCGGTTTAATTTAATCCGAAGCGTTTACTTGGAGCATTGTCAAAAGATTTTCATAATCGCGCAGCTTCGCAACCATCAGAACCAACGTTAAGTATTCAAGAAGGGTTAGCAGAAGAACATTACTACAAAAATCGGTCGTAGCCATTTTCTTGCTTCTGTGATGGTTTGGGTTGGATTAGGTTGTATTCAATCTAATCCGGAGCGTTTACTTGGAGCAATGTCAAAAGATTTTCATGATCGCGCAGCTCCGCAACCATCAGAACCAACGTCAAGTATTCAAGAAGGGTTAGCAGAAGAACACTACTACAGAAATCTATGGTTGTAGCCATTTTGCTGCTTCTATGATGGTTTGGGTTAGGTTTAATTTAATCCGGAACGTTTAATTGGAACATTATCAAAAGATTTTCACGATCACGCAGCTCCGCAACCATCAGAACCAACGTTAAGTATTCAAGAAGGGTTAGCAGAAGAACATTACTACAAAAATCTATGGTCGTAGCCATTTTCCTGCTTCTATGATGGTTTGGGTTGGGTTTAATTTAATCCGGAACGTTTACTTGGAACATTGTCAAAAGATTTTCACGATCGCGCAGCTCCGCAGCTATCAGAACCAACGTTAAGTATTCAAGAAGGGTTAGCAGAAGAACATTACTACAAAAATCTATGGTTGTAGCCATTTTGCTGCTTCTGTGATGGTTTGGGTTGGGTTTAATTTAATCCGAAGCATTTACTTGGAGCATTGTCAAAAGATTTTCACGATCGCGCAGCTCCGCAGCTATCAGAACCAACGTTAAGTACTCAAGATGGGTTAGCAGAAGAACACTACTACAAAAATCTATGGTTGTAGCCATTTTCCTGGTTCTGTGATGGTTTGGGTTAGGTTTAATTTAATCTGGAACGTTTACTTGGAGCATTGTCAAAAGATTTTCATAATCGCGCAGCTCCGCAACCATCAGAACCAACGTTAAGTATTCAAAAAGGGTTAACAGAAGAACACTACTACAAAAATCTATAGTTGTAGCTATTTTCCTGCTTCTGTGATGGTTTGGGTTGGGTTTAATTTAATCAGGAGCGTTTACTTGGAGCATTGTCAAAAGATTTTCACGATCGCGCAGCTCCGCAGCCATCAGAACCAACGTTAAGTATTCAAGAAGGGTTAGCAGAAGAACACTACTACAAAAATCTATGGTTGTAGCCATTTTCCTGCTTCTGTGATGGTTTGGGTTGGGTTCAATCTAATCCTGAGCGTTTACTATTACATTATCAAAAGATTTTTCCGATCGCACAGCTCCGCAGCCATCAGAACCAAGGTCAAGTACTCAAGAACGGTTAGCAGAAGAACACTACTACAAAAATCTATGGTTGTAGCCATTTTCTTGCTTCTATGATTGTTTGGGTTAGGTTTAATTTAATCCGGAGCGTTTACTTGGAGCATTGTCAAAAGATTTTCACGATCGTGCAGCTCCGCAACCATCAGAACCAACGTTAAGTATTCAAGAAGCGTTAGCAGAAGAACACTACTACACAAATCTATGGTTGTAGCCATTTTCCTGCTTCTGTGATGGTTTGGGTTGGATTTGATTTAATCCGGAGCGTTTACTTGGAGCATTATCAAAAGATTTTCACGATCGCGCAGCTCAGCAACCATCAGAAGCAAGGTCAAGTACTCAAGAAGGATTAGCAGAAGACCACTACTACAAAAATCTATGGTCGCATCTATTTTCCTAATTCTGTGATTGTTTGGGCTGGCTTTTCCGAGACGTTTTGAAACGTAGGTGGCGAAATACTTCGAATTCTTCTTCTTCATCACATTCGGCCAATTCGACAATCGTCATTTGCAAAAAGCTGTTTCCTTGCATTTTGGACAAAGACGCTTGGCCGAGAATTCACCGGATCTTAATCCAACGAACTATTTCGTTTGGTCTATAGAGCAAAAAAATCTCAAGAACATGATACGCCACTGTAGAAGCGTTCAAAACTACTCTGGTATGCGCTTAGGAAAACGAGTTTTTCCAAAATCCTTGCCGTTTTTCCAGTGATTGTCAAATCTTTTTAATCTAATATCAGCGCCAACAAAAGAAAAAAGCTGGATCTAGACTGAAGAGGCACGCAGAAGCTGGTAACAGAAAGTTGTCAATCAATAGTAACTGGAACAAAACTGATATTAAATTAAATGGATTGGACAATCACTGGGAATAGGGAAGAGAGTTTTTGTTGTTTTTTTCGAAATGTTTACCAATAACAATTTTTGCTAATCCATTTTTGGTTTTGTATGTCATGGTTATATAGGTAGAAAGTTTATTCGATAATAAATTCGCATTCGCTGCTATAATTAGCCGGATTATTGAATCTGGATAGTTGATATCTACCTAAAATCGGAGGAAAATCCATTTATTAATAAATAAACAACATCAACAACCCCATCGCGGCCACTGCGATATTGGATTCAGTATAATTCGGACGGAAACCATTGGGATTTCCCTCCAAAATAATCCAATAATAACCGGTCTTCCTTCGACCTCTCGCCATTGATATTTAACCGGGGCAATTAGCGTCCGACTGTTTGACATCCGCACGCACAGCCCTCCCCTTTAACCCTTATGATCCCTTTTGGGGCGCAAATCCCTAAATCCCCACCAAATCAATCTTTCAAAAAAATACTAATTTTATTTTAACTCCACCAAATAAATTTTATTACTGTTATATACATAATGTGTTATATTATTGCAAGTATGCAACCAATATCACAGTAGGGGTATTGCAATACGCAAATCGCGTACAAATCGCGTATACTGTAATATTGGTTGCATACTTGCAATTGTGTTAAAAAATAAGATTATTCGAATTACGGATGTTCTTCGTTAGTCCAACACACGCGTTTATATAAGAGCATTAGAGATAATTGGGTCCAAACTAAACTCCCCCTGAACCAGAACTGGGTGCTTTTCCATCATTAAACCGAGATATACCGGAGGCTGAACGGTCAGTAATTATTTGGGAAGTTGTTACTGAAGGATTACGACTCGACTATTCGCTTCTAGATTGGTTTTTTTCTCCAAATTTGTTTTATTAGACTTCCACAAAATAAAATCCTTAAATGTTTTCAAATTTATTCTAAATCCTTTACTTTTCCCTGCGAATAAATCGGTGTTTTATCGAGTTAGAACAACAACACCACCGGCGATATTTCACAAATCGTATTTCCATAATTTTTGCGCTCGAATCGGAGACATAGGGTTTTGTCGGTACATTTAGCAATTTTGAAACCCTTTGAATCCGCGCGCGAGTTCGGCCTCCGCCCCTTCGGGGTGCCTATGCATAATTCATGAAAATGGAGTGGGTCCGCCGCGTTTTGGTCGCCGAACGAACGAACCGAAAAATAAACGTTTTGATAGTTTTAGAGATGAGCTTTTAGAATCGGGGGATGTCCCCTAGGACATTTTGAACGTGTAAACAAACGGTTTTAATGTAAATTTTTTTCACTAAAAAAATAGTCCCCCAAGAAATATAGAAAAAAATTTGGATATATTCAACGAAAATAGATGATTTATGAAAGGTTATTTGATAAGTAATTTGTTTAATGGGGTAATTTGTAAGTTGGAATGTTAATAAATTAAATACACATGGGAGCTTTGAAAAACGTTAACGTTTCGGAGCAGATGTTTTGGGGACATTTAAAAATATCATTTCGTTAAGAGAACGATAGATTTATTACGCTATTTTTGAAATGGGTCTCGAAATCTCCATAAAACTAAAAGTAATTTCAATAAAACTCGAAAACTAGCTCTGTTTTAAACGAACCTAAAACAATTTTCAACTTTAAATCGACCATAACAAATATATTTATTTCGAGAAAGAGCTCGAATAGATTTCCTTGTAAAGATTTGTGTTTGACAAAAATGTGTAAGCAAAAACTAAAAATTAATACAAAGTTTTATTATACAACGAAGTATGTTTTATACACCATCTTCATTTCATAATAAAACTTCCTCAAAAAAAATTTTTTCGAAGCTAATGACACAAAACTGATTGATTTTAGGTTAAGTCGAGATTAAAACTTTGTATCTTCGGATTGAAAAGTGGTGGAGAGTTCTAATTTTTACCAAAAGGAAGAGTCATTCTTGATTTATAACCTCAAAAAGTTTCATTCCTTAAATACCAAAACTTTCTTCTAAAACAATTTTTAAAGCTAATGACACAAAGCTGATTGATTTTAGGTTAAGTAGAGATTAAAACTTTGTATCTTCGGAATGAAAAGTGGTGGAGAGTTGAAATTTTCACCAAAAGGGAGAGTAATTCCTTCTTTACAACCTCAAAAAGTTATATTCCTTAAATACCAAAACTTTCTTCTAACAAAATTTTTTTTTGAAGTTAGTGACACTAAACTGATTGATTTTAGGTTAAGTCGAGTTTAAAACTTTGTATCTTCGGATTGAAAAGTGGTGGAGAGTTCAAATTTTCACCAAAAGGAAGAGTCATTCTTGCTTTATAACCTCAAAAAGTTTCATTCCTTAAATACCAAAACTTTCTTCTAAAACAATTTTTGAAGCTAATGACACAAAACTGATTGATTTTAGGTTAAGTCGAAATTAAAACTTTGTATCTTCGGATTGAAAAGTGGTGGAGAGTTCAAATTTTCACAAAAAAAAAGAGTAATTCTTGCTTTATAACCTCAAAAAGTTTCATTCCTTAAATACCAAAACTTTTTTCTAAAACAATGTTTGAAGCTAATGACACAAAAGTGATTGATTTTAGGTTAAGTCGAGATTAAAACTTTGTATCTTCGGATTGAAAAGTGGTGGAGAGTACAAATTTTCACCAAAAGAAAGAGTAATTCTTGCTTTATAACCTCAAAAAGTTTCATTCCTTAAATATCAAAACTTTCTTCTAAAGAAAAGAATTTTTGATGCTAATGACACAAAACTGATTGATTTTAGGTGAAGTCGAGATTAAAACTTTGTATCTTCAGATTGAAAAGTGGTGGAGAGTTCTAATTTTCACCAAAGGGAAGAGCATTTCTTGCTTTATAACCTCAAAAAGTTTCATTCCTTAAATACCAAAACTTTCTTCTAAAAAAAATTTTTTTTTGAAGCTAATGACTAATGACACAACACCGATTGATTTAGGTTAAGTCGAGATTAAAACTATGTATCTTCGGATTGAAAAGTGGTGGAGAATTCTAATTTTCACCAAAAGAAAGAGTAATTTTTGCTTTATAACCTCAAAAAGTTTCATTTCTTAAATACCAAAACTTTCTTCTAAAACAATTTTTGAAGCTAATGACACAAAACTATTGATTTTAGGTTAAGTCGAGATTAAAACTTTGTATCTTCGGAATGAAAAGAGGTGGAGAGTTCTAATTTTTACCAAAAGGAAGAGTCATTCTTGCTTTATAACCTCAAAAAGTTTCATTCCTTAAATACCAAAATTTTCTTCTAAAACAATTTTTGATGCTAATGACACAAAACTGATTGATTTTAGGTTAAGCCGAGATTAAAACTTTGTATCTTCGGAATGAAAAGAGGTGGAGAGTTCTAATTTTTACCAAAAGGACGAGTCATTCTTGCTTTATAACCTCAAAAAGTTTCATTCCTTAAATACCAAAACTTTCTTCTAAAACATTTTTTGAAGCTAATGACACAAAGCCGATTGATTTTGGATTAAGTCGAGATTAAAACTTTGTATCTTCGGATTAAAAAGTGGTGGAGAGTTTAAATTTTCACCAAAAGAAAGAGTAATTCTTGCTTTATAACCTCAAAAAGTTTCATTCCTTAAATGCCAAAACTTTCTTCTAAAACAATTTTTGAAGCTAATGACACAAAACTGATTGATTTTAGGTTAATAATAATAATAATAATAATAATAATAATAATAATAAAAAGGTTAAGTCGAGATTAAAACTTTGTATCTTCGGAATGAAAAGAGGTGGAAAGTTCTAATTTTTACCAAAAGGAAGAGTCATTCTTGCTTTATAACCTCAAAAAGTTTGATTCCTTAAATACCAAAACTTTCTTCTAAAAAAAAAATCTTTTTTAAGTTAATGACACAAAACTGATTGATTTTAGGTTAAGTCGAGATTAAAACTTTATATCTTCGGAATGAAAAGTGGTGAAGAGTTCAAATTTTCACCAAAAGAAAGAGTAATTCTTGCTTTATAACCTCAAAACGTTTCATTCCTTAAATACCAAAACTTTCTTCTAAAACATTTTTTGAAGCTAATGACACAAAACTGATTTTAGATTAAGTCGAGATTAAAACTTTGTATCTTCGGATTAAAAAGTGGTGGAGAGTTCAAATTTTCACCAAAAGGGAGAGTCATTCTTGCTTTATAACCTCAAAAAATTTCATTCCTTAAATATCAAAACTTTCTTCTAAAAAAAAATTTTTTTAAGTTAATGACACAAAACTGATTGATTTTAGGTTAAGTCGAGATTAGAACTTGGTATCTTCGGAAGGAAAAGTGGTCTAGAGTTCAAATTTTCACCAAAAGAAAGAGTAATTCTTCCTTTATAACCTCGAAAAGTTTCATTCCGTAAATACCAAAACTTTCTTCTAAAAAAAAATTTTGAAGCTAATGACACAAAACTTTAATTGTTTGTAAGTTAAGTCAAGTTTAAAAATTAGTATCATCGAAACGAAAGCTGTTAGAAAGCTGAAATTTTCACCAAAATAAAGATTAATTCTAGCTTTATAACCTCAAAAAGTTCGATTACTTAATTCCTTAAAATTCTTGAATACCAGAATTTCAGCGTTATTAACACAAAAATTTTTGTACCAAGTTGTATTCATAAATTTTCCTTCTGAATACTATTCTTAGTAATTTGAAGTAATTTTCTTATTTTTCGTTTACGTCTGGATGAAACTGGGGTGTTTGGAGTTTTTCGAGATTTTCGTGAAGGGTGGTTTTGTTCTGTGGGAGAGAAGGAAGGTTGTGAATTTATAATGGAGATGCAAATGCCGGGGCGTTAAGTAGTCTTTTATGTCTAGTCTTTTAGCGTGATGGTCTAAAAATAAAAGGGAGAAAAAAATGGGGGCCGGGGAAATGAGGAAAATTCAAAAGCCGCCCCTAATTGCCACCGCTTTGTTATGTTAACTAACCGTATCGCTTTTATCGTCTTTTAAAAAAAAACAAGGGGTTTATTATTAACATTTTTTTATCGATACAAAAACTAATTATTTAAGTGCATGGATATTTTCTGATTGCGAATTTCCATACTATTAATTAAACCAATCCAAACAAATTCCATTTCGAACTTGATCGAACTAATAATTACACATCAAACGATCAATTACTACCGGGTAATTAGCTCGGTGGGCAATTATGACCGATTGAACCTTGAAGCGCGGTTCAGATATTCAACTCAAACTGTCGATCTATGAGGATTTCCACAAATTTAGCTTACAAAAAAAAATCATGACGTTTAACAAGTTAATTTTAGATATTACAATATTTATTTTGTTGAGTTGTTTGAGTTGTTTCGGTCGTCGACGAGTTTTTGTTTTATTTTATTTGATTTTATTGTTTGTTCCCTTTTTTCTGATATATCTGGCCATCATCAGGGTCCATCACATGCAGGTAGCCGGCGCGCTCCAAGTTTTGTAAATAAGCCTCCCATGTGGGAGGTTGATTTCAGATAACTGGACCAATTATAAACGTAATTACCTCCAAGAATTAATCTTTTTTGAGTTCTTTTTTATTTCCCATTTTAAATTCTTGACCTTGTTTCAAATCATTCTGTGACTTTAAGAATTAATAAGACATCTGTATTACTATTATTAATTTTTTTTAGATAATAAGCTTTTTTAACCCGTGTAATAAGAAATTTTTTAAGAAAAAGGTTTAGGGTGAGTGTGTTAAAATTGAGGATGATGTGTCTTAAATTATATAAGTGTTAGGTTGTTTGAAATGGATTTTTGATTATTTACGCATCTGCCAGCTTTTTATTATCTAGGTCATGATGTAATAAATTTATGTTAAGCAACACATGTCAGTGTTAATAAACGCCAAATCCCTGATGATGGATTTCATGACCGAAACTAAGTCAATTTCCTTTTAAAACAACGTATATTAATAATCAATACTTTTATTCGAAAATTTTCTCGTCACGAAACTTGGTAATGATCCCCAACTAAATAATTCGAAATTTAATTTCGTTGGAGGTAATTAAGCTTTCGTTAGAAAGGGGGTTGGTTGGAAAAGGAGTTCCTTTGTAAAGACGTAGTGTGTCGGGGCTTGGATCCAAACGACGTCGATATTTCACCGAAATTATCGTCGGAATTTGTTAGAAACGCGCGGCGAGACGTCGGCGTCGTCTCGATTTCGTTGTAATAAATTTCCGGCCTGGGGAATGTAATGAAAACACTACTGGCCCAGTAATGAACAAAGCGATCGTGTAACAGTTTGGACTAAATCCAATATCGTACTGCGGACGTATCGTAAATATCATTGGACCTCAACCCCTTCCTACTAGCTGCTATCGTATATGTGCAATGGCAGAAAACGTTTTTCTAGGGCAAAAGCCAAAAAAAATTTGGAAAAATTTGATAAAGCTAGATAAAACTCTATTTCGTTGAGTTTATCTTGAATTTTTTGTGGGGGTTTTTGAGTAATGCAGTTGGCGAGTTTTGGCAAGTTTTGGTGGGTTATTGCCAAATAACTGCGGGATACTATTTTATCAGCATTAAGGATTGAATTTTAATACCTAATTAATTTTAAAATAGGGTTAAAATAAGGTTAAAAAAGATCTTGTGGAAGGATTATTTATGAAAATTAAGAAGTGAATTTGACATCAAATTAAAGCTGAAACATTGCTGTTTAATATGGTACATGAAACGTATTTGGTTGTGTTATAAAAATTTTTAGATAATAAAACTTGAAGTTTGGTTACTTTTTCGACTTAATCAAAAATGTCGTAATGTAGGTTGAAACTTAAAAAATCGTGGAATGGTTGTTTATGAAAATTAAGAGGTGAATTTTGCATCAAATTAAACCTGAAACATTGCTCTTTAATATGATATATGAAACGTATTTGATTGTGTTATAAAATTTTTTAGATAATAAAGCATGAAGTTGTGTTACATTTTCGACTTAATCATAAAATGTCATAATGCAGGTTGAAACTTAAAAAATCGTCGAAGGGTTGTTTATGAAAATTAAGAAGTGAATTTGACATCAAATTAAAGCTAAAACATTGCTCTTTAATATATTACATGAAACGTATTTGGTTGTGTTATAAAAATTTTAAGATAATAAAATTTGAAGTTTGGTTATTTTTTCGACTTAATCAAAAAATGTCGTAATGTAGGTTGAATCTTAAAAAATCGTGGAAAGGTTGTTTATGAAAATTAAGAAGTGAATTTGACATCAAATTAAAGCTAAAACATTGCTCTTTAATATATTACATGAAACGTATTTGGTTGTGTTATAAAAATTTTAAGATAATAAAATTTGAAGTTTGATTACTTTTTCGACTTAATCAAAAAATGTCGTAATGTAGGTTGAACTTAAAAAATCGTGGAAAGGTTGTTTATGAAAATTAAGAAGTGAATTTTACATCAAATTAAAGCTAAAACATTGGTCTTTAATATGATATATGAAACGTATTTGGTTGTGTTATAAATATTTTTAGATAATAACACTTGAATTTGTGTTATATTTTGGACTTAATCACAAAATGTCATGATGCAGGTGGAAACTTAAAAAATCGTGGAAGGGTTGTTTATGAAAATTAAGAAGTGAATTTGACATCAAATTAAAGCTAAAACATTGCTCTTTAGTATGATATATGAAACGTATTTGGTTGTGTTATAAAAATTTTTAGATAATAACAATAGAATTTGTGTTACATTTTGGACTTAATCACAAAATGTCATGATGCAGGTGGAAACTTAGAAAATCGTGGAAAGGTTGTTTATGAAAATTAAGAAATGAATTTGACATCAAATTAAAGCTAAAACATTGCTCTTTAATATGGTACATGAAACGTATTTGGTAGTGTTATAAAAATTTTAAGATAATAAAATTTGAAGTTTGATTACTTTTTCGACTTAATCAAAAAATGTCGTAATGTAGGTTGAACTTAAAAAATCGTGGAAAGGTTGTTTATGAAAATTAAGAAGTGAATTTTACATCAAATTAAAGCTAAAACATTGGTCTTTAATATGATATATGAAACGTATTTGGTTGTGTTATAAAAATTTTTAGATAATAACACTTGAATTTGTGTTATATTTTGGACTTAATCACAAAATGTCATGATGCAGGTGGAAACTTAAAAAATCGTGGAAGGGTTGTTAATGAAAATTAAGAAGTGAATTTGACATCAAATTAAAGCTAAAACATTGGTCTTTAATATGATATATGAAACGTATTTGGTTGTGTTATAAAAATTTTTAGATAATAACATTTGAATTTGTGTTACATTTTGAACTTAATCACAAAATGTCATAATGCAGGTGGAAACCTAAAAAATCGTGGAAAGGTTGTTTATAAAAATTAAGAAGTGAATTTGACATCAAATTAAAGCTGAAACATTGCTCTTTAATATGGTACATGAGAAGTATTTGGTTGTATTATAAAAACTTTAAGATAATAAAACTTGAAGTTTGGTTACTTTTTCGCCTTAATCAAAAAATGTCGTAATGTAGGTTGAAACTTAAAAAATCGTGGAAAGGTTGTTTATGAAAATTAAGAAGTGAATTTTACATCAAATTAAAGCTAAAAAAATGCTCTTTAATATGGTATATGAAACGTATTTGGTTGTCTTATAAAAATTTTAAGATAATAAAACTTGAAATTTGGTTACTTTTTCGACTTAATCAAAAAATTTCGTAATGTAGGTTAAAACTTAAAAAATCATGGAAAGGTTGTTTATGAAAATTAAGAAGTGAATTAGACATCAAATTAAAGCTGAAACATTGCTGTTTAATATGGTACATGAAACGTATTTGGTTGTGTTATAAAAATTTTAAGATAATAAAACTTGAAGTTTGGTTACTTTTTCGACTTAATCACAAAATGTCCTAATGTAGGTTGAAACTTAAAAAATCGTGGAAGGGTTGTTTATGAAAATTAAGAAGTGAATTTGACATCAAATTAAAGCTAAAACATTGCTCTTTAATATAGTACACGAAACGTATTTGGTTATGTTATACAAATTTTAAGATAATAAAACTTGAAGTTTGGTTACTTTTTCGACTTAATCAAAAAATGTCGTAATGTAGGTTGAAACTTAAAAAATCGTGGAAAGGTTGTTTATGAAAATTAAGAAGTGAATTTTACATCAAATTAAAGCTGAAAGATTGCTGTTTAATACGATACATGAAATGTATTTGGTTGTGTTATAAAAATTTTTAGATAATAACACTTGAAGTTGGTTATTTTTTCGACTTAATCACAAAATGTCATAATGTAGATTGAAACTTAAAAAATCGTAGAAAGGTGGTTTATGAAAATTAAGAAGTAAATTTTACATCAAATTAAAGCTGAAACATAGCTCTTTAATATGATATATGAAACGTATTTGGTTGTGTTATAAATTTTTTTAGATAATAACTCTTGAATTTGTGTTACATTTTGGACCTAATCACAAGATGTCATAATTCAGGTGGAAACTTAAAAAATCGTGGAAAGGTTGTTTATGAAAATTAAGAAGTGAATTTGACATCAAATTAAAGCTAAAACATTGCTCTTTAATATGGTACATGAAACGTATTTGGTTATGTTATACAAATTTTAAGATAATAAAACTTGAAGTTTGGTTACTTTTTCGACTTAATCAAAAAATTTCGTAATGTAGGTTGAAATTTAAAAAATCATGGAAAGGTTGTTTATGAAAATTAAGAAGTGAATTTGACATCAAATTAAAGCTAAAACATTGGTCTTTAATATG
The DNA here is from genome assembly GCF_000648695.1 of Onthophagus taurus. Lineage (NCBI taxonomy): Eukaryota > Metazoa > Arthropoda > Insecta > Coleoptera > Scarabaeidae > Onthophagus > Onthophagus taurus. The sequence goes on along the minus strand of NW_019280573.1, from coordinate 71,283 downwards.
ATATATGAAACGTATTTGGTTGTGTTATAAAATTTTTTAGATAATAACACTTGAATTTGTATTACATTTTGGACTTAATCACAATATGTCATAATGCAGGTGGAAATTTAATAAATCGTGGAAGGGTTATTTATGAAAATTAAGAAGTGAATTTGACATCAAATTAAAGCTAAAACATTGCTCTTTAATATGATATATGAAACGTATTTGGTTGTGTTATAAATATTTTTAGATAATAACACTTGAATTTGTGTTACATTTTGAACTTAATCACAAAATGTCATAATGCAGGTGGAAACTTAAAAAATCGTGGAAAGGTTGTTTATGAAAATTAGGAAGTAAATTTGACATCAAATTAAAGCTGAAATATTGCTCTTTAATATGATACATGAAAAGTATTTGGTTGTATTATAAAAACTTTAAGATAATAAAACTTGAAGTTTGGTTACTTTTTCGACTTAATCACAAAATGTCATAATGCAGGTGGAAACTTAAAAAATCGTGGAGGGGTTGTTTATGAAAATTAAGAGGTGAATTTTACATCAAATTAAAGCTGAGACATTGCTCTTTAATATGATATATGAAACGTATTTGGTTGTGTTATAAAATTTTTTAGATAATAACACTTCAATTTGTGTTACATTGTCGACTTAAACACAAAATGTCATAATGCAGGTTGAAACTTAAAAAATCGTGGAAGGGTTGTTTATGAAAATTAAGAAGTGAACGTTACATCAAATTAAAGCTGAAACAATGCTCTTTAATATGATATATGAATCGTATTTGGTAGTGTTATAAAATTTTTAAATAATAACACTTCAATTTGTATTATATTTTGGACTTAATCACAATATGTCATAATGCAGGTGGAAACTTAAAAAATCGTGGAAGGGTTGTTTATGAAAATTAAGAAGTGAATTTGACATCAAATTAAAGCTAAAACATTGGTCTTTAATATGGTATATGAAACCTATTAGGTTGTGTTATAAAAATTTTAAGATAATAAAACTTGAAGGTTGGTTACTTTTTCGACTTAATCACAATATGTCATAATGCAGGTGGAAACTTAAAAAATCGTGGAAAGGTTGTTTATGAAAATTAAGAAGTGAATTTTACATCAAATTAAAGCTGAAACATTGCTCTTTAATATGGTATATGAAATGTATTTGGTTGTTTTATAAAAATTTTAAGATAATAACTCTTGAATTTTGGTTACATTTTCGACTTAATCACAAACTGTCACAATGCAGGTTGAAACTTAATAAATCGTGGAAGGATTGTTTATGAAAATTAAGGAATAAATTTGATATCAAATTAAAGCTAAAATATTGCTCTTTAAGAAATGAAACTATTTGAGGTTATTAGCAAGAATTACTCTTTCTTTTGGTGAAAATTTGACATTCCATACACTTTTCATTCCGAAGATACTAAGCTTTAATCTCGACTTAACCTAAAGTTTTGTGTAATTAGCTTCAAAAATTTTTTCTTGGAGAAAGGTTTGCTATTTCAGGAATGAACTTTTTGAGGTTATAAAGCAAGAATGACTCTTCCTTTTGGTAAAAATTAGAACTCTCCACCTCTTTTCATTCCGATTTTTTTTAAATAAAGATTTAAACAATCGTATCTCAAGAACGAATTGAGATATCATGATGAAATAACAACCATTCTAAAGCAAATAAGGTTACAAATCTCTCTGTTACAAATTTACAATTACAATTTGTCTCAAATTATGGTATACACAACTTTGGAAACTGTTTTATGGTGTTTGTAAAAAAAAATGTGTAAAATTTTCATTAATGTATAATTTTACACATTTAAACACAATTCAGCTGGTTCAATGGCGAAGCTTTTCTTTATTCATGAATATTCATATTCTTCTCGATATCTATGCGTCTGAGAGCAATTTTGTTAATAATACAATTTGCTACAACTTTCGTTCGAAAAGTTTTTCTGTAGCATGCTCAGATTCAAATTTATTCAATTTTATAGTTGTTGCCTGCTGAGGCCATCACGGTCGTCTCCATGCACTTTTGTAGTGTCGAGAATATGTTGTCTAACTTTTCTTTAGTTAATGCGTCGAAGGCACTTTTAACATAACTATTAATTCATTCATAGTTTTTGGCGATGCTTGCTGGCGATTTTGATGTTTTGAGAATCCCTGGCTTGAACCTAAGAAATGATGATATCTATTGTGGCATTGACTATGGATTATGTTATCTTGATTCATTATCATTAATTTTTATGGAAACCATTTTTCTTTATCACCTTTAATTTTCTACTTATAACAGAATTTAACGCAGATGATTGTCTATTTTGATATTTTGAGAATTCCTGGCTTGAACCTAAGAAATGGTGATATCTATGATGGCATTGACTATGGATTATGTTATCTTGACTCATTCTCATTAATTTTTATGGAAAACATTTTTCTCTATCACCTTTAATTTTCAACTTATAACAGAATTTAACGCAGATGATTGTCAATTTTGAGAATTCCTGGCTTGAACCTAAGAAATGGTGATATCTATGGTGGCATTGACTATGGATTATGTTATCTTGATTCATTATCATTAATTTTTATGGGAAACGTTTTTCTCTACCACCTTTAATTTTCTACTTATAACAGAATTTAACGCGGATGATTGTCAATTTTGATATTTTGAGAATTCCTGGCTTGAACCTAAGAAATGGTGATATCTATGATGGCATTGACTATGGATTATGTTATCTTGATTCATTATCATTAATTTTTATGGGAAACGTTTTTCTCTATCACCTTTAATTTTCTACTTATAACAGAATTTAACGCAGATGATTGTCAATTTTGATATTTTGAGAATTCCTGGCTTGAACCTAAGAAATGGTGATATCTATGGTGGCATTGACTATGGATTATGTTATCTTGATTCATTATCATTAATTTTTATGGGAAACGTTTTTCTCTATCACCTTTAATTTTCTACTTATAACAGAATTTAACGCAGATAATTGTCAATTTTGAGAAGTCCTGGCTTGAACCTAAGAAATGGTGATATCTATGATGGTATTGACTATGGATTATGTTATCTTGATTCATTATCATTAATTTTTATGTGAAACGTTTTTCTCTATCACCTTTAATTTTCTACTTATAACAGAATTTAACGCAGATAATTGTCAATTTTGAGAATTCCTGGCTTGAACCTAAGAAATGGTGATATCTATGATGGTATTGACTATGGATTATGTTATCTTGATTCATTATCATTAATTTTGATGGGAAACGTTTTTCTCTACCACCTTTAATTTTCTACTTATAACAGAATTTAACGCAGATTATTGTCAATTTTGATATTTTGAGAATTCCTGGCTTGAACCTAAGAAATGGTGATATCTATGGTGGCTTTGACTATAGATTGTGTTATCTTGACTCATTATCATTAATTTTTATGGAAAACGTTTTTCTCTATCATCTTTAATTTTTTACTTATAACAGAATTTAACGCAGATGATTGCCAATTTTGATATTTTGAGAAATCCTGGTTTGAACCTAAGAAATAATGATATCTATGGTGGTATTGACTATGGATTATGTTATCTTAATTCATTATCATTAATTTTTATGGGAAACGTTTGCTCAATCACCTTTAGTTTTCTACTTATAACAGAATTTAACGCAGATGATTGTCAATTTTGATATTTTGAGAATTCCTGGCTTGAACCTAAGAAATGGTGATATCTATGATGGCATTGACTATGGATTATGTTATCTTGATTCATTATCACTAATTTTTATGGAAAACGTTTTTCTCTATCACATTTCATTTTCTCCTTATAACAGAATTTACCGCAGATGATTGTCAATTTTGATATTTTGAGAATTCCTGACTTGAACCTAAGAAATGGTGATACCTATGATGGCATTGACTATGGATTATGTTATCTTGACTCATTATCATTAATTTTTATGGAAAACATTTTTCTCTATCACCTTTAATTTTCTACTTATAACAGAATTTAACGCAGAGGATTGTCAATTTTGATATTTTGAGAAATCCTGGGTTGAACCTAAGAAATGGTGATATCTATGGTGGTATTGACTATGGATTATGTTATCTTGACTCATTATCATTAATTTTTATGGAAAACGTTTTTCTCTATCACCTTTAATTTTCTACTTATAGTAAAATTTAACGCAGATGATTGTCAATTTTGATATTTTGAGAATTTCTCCAAGCTTTACTTAATCCATAAATTTTAGAGAAATGTATACCATAATTTGAGACAGGAAGTAGTATTAATTAATGTATAGGGTCTCGATTTATTTATAACATCTGTTTCTTCCGGTTTTTCTGCTTCGCAGCACTTTATTAAGCTCGATTTTATTGTTTTCGCTTCTTTGCAAGCCGCAATTTACACACACGACAGTTTTCAACACTTTACTTTTACTGCACTTATAGGTAAGTGGCTTCAACTTCGTCGGCCATTTTTATATCATAATATACCATCAGGGTACAGAACTTTTGTAACAAAACAATACGATTTCCCCCTCCACTTGTACCCACGTTTTGTTACAAAATTTTCGTGCCCTATAATAAGCAGGAATCTGCATGGTACTTTAAGCAGAAGAAGTATTTAAGAAATGAAACTTTTTTTAGTTATAAAGCAAGAATTAGTCTTTCTTTTGGTGAAAATTTGAACTCTCCACCTCTTTCCATTACAATGATACAAACATTAAATCTGGACTAAAATAATTTGAACCACTAAATATCTCCCATTTGATTTTGTGTATAAGGAGTTATAATTACGGCTGAGTGACGGTTCGGACAAGCTTGGCGACCGTTAATTAACAAAGTTGCGGTCGGAAATTTAATTAAATCGAATTTTGTTGATACTAATTTCGAGTTGACGGACCGCGCCCGCGTGTGTTGACCCACTTGTGCAATATTAATTCGTACTTGTGCACACATGCCTTCGAACGAGCCGGATGCTCTACAAACCAAACCCTATCCACTAAAATTCAATCATAATTTCCAAATTATCCCTATTGATCATAAAAAGATTTTTTATTTCATCTTGAATCCTTTGTACCAATCATTCCTTCCTATATTGACAGGTCGCGTTAACTTATCACGTCGTGTATAGTCAGAAGGAAAGCTGAAACCTTTCACCGGACTTTAGCATCGCGAAGGAGAAAAGGGGAGCAGTAATCCATCTCCAACACCATCCCCGAAAGGACCAAAGGACGATGTATCGTTTCTTTACCTTTGAAGGGATCGACTTTGGGTCTTCGGGGTCTAGTTTTATCGTTTCAGGGCGATCTTGTAAGACCTTTACCACCTCTTGGTCTTTCAACCTCTCTTCACGCAAAGGGTGACGGAGATCATTATCAAGGTTTAATTAATTGAATTTCCAACCCTCAGGTTTCCATCTTTTAGTTTAGGGTGCAAAAAAAAATTGGACGTGATGAGTAAGAAGTGAATGTGATTTCATCTCTAAGGGATTTAAATCGTCGCCTGATTACCGAACGACTGATTGTGAGTCAGAAGTTGGTAATTTTTCACGAAGGGGAAAAATTCAAGTCGTGTGTGTGTCATACACGCAATATACGACTGGAGTATAATAAAATAATTTCGTTTAGATTAATTTATTTATAAATTTACTTAATATAACTTTCAATCCAATAATAAACTTTATCTATTGAAGCTTGATAACTATCTCCGGAACAATCAGCATTTTGAACCAAACTTTGAACCCCAACCAATTGATTATCATAAACAACCGGTCCACCAAAATCGCCATAACAAGATGTAATTCCTTTAAATGTAGCATTAGTCACCATCGTATCATTTCCTGTATATCCTTTAATATTCATATAAGCCACTCTTAAATAATCAGATGGAGTAGTCGAAGAACATTTACCCGAAGCATCTTTTTGATTACAATTAGTTAATCCAAATCCAATAATTGTTACAACCTCATTTACGTTATAATGAGTTGGGGAAGGTGCGATATTACCCACTTTATTGCTATATACAATATTGGAACTTAAAAAGAGAATTGATACGTCATAATCGGAAAATCCTGATTTGTATTGTGGATGGGATGTGATTTTGTTAACTCCTTGTGGGTATATTGATTGCACATCTGATATATTTTTCACTCCTGCGTAAATTTTTAAATTTGCTGCTGAAATTCCCGCCATTGTTGATGCCGCCGAGATGACTACATTTTCTTTTACGATTGTTCCTCCACAATATGGCTTTCCGTTTAGATATATAAAGGCGTAGTATTTATAGAAATCTGTGCGACCGACCCAACCGTTTATTATCCTGTTTTGTATGTGATGGGTTTTGCCTAAAAACGAAAAATGTTACTAAATCTGTATAAAATTTGCTTTAAAATGGTTGTTATTTCATGATGATATATTAATTCGTTTTTGAGATACGATCTTTTAAATTTTTATTTTTATAAAAATAAGCAAAGATGCAGAGTTGAGTTTAAAAAATCACAACAATGATATTTATGGAAAATAAGAAATTGTTTATGGAACACTAAATTTGCTTCAAAATGTTTCTTATTTCATCATTATATTTCAATTAGTTCTTGAGATACGATTTTTTTAAGTTTCACTTCTCAAATTTACAACCAAATGCACCGAGTTGTATTAAAAGAATCATAAAAACGATTTTGATTGAAACTAAAAAATTATTTTTGCCACTATACATCTTTATAAAATTTGCTTTAAAATGGTTGTTATTTCAGCATGATATCTCAATTCGTTCTTGAGATACGATTGTCTAAAATTTTATTTTGAAAAAATAAACAAAGTTGTAGAGTTGAACTTAAAAAATCACAACAACGACATTTATGGAAAATAAGAAATTATTTATGGAACACTAAATTTAGATTAAATTTGCTTTAAAATGCTTTTTATTTCAACATTATATCTCAATTAGTTCTTGAGATACGATTTTTTTAAATTTCACTTATCAAATTTATATCAACTAAATCTGTCGAGTTGTTTAAAAAAATCATAACAACGATTTTTATTGAAACTAAAAAATTATTTTTGCCACTATACATCTTTATAAAATTTGCTTTAAAATGGTTATTTCATCATGATATCTCAATTCGTTCTTGAGATACTATTGTCTAAAATTTAATTTTGAAAAAATAAACAAAGTTGTAGAGTTGAGCTTAAAAAATCACAACGACATTTATGGAAAATAAGAAAATATTTATGGAACACTAAATTTGGATTAAATTTGCTTTAAAATGGTTGTTATTTCATCATGATATCTCAATTCGCTCTTGAGATACGATTGTCTAAATTTAATTTTGAAAAAATAAACAAAGTTGTAGAGTTGAGCTTAAAAAATCACAACAACGACGTTTATGGAAAATAAGAAATTATTTATGGAACACTAAATTTGCATTAAATTTGCTCTAAAATGTAGTTTATTTCATCATGATATCTCAATTAATTCTTGAGATACGATTTTTTTTTAATTTTACCTATCAAATTTAGAACAACTAAATGTGCCGAGTTGTATTAAAAGAATCATAAAAACGATTTTGATTGAAACTAAAAAATTATTTTTGCCACTATACATCTTTATAAAATTTGCTTTAAAATGAGTGTTATTTCATCATAATATCTCAATTCGTTCTTGAGATACGATTGTCTAAAATTTAATTTTGAAAAAATAAACAAAGTTGTAGAGTTGAGCTTAAAAAAACACAAAAACGACGTTTATGGAAAATAAGAAATTATTTATGGAACACTAAATTTCGATTAAATTTGCTTTAAAATGTTCTTTATTTCAACATTATATCTCAATTCGTTCTTGAGATACAATTTTTTTAAATTTAACTTCTCAAATTGACAACTAAATGTACCGAGTTGTATTAAAAGAATCATAAAAACGATTTTTATTGAAACTAAAAAATTATTTTTGCCACTATACATCTTTATAAAATTTGCTTTTAAATGGTTGTTATTTCATCATGATATCTCAATTCGTTCTTGAGATACGATCGTCTAAAATTTAATTTTGAAAAAATAAACAAAGTTGTAGAGTTGAGCTTAAAAAATCACAACAACGACATTTATGGAAAATAAGAAATTATTTATGGAACACTAAATTTGCATTAAATTTGCTTCAAAATGTTTCTTATTTCATCATTATATCTCAATTAGTTCTTGAGATACGATTTTATTAAGTTTCACTTCTTAAATTTACAACAACTAAATGTGTCGAGTTGGATTCAAAATATCACTTTGACCTTGTTTTAAGGAGTTGAAAACGATTTATATCTTAAATTAAACCTGAAAAGTTCTATTTTTGAATTATGTGCAGAAACATTGCAGTAAGATATAAAACATTTTTTAAAAAGACCTGTTTATTCAACTTATGTCAAAAAATGTGAAAATTAAAAAATCGCAACTTTGTGATTTGACAATCTGAAGAGGTTATCTTTATGATACTAAATATACATTAAGTATCCTATAAAATGGTTTTTACTTCATTGCTCTATCTCAACTCGTTTTTGAGATATGATTTTTTAAATATTGATGTGTAAAAACTTTCCGTCGATTTTAATTACGCAGAGTTTCACCTCAAAAATCATAACACCGACACTTATTGATTTGAAGTTGTGACCTTTGACATATTAAACACTACTTAAATTTGCTATAAAACACCATTTATCTCGTAATGATATCTCAGTTCATTTTTGAGATACGAATCTTTGAAGTTTGATCCCCTCTATAATTGTCATAATGCATAATTGAACTTAATAAATCATAATTTTTAGATTTAATGAAACGAAGAATTTAAATTTATTGTATTAAATACATATTAAATTCCCATTAAAATGCTTCTTATTTCATTACGTTATCTCAATTGGTTCTTGAGATACGATTTTTTAAATATTGATGTGTAATAATTTTTATTATGCAGGGTGGCACTTAAGAAATTATAACACCTACATGTGGAGATTTAAAACGATGAGTTTCACTACATTAAATATTACTTAAATTTGCTATAAAACACCATTTATCTCGTAATGATATCTCAGTTCATTTCTGAGATACGAATCTTTGAAGTTTGATCCCCCTCTATAATTGTCATAATGAATAATTGAACTTAATAAATCATAAATTTTAGATTTAATGAAACGAAGAATTTAAATTTATTGCACTAAATATATATTAAATTCTCTTTAAAAGACTTCTTATTTCATTACGTTATCTCAATTGGTTCTTGAGATACGATTTTTTAAATATAGATGTATAAAAATTCTACGTCAATTTTTGTTATGTAGAGTTGCAATTAAAAAATCATAACACCTACATGTGAAGATTTGAAACAATGACTTTCACTACATTAAATACTACTTAAATTTGCTATAAAATACCATTTATCTCGTAATGATATCCCAGTTCATNTTATTTGCTTTTAAATGGTTGTTATTTCATCATGATATCTCAATTCGTTCTTGAGATACGATCGTCTAAAATTTAATTTTGAAAAAATAAACAAAGTTGTAGAGTTGAGCTTAAAAAATCACAACAACGACATTTATGGAAAATAAGAAATTATTTATGGAACACTAAATTTGGATAAAATTTGCTTTAAAATGTTCTTTATTTCAACATTATATCTCAATTCGTTCTTGAGATACGATTTTTTTAAGTTTCACTTATCAAATTTACAACCAAATGTACCGAGTTGTATTAAAAGAATCATAAAAGCGATTTTTATTGAAACTAAAAAATTATTTTTACCACTATACATCTCTTTAAAATTTGCTTTAAAATGGTTGTTATTTCATCATGATATCTCAATTCGCTCTTGAGATACGATTGTCTAAAATTTAATTTTGAAAAAATAAACAAAGTTGTAGAGTTGAGCTTAAAAAATCACAACAACGACATTTATAGAAAATAAGAAATTATTTATGGAACACTAAATTTGGATTAAATTTGCTTTAAAATGTTCTTTATTTCATCGTGATATCTCAATTCGTTCTTGAGATACGATTTTTTTAAGTTTAACTTCTCAAATTTACAACAACTAAATGTGCCGAGTTGTATTAAAAGAATCATAAAAACGATTTTTATTGAAACTAAAAAATTATTTTTACCGCTATACATCTTTATAAAATTTGCTTTAAAATGGTTGTTATTTCATCGTGATATCTCAATTAGTTCTTGAGATACGATTGTCTACAATTTTATTTTTAAAAAATAAACAAAGTTGTAGAGTTTAGCTTAAAAAATCACAACAACGACGTTTATGGAAAATAAGAAATTATTTATGGAACACTAAATTTGGATTAAATTTGCTTTAAAATGTTCTTTATTTCATCGTGATATCTCAATTCGTTCTTGAGATACGATTTTTTTAAGTTTAACTTCTCAAATTTACAACAACTAAATGTGCCGAGTTGTATTAAAAGAATCATAAAAACGATTTTTATTGAAACTAAAAAATTATTTTTACCGCTATACATCTTTATAAAATTTGCTTTAAAATGGTTGTTATTTCATCATGATATCTCAATTCGTTCTTGAGATACGATTGTCTACAATTTTATTTTTAAAAAATAAACAAAGTTGTAGAGTTTAGCTTAAAAAATCACAACAACGACGTTTATGGAAAATAAGAAATTATTTATGGAACACTAAATTTGGATTAAATTTGCTTTAAAATGTTCTTTATTTCATCGTGATATCTCAATTCGTTCTTGAGATACGATTTTTTTAAGTTTAACTTCTCAAATTTACAACAACTAAATGTGCCGAGTTGTATTAAAAGAATCATAAAAACGATTTTTATTGAAACTAAAAAATTATTTTTACCGCTATACATCTTTATAAAATTTGCTTTAAAATGGTTGTTATTTCATCGTGATATCTCAATTAGTTCTTGAGATACGATTGTCTACAATTTTATTTTTAAAAAATAAACAAAGTTGTAGAGTTTAGCTTAAAAAATCACAACAACGACGTTTATGGAAAATAAGAAATTATTTATGGAACACTAAATTTGGATTAAATTTGCTTTAAAATGTTCTTTATTTCATCGTGATATCTCAATTCGTT